>CANSNZ010001013.1:1510000-1825891 GCA_947646795.1 Beta lomatogona | reverse complement strand
AAGAAAATTCTTGGATTTAACTAAAGCTGACCGCATCCGAACTTCCAGCATTTCCGATGTTGATGGTCTTGAACTTCAATACAAGAATAATTTTTCACAGCTAATTTTTAAACTTCCACGTGGGAAGAGAATAATACTAAACTCCAAACTCCCATTAAAATGAGATAAACAAAAATTGATAGAAAACTCTCAAACAGTAGAATCTTAAGCATTATTAATAACAAAACAACGAAACTAAGAAAAAGAGACCGTGTGCTTACCACCATCGAAGATGTACTTGCACCTACAAATTGTGGGTACAGAAGGACAGGGATTTGGAAAATTTAAGAGGACAGAGTGTAGAGAGGTGTTCCTGTCTTTTTATCTTGTTGGCTTTTTTTTGTTTTGAGACATGGGTTATTGCAGGAAAAAGAAACCAGTAGCCATAGTAGTAGAACGGGCTGGTGGAAAGAGCTGATGAGTCATCCAAGGGTCTTTGCAAAAGGCCCAAACGAATTGAAAATTGTAGTTGGACAAGAAAAAGAATTATGACCGAAGAAGATTTTTTGCAAGTCTAGCTTATATACAGGCTGCAGTCAGGGAGGCCTTTAAGGTTGCACCCTCCAACCCTACTATTGTTGCCTCAACAAGTCACAAGCCCCAAGCCCATGAAAGTTGGTGGGGCTATGAAGTCCCTATGAACCAGCTGTTCTAGTGAATGTTTGGGCCTGGGGACGTGATCTAGGCTGTTTGGCCCAACCCAATTGAGTTTTGACATCGACATGAAGGGTCAGGATTTTCGAATACTACCATTTGGGTCGGGTCGCCGGATTTACCCTAGAGCACAACTAGGCTTAAATTTGGGTTAATTGGATGCTGGGTGATCTTTTGCACCACTTTGAATGGGTTTTACCGGATGGAGTTAAGTTTGGAAAATATCAACATGTATGAGACACTGGGAGTTGTCATATATGGCATCTCCTCTACAACTTGTTCCACTTCCAGGTTGCCTACACATTTGTACAACAAGCTCATACTAATGTGTTTTATAAGAAGCATTTCTATGTCCAATTTACATAGATACTTCCACTGTTTCTTAATATTTACATCATTTCATTCTGTACGCTATTAACGCACTACTTTATTTCTTAATATCTTTAATTACGCACATGTAAAAACTATAAAAAGTTGATGTTATAAAAGTATACATTCGTATAAAGATCACACATGACTATATTTTTTCTTATATACTTATGCCTTGTGAGAAAATATAGAATAAGGTTGGATGATGAACAAGGATTAATGTGCAAATGATGCAAGTATTAAGAAACGGAGGAAGGCTCTCGTTTCTTTTGGACCAAATTGAGGAAATTTAGCCTTGGCCCTGGCTCGCTTAACTCAATTCTAACAACTTTTATTGTTGTTGTTGTTGTTGTTATTATTATTATTATTATTATTATTATGATTATTATTATGATTATTATTCAAATATATTATTATTATTATTATTATTATTATAATTATAATTATTATTATAATAATTTATTCAACATCGAATAGAAAAATTGAAATTCTCCAACAATGTATTAAAACTGTATGGAGGAATCAATCCCTACCGGTTTATTCCAACTCGACTTCGACTGCTATGGTCAAACTCCGTCTCAAGGACCCCTTAGCTGGGTATAACCGTATCGGATACAAGCCCGTATCCGACATACCGGCCGCATCAGAGATCTTATCGGTATTCATCACGTGGGCCCTTGGCTCAATGGGCCTCGGATTGATCCAGGGTGTTGACTTAATGCGCCCGGGCCTAAAGATAAGCATCGTAAGAGGATAGAAATGTATCTAACCAATGGGGGCAGAGTCCTACTTCACTAAGGACACCGCCGCTCCTATAAATACCCCCCGACCCGAGCCACGAGGTAATGTTCACAAACACCAAGACATTATATTGGAGACATCCCGCCTTTATCCTTTACTCGACTTAGGCATCGGAGGGCGTTCCTCGGATCAACCCCCGAGGTTAGTTTACTCCGTTTTGGTGTGGTCTTAAACCGCACACTACGACAAGGAAGATACCGGCTTCATTCCTTCCATTTATTCCATACCGGAACAATCGGGCGCTAGAAGGAGGGTGAACTCTACTTTGGTCCTAAGCCGTAATCGATCCAACTTTACTCATTCGCCTCATGGATCCTAAGCAAACCATCGGGATGCCGGAAACAAGCGAAAATAACGTACTAGCGGGAGGCGGGCCTCCCGGTTTTAACACTCTTCAACCGGCGGTCGGGTCCTCCCAACCACCAAATGACAAGGGGAAGGAACGCTGAAACCCTCAAAGATAATGTGTTTGCAACCTAGTAAAATATGTTCGGGCCCGAGCAACTTGGAGGCCGCCGAAGTCTTCCAGCTATGGCGAATCGAGATCCACCGACCGCTATGGGCCGGGCAAGCGCCCCCGAACGTGCCACACAACTGTGAGAAAGATGCGTTCTCTCACGACCGGCCGGATTGTGGTGCTCCAAGCCGGCATGATCAGGGATCGGGAGGAGAACTCAAGGACTCCGACGAGCGCAGAGGAAGAAGGCTTGGGAGACCGCAAGAGACCGAGATTCAATAACCATCCCGATACAGAGAGAGTAGCTAGTTCGCCCGGCGCAGAGCACCTGTATTGCTTCGAACTCTCCTTTCTCCACCGCCATACCGCAAGAGCCTATGGAGAAGATTAAAATGCCAACTTGCAAGTATGACGGGAGGTCCGACCTCCGAAGACCACATCTCGGCCTACGAGGGACATATGCCGCTATACACCGAAACCGATTCGTGTGGTGTAAGGTGTTCCCTTCAACTTTGGCCTACTTGGCGCAAACGTGGTACAAAAAGCATACCCCGGGCAACAATTTTTGACTTCCGCCACTCACATCCATGTTCGTTACACACTTCGTTAGTAATAAGCCAAGGGAAAAGACCACCGGAGAGCCGATGTCGATCAAGCAAGGGAGAAGGAAAGCCCGAGGGATTACATCGGCCGCTTTAACACCGAAGCCGCTACAATCCCCAAATTCTAGCAAGAGGTCGCAGTGTTGGCACCGATGACCGGTTTGAAGGAAGGAACGGCCTTCGGTTACCCCTGGCCGTAAGAAACCGACTAGCCTAACCGAAGTCCTTGGAAAAGCTAACGAGTTTATTCGAGGAGAAGAGTTTGATAAGGCGGCAACCTCGAAGAGGTCCGATGGAGATGGCAAGGAGAAAGAAAGGGAAAAGGAGAAAGAGAAGGATAAGAGCCGGAAAGACAGAAGGTCCGATAACTCCGAAGACGGGAGGAAAGCAACGAGGTCAAGAAGGGCCGGGAAAACGGCCGGACCGCTATCACAATTACACTCCCTTAACGAAACCCAGGGCCAAAATATACGAGTTGGACAAGCAAGATGATAAGTGGCAACGGCCTAGGAAGATGTTTTATAAAGGCCGGGACAGTTCAAATGGTGTGACTTCCACAAGGATCACGGTCATATAACCGAAGACCGTAAGGACCCGAGGGACGACAGAAGATCCGATACGAAGAGGCTATTTCAAGCAAAAGTATCGCGAGGACTCGATCACCGTGGAAGGGTCCCCAGAGAAGAGGATGGGAAAAGAAAACCCGTCAAAGAAAGAATAACGGAGATACACGTTATATCCGGCGGTCCAGGCCATGGGCGGCAAATTCACTGCGCCAAAGCAAGCCTTAAAGAGGTAAGGCACCAGGTGAATTATCACAATACCGGCAAGTGGCCGCACCACCAATTATGCCATCCGTCTCATTCACAAATGAGGACGCTAGGGGAATTATCTACCCCCATGATGATCCCCCGGTAGTATCTCTCGCAAATTCTCAACGGTAATGGTCCACCGCATCCCGGTGGATGGCGGTAGCTCGCTAACATACTCTTCATGCCTACATTCGAGAAGATGCGGGCTAGGAAGATCTTGTCTGAAGCCTGGTTTCATATCCGATAATCGGTTTTACCGGAGCATCGGTCGCTCCCGAAGGTACCATCAAGCTACCTAAGTTGGGAGAAGGATCTCAATCACGAGATCTCATGATAGAATTCCCGGTGGTCGATGTCCCCGAGCCTTATAATGCCATCATTGGAAGGTTATTAATCCACGACGCCAAGCCGTGGTATTAACCTACCATTTGACGATGATCTATACATCAAATAGTGGAAAGCCGGAGAGGTTGAAAGGTAACCAAGAGTCGGCAAGGGCTTGTTATCCGACGGCTCAAGAACTCGATCATAAAGGCGCCAGAATCTCCACCATCGGAGAGAAAAAGGAGACGGATTAAGAGCAAGGCAAACCGGGATTTATCGATGGAAAACTTTGAGGGAAGGCCGCAGATTTGCCGAGACCTAGCCTTAAGGAGAAACCGAGGAAGTTAGCCTAGAGCCAGAAAGGCCCGAAAGGACAACAAAATAGGGCCGACCCGGCCGACAACGTCAAAGTGAACTCGATTAGCCCGTCGCGGAGCAATGCCGACGCTTCGCCTTCTCAACGACGAGATGCCGGGAATAGATCCCGCTGCTCATGGTGCACCTACCGAACGTGAATGATGATGTAAGGCCGGTAAAGCGTAAGAACGAAATTTCTCAACCGAGAAAACGCGGCCATCAAGGAGGAAGTGAACAAATTGCTAGCAAATGACTTTATCGAACCACGTGACTATCCGAATGGCCGGCAAACGTGGTAATGGTTAAAAAAGCTAACGGGACTTACGGATGTGTGTAGATTTCACCGACCTCAACAAAGCCTCGCCCGAAAGATCGCTACCCGTTACCTAGGATCGATCACCGGTTGACTCTACTAGCGGCCATGCGCCGAAGTTTCATGGACGCCTTCTCTCGGGTACCATCAAACCGCCTCCCGGGAAGAGGACAGAACAAGGCGGCCTTCATCACAGAGGCCGGGGTGTACGCATACAAGGCCATGCCGTTCGGCCTAAAGAATGCGGAAGCCACTTACCAAAAAAACTGGTGGACAAAATATTCGCGAAGCAAAAAAGGCCGAATGTGGAGGTCTATGTTGACGACAAAGATCGTTAAAAGCTCGACGGAGGAGGCCCACATCACGGACCTTCAAGAAACCTTTGCAACTTTGCGAGAATATCGAATGAAGCTTAAACCCAAAAAGTGCGTATTTGGGGTAAGATCCGGAAAATTCCTTGGTTTCATGGTCACGGGAGGGGAATAGACGCCAATCCCGACAAAATCAAGGCAATAAACGATCCCACGGAACCAAAGAGTATCCGGGATATCCGTAAGCCGACCAAGAAGATGGCGGCGTTAACGAGATTTGTCTCCAAATCGGCAGTAAAAGCATTGCCGTTCTTCAAAGTTCTAAGAGGAAACAAGAAGTTCGAATGGGGAGATGAGCGTAAACAGCCTTCGAGGCCGTTAAGGAACATTTCAAGAGGCTACCAACTATTACCCGACCCGAGGCGGGAGATAAGTTGCAGCTTATACGTCTCTTGTCGGCCAAGACGGTAGCGGCAAAACGCTAGTAGAAAAGAGCAAGCGCAAAGACTCTATTTACTTTGTGAGCCATGTCTTGGCCGGAGCCGAACGGAGGTACGAGTTGTTGGAGAAAATGGCTTATGCCGTGGCCGATAACGGCCAGAAGTTGCGGCCATATTTCGATTCGCACACCATCCAGGTACTCACGAACCAACCTTTGGAGAAAGCGCCGCATAAGCTAGGATACGACCGGCAGTTGCTCAAATGGGCGATAGAACCGTCCGAGTTCGACATAGAATACTCGGCCAAGAACAACCTATCAAGGCGCAAGCTCGCCGACTTCATAGTCGAGACCACCCGCGGGGAAGTCGAAAGGATCACCCAGCACTCGGCAAATATCTCGTAGACGGCCGCCGGCCCAAACCGGGGCAAAGCGCAGTGTGGTCATGACATCTCCCGAAGGGGACATTTTTGAATATGCCGTCCGATTTGGGTTCAAAGCATCCAACAACGAGGCCGAGTATGAAGCCGCAATAGCGGGGATAAGTCCGTGCATAGCGCCCCGGGCAAAGAAAATACGCATGACAACAGATTCCCACCTTATATCAAGCCGATCGAAGGTACCTACGAAGCCGGGGAACCGGTAATGCGTATACCGCGTAAGGTGAAGCAGATAACGGCTCCGCTACAAAGCTTCGAAATAGTACTCGGGTCCTCGCGTGGAGAACATGGCGGCCGACGCCCGTCAAAGTTGGCAAGTTCAAGCACAACGGATATCAAACGGAGCGTGATGGTAGAAACAAAACTGGAGAGAAGTATGGAGGTCGCCCAGTCAGAGGTGAACGAAGTCGCTCAAAAGAGCGAATGGTACGACAAAGATACCGGCATTCAAGATGACGGGAAATTTGCCCATTGATAAGATGGCGGCAAGAAAGCCGAAGCGAGAAGCTCCCCGGTTTTGTGTTTTCCAAGGCCAACTATACAAGAAGAGTTTTTCACCGCCACTCCCGAGATGTGTAACGGCCCATGAGGCCACAAAAATAATAGAGGAAATACACGAAGGAGTATGTGGAAATCATATTGGTGGGAAAACGCCGGCTTTAAAAGCTTTAAGGGCCGGTTTTTACCGGCCGACAATGTTAATGGACGTACAAGCATACGTCAAGAAGTGCGACAAGTGCCAGAGGTTTGCACCAGTCATACATCAGCCGGCAAATGAGTTGCAACCGATCCTGAATCCAATCCCCTTCGCTCAATGGGGGATGGATATCATTGGGCCATTCACGCCGATCGGAGGAAGGAAGTTCCCGATAAGAGGAATAGACTACTTCACGAAGTGGATTGAAGCCGAACCGACCGCAAAAATAACGACTAAACAAAAAGTAGGAAGTTCATCCGGCAAAACCTCATCACAAGGCTTGGGGATTCCTATGGGAATTGTCATGGATCACGGCGTATAGTTCGATCAAGGGCCGATAAAGAACTTCTTAAGCCCATACGGCATCAAATTTGCATACTCCTCTGTGTGCCACCCTCAAAGCAATGGTCAGGCCGAGGCGGCCAACAAACAAATTCTCAATGCTCTAAAAAAGAAGCTAGATGACTTGAAAGGCGCCTAGGCCGATACGGTTCCCGAGGTATTATGGTCTAATAGAACCACCGAGAAGGAAGCGACAGGAGAAACTCCTTTTAGACCGGCCTTCGGCGCAGGCGGTACTACGGCCGAAGTTGGATCGCCGAACCGGCGGATTCTAAACTACGACCCCGAATCGAACAACAACTGGTACAGAGAAGAACTTGATCTTTTGCCTGAAATCAGTCAAGCGGGAATTACGATCAAGCAAGATACAAGGATCGGATAAGCAAAGCCTACAACAAGAGGGTAAGAAGCCTGGCCAATCGAGAAAGGCGACCCGGTACTCAAAGGCGCGCCGCCGCTACCGTAAAGCTCATACGGATGGCAAGCTTACGGCAAATCGGGGAGGGACCATACCTTGTAAAGGAAGAAATAGTCCCGTGTGCTTATCTACCGGAAGATACGGCCGCAAAACAACTTAAGAACAACTGAACGCTAGCGTACTTAAGAAATATTTTGTTTAATGATTAATTTTAAATTCATAGCAATAGTCATAGGGCATTGCCGCCGACTTCGTAAATGTTGGAACAAATAATCGCCTATTTCTAATAAGATCAATTTCCCTATTACTTATACAAATTGTTTCGTATTTATAACGGCCTATAGTACGACCAAAGAATCTCTTGTTTAAAGACAACCAATGACCAAAGGATCTCGTCACAAGGGAAGAGGGTCTCTTGACGGCCAATGACCTCGGGGATCTCCGTCAAGAGGAACCAACCGTTCGAGGACTCGGGACGATCAACGACCCAAGAGGATCTCGCCAACCCAGCCAGCCTAATGCCCACGGGAACACCCCACCTCATAACCGGTCAATGACCCTATAGGATCCGCCGGGATTAAATAGTAATTTAAAACTATTTGCCTGGCCTATGAGCCATAACGGATCCGCCTTAACAACGGAAATAATAGAACGGAAAGCACTTAAATAAGAAAAAACCAACACAAGTGTAGAAAAATATATTCATTAATAATAAAATGGTTACATCCTATTCTAACAAAAAAATAAAATGGGTTAAGCCAACGACAAGCCGCCTGAACCATAAGCGTAAGAAGTAAAACGAAGACCTAAACTAAGCAACCTCGGCAAAGACGTAGGCGGGAGCTCGCCGCCATCCAAAGCCGATTCAGAGCAGAGCCGGTAGGACTCTTGTCCAAAATGACCATGCCGTCGACGGGACGACAGCCCCATCGGGCCGGGGCATCGCAACTCCCCGGATCGCCCGTCGCCGACGGCCGGCTCGGCTTCCTCGAACTCGACTCGAGGGTCGGCATTTGGCGATGTCGGCCCCGGGCCACCCCAAGGTCCAGATCCTCGCCCTCCACCGGGACCTCGAATGCTCGCCGACCGTGGGCATCCTCCACGCGACTCCACCCAGGTCGTGAAAGTATGCCCGGTGCACCGCATAGCGGCGGCCCAACCCCCATTGTACCGATTAGCTAGCCTGTACAAAGTCGATGGACCACGGGACTCACCCACAACGTTGGCTTCCCGCCCCTTTGCAGCACCCCTCTTTACTTTCGACAAATGACTTCTTTATTTTTCAAGAAAAGCTCAGCCGGAGGCTACCGTCTTAGCACTATGAAGGTCCGAGCCGGCCGATCCAGAGCGGTCTTCGCCTTCTTCGCGTCATTGCCGACATTCACCAACTCCGCATTCTTCGCGGAAAGTTGGGTCTTGGGTGGCCTCATGATCTTTCACTCGCCGTAATAGGCGCCTCGGAAGTACCGGTAAAAATCGCAGAAGTTCTTTACCGAATGAGCCGCCCGCAACGTAAAAAAATAAAAAGTTAGACAAGGGTGGTAAACGAAAAAACGGGCAATTACACCGTCAATCCCGAAAAACTTACCACGGCCAAATTATGCGCGTGAACAAGCAGCAGAGCCCGCACTCGATCTACAGTGCATGTCATACTTCAACTGGTGCCTTTCAGAGCCGGTACCCTGTGTTACCGCCGCCGAGAGGACGATCCAACAAGAGGGACTCATCATCCAGACGTTGCTTAGGGCCGGAAGTGAGCCCCATCTCGAACCGAGACCGGGACCATCGTTTCCCGGAGGATCTCCCGCACCTCTATCTCGGCCTCCTCTATGAAGCCCCGACTTACGCGGGCCGAGCAAAATGTTCTAGCTCAGAATCATAGCCGGCAAAGTCGCTGCTTGTAAATCTGGGCCTCGGGAGGAGGTGCCGACCTCGCATACCCTCCCTGATAACGCTTTTTGGCTCCCTTTCACCGACAAAGACCTCCTTCAAAGACGCTCCTTCCCCGGGAGCCTTAGATCGGGGCCGTTTGGATGTCTCGGCCTTCCCCCTCGGCCTTCCTCTCGACAGGGGCCGAGGTAACCTTTATGGGAGGAGGCCGGACGCCTCCCCCGGAGCGGCGGCGCGTAGTCACCACGGCCGCCGCGAGTCTTACCACCCCGGCCCCAAAGACCGGGGGAATTGATGTAAATTTCCCGGCCGGCTTAGGAGGCATGTTGCCGATTGGAATGAAGTTTGAGTTAAGGTGAAGAGCTTGCCGGATCAAGTGCTCCCGACCTACATTCAAAAAAAAAAAAAAGAAGAACGTTAGCAACAAACAAAACGGTAGAATATAAAATACATACCAACATCGACTTAATTACCAAGTGGGTTCAGACCGGCAAAAGCCCAAAGTGAGAAAGGGGGCGTTGCCTAAAATATAACCGGCATGAGGTAACCAATTGAGAGGCACGGAACATGCTTCCCTCCCTTGGGGCCTGGTCGGAAAGAGGCCTCAAAGAAATTGAAAGCCTCCGCTTCCCCGCGGGTCGGGCCGCCCGTCGTGATGATGTGTTCCATCCTTGGACGAGGCCTCGTCCAATACCGGCGCAGGGGGAAAGTCGGCCGGCACTCGCACCTTAAGAAGCGGGCCGCGCCTCTTCAGGGGATGTTAGTTTCGGATACACCGTCGCCTTCTGGGCCGGGTGTACATAGACATCCACCACCTTGGTCGAGTTCCCCCTCGGCCCGTGATCAAGCTTCCTTTTACCTCTCCCTTTACCCTTCAAGGAGCCATCCTCTTTAATCCAATGTAACTTCCTAATAGATTCGTAGTCTCCGAAACCTCTTGAATCGGATGGTCCAGGCATAGCATATTAAATTACGCCAGATAGCGGCGTTAGTCGGGACAAGCGTATATTCCAAAGCAGTGAAAATCTTTACTATGAAGGGGTCCAAGGGAAACCTCAACCCAAAGTCTAGCATATGGGAATAGATCGCTACGTGCCCAGACGGGCAATCCGTTACTCCTAAGATCCTTCGTACGGCATGATTAACCCATACCCTTCTGGGGAAGGCAAAATACTCGCGCCTTTCCCGGCAAAAAATTGTTACTCAATGCCGTTCTCCTCCAGCTCTGTCAATCCGAATGAAGGACGGGCCGCCGGCCCGCAAGGAGGCATGTATAAGTCCTCCAACGTTTCGTCGTCGTCCTCGAGTATGATTTCCGCCGGCCTTCGTCGGAGTCGCCTTCCAAAGATGCCGACTCCTCGTCCTCGTCCGACATCATGTCGCGCAAGACGCTATCAACATCTTCCGAAGCAACAGAGGAGTTCCCGAGGGAGGATCCGCGGACATGCCGGCCACGCGGGGGAAAAGTACTGAAGACCGTTCGCTATTCCCAAAGATGGTCCCGTATCGACCCGATCACCGGTACTCCTACGGCTTCTCCAAAGGCCCTAATGGCCGCCGGGGGGAGGCATGTAGTGTTGAGTCCTCGGGGCCCTACCGGAAGTACTACGAGCCATGGCCGACTTACTCCTATGTTCATTTAGGCGGTTTACTACCGGTGAATTACTGGACATGGTAGGACCGCGCATTTACTATCGTAGTTAAAGTCACTATCACCAAAGAGTGGGGACTTTCGTAAAGGTTTTGTGAATCGATCGAGAAGACATGATTACTTGAAGAAATTAAGAAGAAGTCCGGTGAAATACCCGGAAAGAAGGAAAAGAGTGATGGTCAAGCACCGAAAATAGCCGGTAAGAGAGTTCGGTCACAACTTGGAATGTCACGACGAAAGGCCGAAAACCGAAAGAACGCTAGGTCTCGTGAACCGATTGCCTGAAGGTTCGGAAGTAATGTGAAACTATGCGAAGAGAAGCACTATTTATACTTAGATTCATGGCTCGGATCGGGCGACGCTTCGTCTTCCCGTCCCGATTATGCCACGTGTACCCCGAGCTCAAACAAATCTGGATCGCCATCGACACCCTAGTCAAATCAGCCAAGTAGGCTCGAGGTGACGATTCATTTTCTCGCTATCTCGACTCTATTATCCGGATGTCTCTAGGCGGCTCCAGGATGGAAACGTGATTTTCATCATCCATAACGGCTCACTGGGTTAAGCCGGATATCCCCGTATCGGCCATACCGGCTCGGGGGCTAGTCGTATGGGGCTGAATCGGCCCCTACCGGTTTATTCCAACCGGTCTCGACCGCTATGGTCAAACTCCGTCTCAAGGACCCCCTTAGTGGGGTATAATCGTATCGGATACGGCCGTATCCGACATACCGGCCGCACCGCAGACCTTATCGGTATTCATCACGTGGGCCTTGGCTGAACGGGCCCGGATTGATCCAAAGTCGACTTAATGCGCCTCCGGGCCTAAAGATAAGTATCGTAAGAGGATAGAAATGTATCTAACCAATGGGGGCGAGTCCTACTTCACTAAGGACACCGCCGGCCCTATAAATACCCCCGACCCGAGTCATGAGGTACGTTCACAAACACCAAGACATTATATTGAGACATCCCGTCTTTATCCTTTACCGACTTAGGCATCGGAGGGGCGTTCCTCTGATCAACCCCGAGGTTAGTTTACCCGTTTGCAGGTGGTCTTAAACCGGCACACTACGACAAGGAAGATACCGGTTCATTCCTTCCATTTATTCCATACCGAACAAAAACCTTACCAACCAACATCATTCATATTGTAATAAGATTAAAAAAGGGATAATAGAAGTGTCTTTTTATTAAATTCATATTTTTTTATCAACATAAGATATATTATTGAATAAGAATATTATTATTATACATATTATTATTATTATTATTATTATTATTATTATTATTATTATTATTATTATTATTATTATTATTATTATTATTATTATTATTATAGGTATTTTATTAATAAAATTATCATTAATATTATTATTAATATTACTTATCATTATTATTCTACTTGCTATTATTAATATTACTCAATTCATAAGAATATTATTATTATGTGTATTATTAGTATTAGTATTAACATTATTAATATTATTATCATTAATATTATTAATTATTATCATTATCAATGATGATAAAAATATTACTCTACTTGTAATTATTAATAATACTCAATTCAATTAAGTTCGGTTCCTTCAATTCTGATAAATTCGCCAGCCTTAGTTAAGGGCAATGTTCTCTTCGCATAAAACAACCGAACCGAACCGAACCGAATCGAATCGAATTAAATTATAACTAATAGTAATTATTATCATTTAGAATCGAATCGAATTAAATTAACCGAATCGAAAATAAGTTGCATAATAGCCCTAAGTTTCATAAATTCAATCCAAAAGAACAAAGTCTATCATGTACCAACTTAGACTCCGACTCTATTGACACAAATTAAGAACCTCACTTTCGTCCTTCTTAAACAACCAGGGAAATCAAAGCACGTACTAATACTTCAACACTAATTGTAACAAAAGAAAGTGATGTAAGATTCAATCACAATGTTCTAAGTACACCTTTAATACTTTAAGAGACTAAACTAAACTATAGTTTGTTGATAATTTGATATCCACAACTTTTAAAAAGAATTGGAAAAGGTATTAATTTTTGTATATGGAAAGTGCCTAGTATTTTGTCACCATTCATAACAGAATCGTAATCTACATGTAAGAATGGATAAGAGTATTTATAATTCCATTTTGTCCTCATTCAAGAATTATTTTATGGTAGCCTAAGCTCTAGCTATTAGTAGCCATTAATAATATGCTCACATTTTGACTCTGTAAATCCTAAAATCTTCATTATCAACAAGTTTTTGGAAAATATACTCATTAGCACGTCTTTTTAACTTTTCTAGTGCCTTCTTTATTTTATTTTATTTACAAACTAAATTTCACTCTTAGATTCTCCAAGATATATTTGATTTTGTCATGTATAGTTGTATACGACTTATGATATCTGATCTTCTAGTAGTTGGCTACTAGAATTGGGTAGCTTGAACACAAAATATATATATATATACAAAAAAATGAAGTAGCCAAACAACTGAATAACAAACACACCCAGCTATTTTAAGCTTTGTACTTTTTTTTTCCCACTCTTCCCTAGTTTTAGGATTTGTTTTTTTCGCTCATCTGTGGTTGGCTGTATGACAACTATGCATGAGTGTAAATTAATTGCTGAAAAAGGATTAGATTGTTATGCAATATTGTTCAACGAAGAAGAAATTTTTATAATCATAGTTAATATAATTATGTGCTAACTGCAGAATCGAAACCAAGATCTTATAAATCTAATATTTGTGATTCATAAATCTTTGGAGCAATTAATATAATCTCTAGAATCTGTTCCCTTAAAATTTCCAATTTTATGGTCGATAATTGCCTTTGTTCTAAGCATTATATTAGTCCTAGAGAGATTCCCTTAACGTGCCAATATGGTCTACTACATGTTAACTATAAAAATAATAACATACTCCTCTTTTTTTAAGGGATAATCCCTTGGTTTGGACTTATACTTATTGAATTATCTCAAATAACTTTCGTTAAGTTGATGTATTCCTTGATTTATGTGAGGGCATGCATGTTAGGAAAGCCAATGCTAAACAATTACTCTTTAAGAAAAAGTGACAAATTTATTCCAAATATTTTAGATAATGTAAGTGAGTAAGTGATTATTAATTTTTGATGCAAAGTCGTTTTATATGAGACAATCTCACAACAATTTATAATGAGTTTGTGTTAACTTTATCAAGTTTAGAACTTATAACTTTCTACTTTGGGGAGCTGCCGAGCGGGTGTATATATATGTTAAGATGGGAGGTTGGTTTATTATGCAATTGACTAATATACTAATGAGGAGATCAATCACAAGTGGAAAGTAACAAGAACAACAATAAATACAAGAAAATTGATTATAGAATCTAGGAAACGAGATCAGGAAAACCGACAAAATTGCACTAGGATTTTGAACGAAGTATGAGATATAATACAGGGTTCTCCAACTCTCTCTCTCTCTTAACAAGGTTTATTCTTATTAATTAAAAACTTGAGTTCTCTTTTTAGGAATTCTAACAACCCTCTCTCAAAAGTATATATATTCTCCAAGGGACTTAACAATGTGTTTATACTAGGGAAAACTTAAGCATCACTAAACATAGTCAATTTTCATGTAATACTCAATCTCGGTAAATTGCCTAATCGAGCGATTCCGCCTAACAAACAACGAGAAGAATTTAAGAAAACATGAGCGGGCAATCGCTTTCGCCTCCGATTCGTACCCCCTCATATTCTTAGGAACTTGATCTGGAGCTTGTTGAAATTGATGTTTTGAATATATAACCAAAATGATAGAATAAAATTATGCTACATAGTAAATCATAGGATATATATATTTTGTTCTATCAGTTTTGTTACACAGTAAATTATGGTGTAATATGTTACACCCAATACGTACTCTAAAACAAATGCTTAAGACAAAACATAATGTGAAATTGGGTTAAAACATTCATTCTAATGCACAGATCTAATAACTAATAAGCCAGCAAATTAAATGAAAAAAAAGAATGGAAGGATAAAAGGCAATACATTAGCAAGAGCAAGCGAGAGATTGAATGAAAAATGTGATGACTTGTTTCCTACCAAAGGTCAGGTTGTTCTCTTGTTTAGGTTGCACAAGTTGCTTAAACTTTCTAGCCTAATTAAGCCAGATTAGCCAGTAAGGCACGTGTATCACCAATTAACTCACCATTGCTGTGCTCTGTCACACTTGCTAGGCACAAACAATTATCGTCTCAATCTGTATTTCGATGGTTCCACAATTTTTCTTAATTTTCCTAGTTCCACTTGTGAGCATAAAACCAAGTGGAGCAATGTCTATCGTTGGAATATCTTTATTTTAATTTTAGATATTAAATTTAGAGAAATACTTAAGTAAGCACGTCAAATTTTAGGAAAGACAATCTAATTATCGAATCATCCATTAGTTAAATAAAATGTAAAAGTTAAAAATAGGTCATAAGTTAATGTTAATATCTATTGAACAATCTTTGAAAGGTAAATAGTTACAAAAAAAAAGTTGCTCAAAGTTTAAGAAAAAGGAATTACAAAAACGCAATTTACGCAATACCCGATCTTAGCAGACCGCTGCCGACTTCATGAATTATAATTACAATAGCTAATTCAACCTGATCCAAATACTTACACAATCCAAACTTTTGACATTTTACTCATTATGAGTTCTGACCCAATGCAAAGTTGACTCAATGTGTCGGTTTAGTGAGAGTGTCCATTACTAATATTATTAACTCTACCAAGTAATGAGGTTGTTTGGCATCGGTTGTTAGTTACTTTTGTTTGTTTGGTTTAGTTGGCACTATTTAACCACAAAGTATAATGCTTAGATATGTATTAGACTTTTTAAGTTGTCGTTTTAAGCTCAAATTTGCAAAAAGTGTTTGGTAAAATTTGTTGTGGTATTGCATTGCTTATTATGAGAGTTTGTGGCCAACAAGCCAAAAGTCAATCCAGTAAAAATTGCTCGAGCACTTTTTCATATTAGCTTAAAATACGCTTTTTCACCAACGAAAAAGCCCAATAACCAAATACTTTTTATTACATTTTGACCAAATTGAAAAGCCAAAAGCCAATGAAAAAACCATTTACCAAACATGGCCAATATATGGGAAAGAAAATTGTCTCATTTCTTATACCATTGCACTAATTCATATTGGTTCATAATACGGATCAATGGTATTGAGCGATACATAGATTAGTAGAAAATAGCGGGACAAAACATTTGTCCGAGACTATTATCTAGTTATTTGTTCATTTTTTTTTATATCATGAGCCAAAAGAATTAGATTTGTTCATGCATGTATGATGGAATTGCATGGTTTATCACCCCAATTCTAAGCACGCGTTGGAAGATTCTATTTCACAAGAATTGGTACATACAATGTCAATAATAAATTCACTGGAATAAACATATATGTATATATAAACTCATAAGTGTTTTTTTCCCAAAAAGAAAACAACCGGTAGACAAATTTACTAGCTAACACTCGAGTAATGCTTCGTATTATTTGTGCCTTAAATGCTACGAGAAATCAGTTTTTAGGTGATGAAGACTTGTCTGGAAGAGCTATTTTAGTAGTCCAGGTGGGCGACAAGTCTAGGAAGTTGTGATATTTAAGGTCTTTAATGCACTACTTTGACCATTAATATCTTTAAATATATATTAAAATTTAAAACTGTGATATTTAAAAACTATACATTAAGATGAATCTAACAAGATTACACATGATTATTTTCCTATATAATGGTGAAAATTTGTTGTCAAAGTTGTCAAAGTTTGACTCCGAAATAGTAAGTGTTGCATAAATTATGGAACGAAGAAAGAAATTATATAGTACACTTTCTATATACTTCCTACGTTTCTTTTTGTTCTTTCTGTTTTGACTGTGCATGTTTACCGATGCACTTCTTTAACCTTTTTTTTTTTTTTTTTGAAGAGAAGAGAAATGCACTTCTTTAACCTTATATATCTTTTATTGCATATTTGTAGCTAGAAGTTATAACGAATTAATATTAAATAAAGTACTCATTGAAACGAATCAAACAGAACCCCACATGACTATATTTTTTTCTTATATATTATTGAAAAAAATTCAGAAGATTACATCTAATCATAAATAGTGTCAAGATTCCAAATAGGAAAAACAAAAAGAAATGGATGGAGTATTTATTATATTCTCACAAATCCTTTAAGTTAATTACAATCACTATTTGCATGCATATTATGACTAGAGGATTGAGACAGTGTTGCGTGGATAAAGTAAGGAAAAGTGAAAGATTATGACCCTTGATTGATTCCAATGAACAAAGGTCAAAGATATACAAGTTACAATGCTAGTAATTAGGCTAGAAATCAGGAAACTACCTAAAATGATTTACATCAGAATATATCCTAAAATAAACAAGATTATGAATTTATTTACATATATTCTATCACACCCCCGCAGTCAAAGCGGGAGGTTTGCGAACGCTTAGACTGTCCCGAAAATCTTCAAATAGAAGCAATGGAAGGCCTTTGATGAAAATATCCGATATTTGATAGCGTGAAGCTAAGGGACATGTAAGACACGAACTTCGCCAAGATCAACCTTTTCGCGAACGAAGTGAATGTCCTTTTCAATGTGCTTAGTGCGCTGATATTGAACTGGATTCCCAGAAAGATAGATAACACTAACATTGTCATAATAGACAAGTGTAGCCTTGCTCAAGGGACAATGAAGCTCTGGAACGAGGTTGCGAAGCCAACAAGATTCTGATATAACATTAGCCACACCTCATTATTCAGACTCGGTACTAGATCGGGACAAAGTAGCTTGCCTCTAAAAAACCAAGACAAGAGATTATCACTAGAGATAGGCATGGACCCAGGACCCAACACAGATCCGATTGGACCCGACCCATTTTGAAGGGCATGGGTCTAAAAAAATTGAGACCCATTGGGTCTGGGTCGAATCTGGGTCTAGGTGGTAAAATTCGAGTTTGGGTACTGGTCTCATGAATTCAAACCCGCCCTGTAGACCCATTTTCGTTTTTACATATTAAATATATGTATTATAATACAAAATACATAAAGTAGCAATAAAACTTTTTACCAAGACTCAAATTAACTTGTTGTGAATGTTTTAGTTTTAAATGTTTGTACAAGAATTAAACTATTATTTTGTTCTTTTATCATTTTAATAACTAAAAAAACGGATGTAAAAAATTCACAGGTTAAAAAAACAATCGAAACTCCTAATAAGCTTGAGAACCATTTTGGACCTAGGACCCGCCGGACCCATTGGATCTGGGTAAGGGTCTGGAATTTCTAGACCCTGTGGGTCTGGTCTAAATCCAAATTTACGGGTCTTGGTCTGGGTCTAGTAGGACCCGCCCCAGACCCGGCCCATGCCCATCCCTAATTATCACCAAGAAAATGTACTACATCTGTCCCAAAATAGTCTGAACACTTTCCTTTTATGTTTGTCCCAAATTAGTTTGAACACTTCCATTTTTGACATGGTCCCACCATTAATATATTATTTCTTTTACACATCTTTGGCCCACACTCTACCTTTTATCAATAAAAAGTTACCCAACTTTCTCTCTCCTCTAATAAAAAAATATCATACCAACTCCTACCACATCTACTTTTAAAATAAAATAACATTTGATAACCACACCACAACTTATCACCTTAAACTACGTGTCCCAACAAGTGTTCAGATCTTTCCGACTTAGGGAGTAATACCCAGGTGGAGCGTCGAGAGTCCCGGACACCCCCAATCAAGCATCTGTATAAGAGAGGAGAGTAGATGAAGAGGACCGATAGGGATGCAAACCAAGTGCCAAAGTTCCCTTAACGTATCATACAATACGTTTGAGAGCATTCATGTGTTCGACCATAGGATTGTGCATGAAAAGACAAACTTGTTGCGTACCCCAAACCTCTCCTACTTTCCAAGGTTCAACAGTATTCAGCTTGACTCACTCTACTTGTGAAGGTTCACATCAACAAGAGGATAGTTGATCTTCCCCTTATGCATGTTTCCCCGCTGCTTCCGCGGCTTGAACCTTCTCGCCTCATCACAGATTTTTAGCACAAAAGCATAAGTTTCCTTTGGCGTTACTGTCTTCCCCTTCATCACCAATTTATTCATCATATATTCATATCCCATATTGCCCAATCATACAGGACAAGAAAAACCGATATAACAATAGTCAAATTATCCATGTATTAGAAACAAAGATCATTTATGTATTGTATAAAGCCTTTTTTTTACCACGGTAAGAAAAAGAACATTATATAAAGCCCCCCGTGCTAAGGGAACCCATAATGCATCGTTTACAAGGATAGTAGAAAGAGTAGAATTATTACAATGATTGATAATGAAAGAATAATCAACTAGATGTCCCACATTAGCTATCCAATCCGCTGTTTGGTTTGCTTCAGGAAAAACATGCATGATCTGCCAATTACCGAACGAGCTAAAGAGGAACTAGACGTCTTTGATGATGAGATAACTCCCTTCGATATATCAATCAAATTATTCACCAATTCGTACTTGATGTAGTTGGCAGGGATTTCACCTTATTATGATGATGAGGTCGAAATTCAATCTTTTTTTTTTACAAGTTTGTGTTTCATTAAGAAAGCCATAGGCCCAAAATTACAATTACATCTCAATTCAAAACATGCTCACAAAGTAAAGGGAAGTACATCAGGGAGGTTATAAGATTTCAAAGTGCAACATTTATGCCTTAGCCCTTAGGGGAACAAACATACAGCAAGGGTCTTATAACCATGCTAGAAATTTCGAATTCTCAGTGAACCCTTGTTTGGCAAGCGAGTCAGCGACGACATTGGAGCTTCTTCCCCTGTGAGTAATGACAATGTGAAGAGAGGATTTTCGGCATGACGGATAAAGCTGAGAGGAAAGCAAAGATTCAAGAGCCTCCACAATAATCATTGCACTATTTAACAGAATCAAACTCTATAATGATGGATTCACTGTGGATTTGGTCACAGTTGACTGAAATTTTTATTGCTCTATCATCTGAATCACAGAGGACGTCCAAATTTTACGATTGTGAGGTCACAAATTCGATCTTTACCAATTGTAGTTCTTAGGGTTGAAATTTCTGTTATATATTTCCCAGAACTTTTAATGGTCTAACTAGCGAAACTAAACTCGATTTACCCACGAGAATTTACAGTCCAATAAGGTTCTTTTGTTACATATATCTAGGGTGTGTTCTTCGCACCTTAAAAAAATGTTTCACGACTCATCAGGTACAATCAGATTTGACCAGGTTTAATCAGGTGCAAATATAATATGAATTCAAGTTCTAATAACATTCAATTAAATTTAATATGTTCAATATAAATAAGTTCAGTTTTTTACAAAATTCTATTAAGCTCTGTTCTTTTGGACTGAATTAATGAAAATTCAGTTAAGTTCAGTTCAGACAAAATTAATTCAGCTCAGTTCAGGAAAATTCAATTCAATTCAGCTAGTTTCCTCTCACAGTTTTCATTCATTTCAGTTCAGACAAATTAAGTTCAATTCAGTTCAGACAAATTAAGTGCAGTCCAGCTCAGTTCAATTCAATTCAATTCAAAAGAACAGAGCCTAACTACATGATATTAACTCGCCCTATCTTTGAATGTCAAGTAAGAATATACCATTCAAGCCACAAGAGACGATCAACGATTCCATCCACCACAACCTGATTTAGCAATTCTTAATAGTATATCGCATTTCGGCTCAGTCAATATGGGCCCCAAATAACAAAGTTAAAATCAGCATCATATGCCCCATATAGACATATACTATAGTAAAAACATTACTCCATCATAATAAGAAACCTAAAACCCCATAACATTAGAGGTTAAATAAAAATCTTATAATAAAAAAGAGAAGTCTAGTAGTATGATAGTAATATGGTGTATTATGTACATAAAAAAAAAATGGTTACTTGGTAGAGGCGTTACCCAGATGGGCCGGTGGGTTTATATTTATAGGACATTGCATATGCAAACATATCCCCACTTTTGTTCTCATTCTCATTCCCCAATTCTTATTACTCTTTCCCACCTTTTTCTCCCAAACTCTCTGAATTTATACCTTTTCTTATTTAGGAGAGAGAAAATACAAACAAAAATATACTAAAATTCTAGTAGTAATGGAAGAGACAAAGCCGTCAAAATTCAAGAGGGTTTGTGTGTTCTGTGGAAGTAGTTCTGGCAAGAAATTGAGCTACCAAGAATCTGCTGTTGAGTTAGGCAAAGAATTGGTAATTTTATTTCACCATTTTTTGTGGGTTAATTTTATTTCCTGCATTATTATTATTATTTTTATTATTATGGAGTATTATTCAGAATTTCTAAATTAAAGCATTAAGTACTACTATATACTATTACAAGGAATAGAAAATGCAGCTTTTTAATCCCATAATTTTGTCATTTTTTTGGGTTAAAATTTGTGGGTATAATCCCAATCTCAGAAACTTCGATTTGCAATGCATAACTTTTTATGGGTATATTCGTTTATGCTCTGTATATTACGACATTTGCACAAAAATTCGTAAAAAAGACAGTGAAAAAGACACCTTTTTTCTGGGTTTCTTTAGTTACTCCTCTGTTGTAGGACTGATTGTTTGGGAATATGTATGTCTGAAAAATTCAATGGAGTTTATATGAGTTATTGATGATGAAAATGTGTGCAAAATTGTAACTTTCCTTTTACCAACCTCAAACCCTTTTTTTTCCTTAATCCCAAATTTGATTTTCCATTGTAGTTAAACAAGCAAGCATTTTTTTTAATACCCTTAAAAAAAATTAAGTTTTTTTTTTTTTATATAAATTTATAATTTTCATGTGTTGTAGTAATTTGGTGAAATTAGAGAAAGATGAGAAGTTAATTTTGGCATGAGAGAGAAATTGCAAGCTGTAATCTGTCTGTCAGTGAAGCAGCCTTCTTGCATGATCCCTCTTTCCCCTTCATTTTTTGTAGTTTTGATTTTAAAATTTCTATTCAATTAAAACAGAGTTAGGAGAGAAAAAAAATGGAATTTTTTTTATGAAAAATTAGCAAAAGATTTAATCTTTATTTATATTTATTTTTTTCCCTTGGTGCTCTCAAGGGAAACAAACGTGCTTGTTGGATATCATGACCCATAAAAGCGTGGGGTGGTGACATATGGGGTTTCAATTACTTCCATTTCCATAAATTCCATATTATTTTTTTGTTTATGGGAGTTTAATTAAATAAATAAACACCCATTATATTTATTATGGGAGGTTTATTTAATAAAACTATATTGTAGTTGTATATATTGTAGTTGTATTTGTATATATTGTAGTTGTATATATGGTTCACAATGATCATTATTTAAATTAATAAAATTTGTCTCAATTTTGTTTGGTTTATGTCTTTATAAATTGACACGTGTACATGAGTTTTATGATTTTGTTGTAAATATTAATTAATTTCCTCTGGATGTGTGTTGAAGGTGGAGAGAAGGATTGATTTGGTGTATGGAGGTGGCAGCGTGGGTCTGATGGGTCTTGTTTCTCAGGCAGTTCATGATGGTGGGCGCCATGTTCTAGGGTATGATCCTTTCTCTCTCTACTTTCTCTCTCTAAAATTAGTAATAGTGAGTACTCCTAGAGTCCTAGTAGTATAGCATAGTATAGGAGACTATGTGATAGTGAATATATATGTGATGGATATGTTATGTCAACCAATTGAAAGATTAAATGCTATCCTAAGTTTTTTTTAATACAAGTCCAGCAACATCATTGCTTTGCCATGTCCATCCATAATTATAACTTTTTTTGCTCCCTTTCTTTGCTTCTATGAATGGGTATGTCACTAAGTTTCTCTTCATCCTAGACCATGCATAAACATTTTTTATGGAGCTCCTAAGAAATGTTTGTCCCCTCTTCCAAGGCTTTGATTGTTATTGGTTTGTAGTAGTAATGTGTTAGGTTCAATCATCTTATCTTTAAAGTATATTTCATTAAGCAAACTTAGACAGAATGACGACCCTTGAATTACATGTCCGCTTAACTAACTTAGACAGATTGATGACCATCAAGTTATCAGTTCATATGACCCTTGAGTTATTTGTCCACTTAAAGGGGAGTTTAATTGGCTCTTTCTAACTAAAGAGGGAAAACTTTGTCTCACCACAAACCTAAAAAGAATGGAACTTCTTGATATATGTGAATTAAGAATGTTTTACCTTAGCATGAAAAAGGAAGAACTTAATTTATGTGTTAAGTATACAATATGACTAGTTGTAAAAAAAGTTCTAATCTTTTCTACTACCATTCTTTTGGAGCTTTGTGTATTCGCCCAGCTTTTAGTTTGATCAGATGGGAAAGCTAAATCCGTGTTGGTTTTTGCCCATGTCAGGCTATTTTACAGAAACTCCTTATTCCCAGTATATTATAGACATGACAAGATTTGGTAGAAGGATTAACTTTTTACTCTGCACAAACACATGTCATATTATCTTTATCCTCTTTTTGGCCTTCAATTTTATGACATCCCCACTTTTTTCCTGTAACTCAGAATAAGATTTTTTGATTCTACAACTGTGTAAACTTCATTCTATCTTATAGTACTAGTAGGTGAATGTAAGTACCAACCCTACATACTTCTTCACCAATCTTTCACCTATCCAATGAAGAGTGTACTTGTATTTTGATGACCTCAAGTAATATATTTAGTACTCGTATGAAGATATCTAAATGCGTTAACATGTTAGCATCTAATACTTGCTAAATTGACAAAAATACCCTTAGAAGAAGTGGAGAATAAAAGTTGAAATGGGATCATGAGAAAAGAGCAAATTACTTTATTATTATTTTATTGGATGTTAGGTATCTAACAGTTAGCCATCAGCCTCATCGAATTAACATGCACTTGGATACGCTAGGGTATGTTGCCATGTTGAGATGCTTAAAGTTAGACGGTTTTTCGAGAAATCTTCCTAGTCCAACCATTAGATATACTTTGCTAGATGAACGGTTGATCGAAAATAAAGAAGCTAAGTGACGAGCAAGATATAGAAGAATAAGACTTTGATTGATATTTACTTGAATTAAAAGTACTTTGCTGTTTCTACTCTTAACTTTGTGGTCTAAGCTGATGTACTATTCTGTTGAGGAGATCAATCAAACGCACTCGATTGCTTTGACGTATATGCTATTTGAATATAATGTTTGAACATCTTTATTGAATTTCAATGAAAGCTAAATTAGATAATAATGATTCTGTTTAGAAGTTTGACGTGCCACATTTCGGTTAACATGCTTTTTGCTTTTGGTGGTTGCTTTCACTTGCAGGGTCATTCCAAAGAGCCTTGTTTCCAAAGAGGTAAAAATCTGATTTTCATTTCAGGTTTGTTAGCTTAGTGTTTTTTAATGGGGGAAAAATCTCTTTTTAAGTTGTTGTGCTGACATAGCCTAGTCATCGTCTTCAGGAAAGATATAAAAGGGACATCTTTGGCTTTTTTTCATACAAGTGTTGCTTTCTTCACCTCTAGTTTGCTTTAAAGCAAAAGGCAGCTTGTTTTTTTTCTTCATGTTGTTAGTCAAAACATTCAGACACTTGCATTTCTTTTTTTGGTATATCTATCAACTTTTTTGGTGTTAATTAATCATCTTTTGTGGAGCATTAGTGGCCCACTTCTTGCTTGATCTTAACAAGCATTGTATTATTGTTATTAATGGTCAGTAAATATGGGCCTGTAGAGTTACCTATCTCGGCTTGACTCAGGCCTAGTATTAAGTCCAACCCCACCCCCCAGCCGCTCTTGCTAGGTATCGAACCCAGGACTTCCCTGTAGGAGCTGTCATATGCTCGCTTAATCTTAGAAATCATTGTATATAGCTTAGGTAATTGTTACAAATTTTATTACTCCATATGATCCTGTGAAGTTTTCATAGAGTTACTAATTAATTATGAATACTTTTCTAACCTAAACTTATCACTGGGCAGATAACTGGTGAGACAGTAGGGGAAGTGAAAACTGTATCAAACATGCATCAGAGGAAGGCTGAGATGGCCAAACAAGCTGACGCGTTCATTGCATTACCTGGTATGGATTTCGAATAGGTCCAACATTGATTTGGAAGATCGTTCTTATATTTATTTGGTTCGAATAATTATATATCATAAATAACATGTCCTTTCCATATGATCAGGTGGATATGGCACTCTTGAAGAACTTCTAGAAGTCATCACTTATGCTCAACTAGGAATACACCGAAAACCCGTATGAATCCTTTTATATATTTTGTTCTCAATCAAATGTTCTTTAATCCTAATTAAATACACTGTGTAAATAGTTTATCCAATCTTTTCTTCGCGAGTAAAACCAATAAGAAACACCAAAAGATGTAGGCCAGATCCACGTAATAAAAGATGTAATAATCCATATGCATGGATTATGGAAAGACCAACTACCTAATAATACCAATCAAGCTTTTTTATGTGAATATGTCCTAAGAGTTTGAAACAACCAACAAGTGTGTAATGGATTATAAGACGGTTGGAGTGTTTGTTGGCTTTCCGTTAAAAGAATGATTCCTTTATCCTTTTTGACCAAGCTTTTTTCTCTGATTGTTTTTTGAATGCTTCTTATAGACTGTCGTCAGTTTTTTTGTTCTAGAGTATGCTAGTCAACATCTTCCTTCGCCGTGACATCTGCCGACTATTGACCTGTTTATAATATATGCTTTCAAATTTTAATAGAGAAGATTTGATAAATTATGAGATTTGATGAGGAAAGATGGCATGTGATTCTTTGGGTGAGTTCACATGGAAACATGTATGAAGATTTGATGCTGTTATTACATAGTCATGGTGCATCATAATAATTGAGAGGTTTCCATTTCCGTTTCCGTTTCCGTTTCCTGAGGGTAATAGGAATCAGAGTTTAATAAATTCGATTGCGTATTGTATAAGAACTTCGATTTTTAACGACATATTAAAACATTGAGATTGATGTATGTCGTGACAACATCTTTCCTGAAACATTATTGATTGAAAAGCATGGTTTAGGATCTTTTCATTGAAGTTGTGGTGTGGTTTTTTTCTTTTGAAAAATGCAGGTGGGGCTTTTGAATGTGGATGGGTACTACAATTGCTTATTGTCTTTTATCGATAAGGCCGTTGATGAAGGCTTTATCTCTCCAACTGCTCGTGGGATCATTGTGTCAGCTCCAACAGCTAAAGAATTGTTTATAAAGCTTGAGGTAAAAATAAATTTAATCAATCAATAAGTATCCAATAATGAACAAAATAGTAGTAAACACAGTTTTATTAACTAATCAGACCTAAAACATAGGATTATTTAGAAACTGATATAAACTTGCAAGTGTCTGGTAGTGGGGATGCAAGAAAGTATGCTACATATAATATGCATATAAAATATGAGGGAAGAATGTATCAAACATTTAGTAGTATTTTGGATTATATTTTACTTGGGCTATGATTAATTAATTAATTCGTCTGTCCGTAGAATTATCGAAGTTATAAATCTTGCTAATTACTTCAAATAAATCTGTAGGAATATGTCCCCGAGATCGATGAATTGTCGTCTAAGTTGATCTGGGAGGAAGTGGAGAGACCTAATTTTGTCTCGGAATCGGGCGTCACGACATAAACCGTGCTCATGTGTGCTGCTGGTGGTGGTGAAAAATGATATGCAGGTTTTTGGAATTTTAGGGGGGCCTTTTATTACATTTAGCAAATTAGCATGCACAAAAGTACAGTGATATGTGATGCTGATAATATGGGATAATGTTTAGTATAGGAAGGGAAGGGAAGGGAAGGGAAAGGGAGCCTTAATGTTTTTTTGGGTACGTAGAACAAAAGAATTGACCACCCCATTTTGGTTTTGTATACATGAATTGACTGGAAAGTGAATGGTTTTAACAGAAGAAAATTTAGCCCAGCTCTTTGTTGTTAGTTGTTATCCAGTAGATGGGTGATCTGATCTGGCTGTACAGATTTAAGTTTGTATTATCCAAACTTTTTGCCACTCTTTAATTCTATAAGTGATGTTGTAGATTGGTGAAAAATGTAAATTGAGCAGTCAATCAAGTTCATATAATTTTTTAACTTTACCATTACTACTACTACTTTTTTGTTATTAAGATGCTCTAGTTATATACTTTTATTTTTAATATTATTACATTTATTATATACATGTCCAACAAAAATAGTTGAAGAGAGCATAACCTAAGCTATACAACCTCCATTTCTATATACATGCAACATTGGAAATTTTGCATTATTCAATTACTAACTTTAACTGCATTTCGAGCTAATATATAAATATAAATACTATCATATATATTGTTGGATCAGTCTCAAAATGTAATTGCAAATTATAAATTTGTTTTACTAATGGATAATTGAAGGTATTAACAGTCAAAGTAGTGTATCGGCATGCGACAATCAACATGTTGCGTGTATTTAGAAACAAAGTATTTTATCTAGAATGTTTTTTTTCTTTATGGGATTTTAGTTCCCCTTTATTACCTTAAAGAAATAATAGATAGAGTGTTGATTTAGTTGAACGTGAAAAATAATATTTCATGAATGTGTATATTTTATTTTTTTTAAAAGTAAAATTAATTCATTAATAAAAGAGTCATACAACATCTATAATAGAAATCAAGAATAACAAATACATAACAATTTTGAACAAATAAAATTCAGAATTTGCAAAACCACGATCGTTGTGTAGTAGATCCAACAATTCTGCATACTCTCTTTCACATCGCTGTTTGATACAGCCTTTAATGAGGGGGTCTTTCGATATGTTGTAGTTTTGAAATAGAATGAAATCTGATACCATTGATTGTAATTGTAGATCTGAAATCTGCTTCGACACCACATAATTCTTCATCAATGATCCAAAATTACGATAATTCATCTAGAAACAAAGGAGTAAACTAAAGTCTCTCCCAAGGAGAAGAGAATAAACCCTTTCTTTCAAGCGAGAAACGATCCTCTCTTTATAGGAGGAAGTATTATTCAAACAAGCACGAACATAAACAAAGCTAAACAACAATGAAAATTAAAATTAAGGTGGGGCTATCCACCGATAAAATTGATAAAAGCCCCTTTGAAATTCACTAATGGAGGCTAGGGTTCAGGAGAGAAAGGGAAAGAAGGGAGAGAAGTTGTACACGCACATCCCTTGCAAATGGTATTTGGTTAGCAAGGTTGAGAGAACTAATGTTCAACAAGCTCATTCCATAGCAAAGCGTTATGTGCACATCTTTACTATGTATTTTTATTTCCTAGAAGTGGAATAAGTCGTTTGGTTAATAAGGAAATTCCCATGAAAAGATATACTCCCTCCTGTCTTTATTGGTTTACCTGTATTTCTTTTTGGGATATCCCTTAGTAGTTTATCCGATCCATTTCTTTTGTTTCTATTTTTGGAATGAGGCCATTAACTTTCCATTATACATACATTCAACTTTAATATAAAATAATAGTTTCTCTTTTTTTCTATGTCCCACAACATTATTTCTCCTAAAACTTTGTGCAAAAGAAACGGGTAAACTAATAAAGACCGGAAGAAAGTATTTATCTAGGGCTTTGTTAATCAACTTTTTTTTTCATTAAGTGGGAAGTAACAGTTAACTTCCTATATATTTTTCAACCAAACTTCATATATTTTACTTCCAAAGAACTTATATGTCCCTTATATGTATTTCAATCAAACAAAGTATATTTTAGTTTGTGTACCCAATGAGTTTGAATCACGAATCTAAAATTTCTTTCTCAAAATTCTTACGTCACTTCTTCTGATCTTATTGGATGGTTATTATGTCTAAATCATGATCCTTGGGTGATTTTATCGACATCAAGAAAATTTGCATTAATTAAAAACGGAAGTACAACCTAATGCTAATACAACCAAACATAAAACAAATAAAACTAAAACTAAAGTGAGCTTCATTTGCTCTTACATACTCATTGAAACAAAAACAAACTATTACTTGTCTAGTCCAAATTAAACTTGTCTCGAGCAATGGTGGGTGGAGTTGGGTTATATGTCTTTATGAACAAGACCTGATAGGAGAGGGAACCTGTTGAGAGACGAAACCCAAACGATCTTCAGAGATAGATTACCGCATCTCATCTACTAGACCCCAATGTCCACTAGATGATAAATCCCAAGGTCCCTGTTATGAGAGGGTGATTTTATCATGACATGTCCAATTTTGCGAAAATAAAATATAGATTTCGATGCATCAGCAGCGGCCATGTATCGGCCTTCCGTTTTCCTGTGAACAGTTTTTGACAAGCAAAAGGGAGAAAAGAGTGAGACTAGGAGTGACTGACAAAGGGAAATTTCGTCCAAAGTACGGCGGCGCCTTGATAAACCAAGACAACATTTGGTCGCTAACAAGGGAAACAATGTTAACCAGCATATGAGTAAAGCAAAATATGAAATAGTCAAACTCTATGAAATACTTCCTCCCAAAGTTTACTATCTTTAACATGCAACCAGGTGTACCATGAACATGGTACATCTAATATTTTTTTTTGCTCATTTTGAGCTTTCACTATGTTCATTTGGAGGTCCTAATGAGCAAAAAATAGTATTGCATGGTACACCCGTGTGTATGATGTGTTACTTGTGACTTGAAATCTTGTGAAATTGGCATAAGACTAACTTTCAATGCACGTATCTCTCAATCTATAAATGGTTTTGATGTGATTCAAATTGGAGGTAAAAGCTTGTTCCAAGAGCTTTCCAACGACAGGTCATATGCCCAATTCCGCTAAGAAATGAGAAAGCTATGGCTGTTCTACGAAACGCTGTCGAACAGGAATTTCGCCCGACCGGGTCGGGTGCCCTAGAGAATCACGACCGGGGGGATATTGCCCGATCGAGCGCCCTAGCGAATCACGACCGGGCGAATATAGCCCGATCGAGCGCCCTAGCGAATCACGACCGGGCGAATATTGCCCGATCGGGAGCGAAACGTCAACCAGCTTGAATTTGATGACCGCCCGATTGGGCGGATGTCGCCAGACACGATCTCTTTTAGGGTTTTGTGCGGGGTTCCTTATGTTATAAAAAGCCCCCTTGGTGTTCATCATTAGTTACACAACTTATGAAACACTTTTAGCCTCTAGAATAAAGACTCCTTGTATTATTCTCTCTGTTTTTCTCCATCATAGTGAAGAAGCTCGAATCCTCCACATGTGGACGTAGGTCTATTTTGATCGAACTACGTAAATCCTTGTGTTCTTTTGTTGATCTTCTTTATTGCTTTTCTCATCCTTATTATTTCATTGATTTTGTTCCGCATTAATCAATCTACAACACCCCGTTTCCTAACAAACTGGTATCAGAGCTTGGTTGTTTCAGATCTTAGGTGTTTATAGAACGAGTTTGATTAAATTATGCCAATGAAATTCGATATTGAGAAATTTGATAGGCAAGTAAATTTTGGCCTATGGCAATTGAAGATGAAAGCCACCTTGGTTCAAAGTGGTTGTCACAAGGCTCTTGAAGGTGCATCCAAAAAGCCTTTGGGTATATATGACGGATGACAAGTGGGAGGAGATCAATTTGAAGGCACTCTCGTCGATTCATTTAAGTCCATCTAATGAAGTTTTGAGAAAGGTTGCCAAGGAGACAACTGCTGCGGGTTTGTGGTTGAAGTTGGAGTCACTTTATATGACAAAGAGCGTGACCAATCGTCTACTACTCAAATCTACACTTCATGCTCAGTCTAGAAGAAGGTAAACCGCTTGAGTCTCATTTAGATGAATTCTTCTCTATTATTATGGATTTGCAAAACATCGATGATGAGGATACGGCTATTAGGTTGTTGTGTTCTTTACCACCTTCGTATAATCATTTTCGAGATACTTTATTGTATGATAGAGATGATTTGAGTTTGCAGGATGTTAAGGATGCCTTAACTTTAATTGACAATAAGTTGGTTAATAAATCTAATCATACTGCTCAAACAAATGCTTTGGTTGCTCATGGTGGAAAGAACTTTGGCAAAAATAAAATCTGTAGCTATTGTCACGTAAATGGTCATATCAAAGCCGATTGTTGGAAATTCAAGAGGAAGAATGAGGAAAAGTCCAATGAGGACCAATCCGTAAATATCGCCAACAATGTTCTTGATGATGATTTTGCACTTTAGGGTTACAAGTTCTTGGGCTGCGGTTTCTACGATCTCTTTATGATTGGTGTCCTTTGAGATCTCTTGGTGAAACGAGAAACCGTGTGGATTTTGCTATGGAATCTATGATAGATTGTTTTTTGGGTTTGTAATAAAGTAGCAATCTTGGTTATGCATTAGATTTTGTTCTAGTTATGCTATTTCTTATCTCAAATTTGGTACTTTTGTGTTTTGATTAAGTACAATTGCAATTTAGAAATTATTGTTGTCATTTGATTTTCTAAAATTGCTTCGAGTTTGTTGTTGAGATGAAGAAGTGTTTGAAGAGAGTTTTGTAACACCCCGTCCTTTTACTACTAAGATACTAAACAATATCTATTCAAGATTTACTATAAAAAAGACGTTAGCGGAATTAACGTCAGGACGGTTATGCTACTCTAAAACAATAAATAAAGATAGCTTCAAACCAAAGTTTCATAGCTTCCAAAAGAAATATCTGAAAACATTAAAATCCTAATCAAAGGAACATCCCAAATCATAAGAGAACATAACATCATCCAAAAACTACGAGACATGCAAGTCTCCCACAAGAACTCGAATAAAACTAAATGTCTTTGAGACCTAACATAACATAGGACTCCCTATTGTCTGCATAGAACTCATCTACCAAAAAGACCACAAGAAGTTTCCTCTCTTTACCGACCCACATTTGGCTAGCCCACGCAGTCACTAGTCTAACAGTCATTTTCATTTGCAAGGACATATTATATAATTCCACAGTCAGTGGGGAGTAACTAGCAGTTATCCCAGAACAAAAAAAATCAAAGCATGATTCAGACATAGATTATTAAGAAAGGAAAGCATACGACCATGACAACACTAACATGCATCCAAAACCACAAAGCTCACAAGTGATACAAGTGATAGACAATATCAAGTAAACAAGATATAGTGAGTAAATCAACTCTAGAATACTTAAATGATAAAACAAAGGTACAACAAGTTATTGAGTCAGAAACCGAACACCAGTGAATCGCAATTCACTTCCTAAGGTTTGTCAGATCGCAATCTCCAGGTCAGTCAATGGGCTTACGTTCCCCACTGCCTGTGTCTAATAATGGCCAAACTTCCGATGCAGGGTAGAACACGCAGAACTCCCTGACCTCTCGGACGACAACAATTAACCCAGGTGTACCCCTAGTTCGCAAACCAGGTGGTTGGCATGTTCTTCACCGGGGACTACATCTATCCCACCGGATGTTCTTATCTCAAAATAAATAGGGATGCCACCCGACCTTATACCCATGATTCATCAAAAATAATTCTTCAAAGATCTTCAAAGTAGTAACTTACAAACTTACAACAAATACCTCCAACCACAATACTTTGAACATCACTAAGCAACAACAATGGTAATGAAATAGTTTTTACAGCACCAACAGTATGAATCAGAAATGCATCACATTAAATAAGATGACCAACTACAAGAAGAACATACATACAAGAACATACGAGATATTAGACTACACCAGACTGTGCGCTCGGCGCATGAGCTTGTGCTCAGCGCCACACTGTGCGACTGGCGCACTAACCAAACTACGTCTGACGCATCAGCGTGCGTCTGACGCCACCACCAATTAACTCCAAGGCTTATTAAATCAACAAAACGTACATGATTAGTCATTTTTACATAAACCAAACGTAAACATAATGATTCTCAATAATAAGCACACTAACCTACAAATCATCAGCTTCCAACAATATAAAAGGTCTCAAATTATTTCTGATTAACAATCCCTTAAATAATTTAAAAGAAATATCCTCAAACTTATAACAAAAACACAATAATAATTACTATACTAATAAAAAACAAAAATAAAAATAACACAAAAATTATCATACGACCATTATGGCTCTACTGTCATGGTACAATTTTATTTCTAATTTTCGGACTCTAAAAGTATTTTTTAACGTTAATTTACAGAATACTCAATAAAGCCAATATAATAATTAAAAATAGAAATAAAAGCCAAAAAATTACCAAAACTTTACATAACATGCATAAGCTCACGTTAATACATAATATGAAAAGAAATGAATTTTTCGGCCTTCAGAAATAATTTTCACGATTTATATACTAACAGACACGAAAATGCAAAAACAGATAAACCAATTAAATAAATATGTAAACAGTATAAAAAAATTATTCCAAGGCATGAAATACATATAACACATATAACATGATTCACGAAAAATAATTTCAGCAATTATAACATTCGTTTAATAATTATTTTGCAAATAAGCCATAAACGCATAAATTACCAAATAAATCGAATAAATACTAAAACTCATACGAAAATTATTTTTCTGCATACCATATTCATACAGCATGCATCAAGTATATTCACGTCAAATTTCATCAAAATTTCATTCAAAAGGTATTTTAAACAATTCCTAGCGTAATAATCTAATACCGAATAATACCCTAATCACTATTGTTCTAAGATAACTACTAGTTACCTGGATCGTCGGAGGCGAGCTGAAAATTACTGGAAAATCCCGTTATAGGCGTGCACCCTTCTCCTTCTTCAAGCCCCAAAGCACCACGTACAAGAAAGAGGCAAATAGAACAAGTCACGAATAATTGATGAAGAGTAGAAATGGAAAAATTTGAGAGAGAATGATGAAGGTGATGATGTCCGAATGTTTTTAGAATATGGAAGCAATGAAGTTCTGATTTTTAATCTGATTTTGGAGTGTTTAAAGGAATAAATAAAATGGGTTTATTAGGAGAAATGATGAGGGGGGGTTATAAAGGTTACAAAATACAAAGAGTTATCAAAATAAAAAAAAAAAAGAAATGAAAGAAGAAAAACTTCTCCCTTCTCCCTCCACATGGCCGGCTGTCCAAGCCCAACCACACCAAGATAATTTCGGCCCAAGTCATCAAAGGTCCATGCATCAAAAGTCCGTTACGCAATAAATCGATAACTTCCTAAATCGCGCCTAAACTTTGAAAATACTTAATAATGAAAATAATTACAATAAATTATATTATAGATATAAATATAATAGACACTTTAGCACGCCATATAATAAAAATAATAATTCGGCTCCCAAAATCAAAAAAAATAAAAATCATTGATTTAGAGAAAATAATAGTTTTAGGGAAAACTTTTACAAAAAACTAGGAGCAAAATTATGGGTTGTTACAATCTCCCCTCCTTAAATAAAGTTTTGTCCTCGAAACTTCGAAACCACACACAAATAAGACAAGCACACAAAGAATACCTGAAAGGAATAGTTTCGGGTATTTCAGTCGCATCGACTCTTCGGTTTCCCAAGTAGCTTCTTCGTACTTTTGACTTCTCCAAAGTACTTTAACCAAGGGAATCACCTTCCTTTTCAGAGCACGGTTCTGACGGTCCAATATACGAACAGGTCGCTCTTCAAAAGTCAAATTCGGCTCGACTGATACTGACTCAACAGCAATCACATGCGAAGGATCACTAAGATACATGCGCAACTACGACACATTAGAGCTGATCAACTTCAGCCCGACCCGGCCCGATTTTTGGGCGGGCTTGGGCAGTTTTTTTTTTTGGGCGGGGTTTGGACAAGCCAAAAAAGGCATTTTAGTCTAATTTTTTGGCCTGGCCCGTTTTGGCCCGAAAAGCCCGCTCGGCCCGGCCCGAAATAACGGGCTTTGGCCACAATTTTTTGGCTCGGATTTGGGCCGCCGGCCCACATGGCAAATTTTTTTTGGCTTGGCCCGGCCGGGCCCATGATCACCTCTACGACACATCAAATACATCATGGACCTTCGACAGCTCTGGCGGCAAAGCCAAATGGTACGTGACCTTCCCAATCCTTTCAAGAATCTCATAAGGACCTACATACTTCGGACTCAACTTGCCCTTTTGACCAAACCGCATTACTCCCTTCATAGGAGAAACCTTCAGAAGCACCTTATCTCCCACCTCAAAGGAAATAGGTTTCCGACGCAAATCAGCATACGACTTCTGCTTATCTTGAGCAGCCTTCATCTTCGCTTGAATTACTTTCACCTGCTCAACCGTATCCTGAATTAACTCCGGGCCCAAAATCAATGAGTCACTGATGTCGCTCCAATAAGTAGGACTACGACACTTCCTTCCATCGAGAGCCTCATACGGAGCCATTTGGATACTAGCTTGATAGCTGTTGTTATAAGAGAACTCCACCAGGCTAAGCGACTTGACCCAAGACTGTTGAAATTCCAAGGCACAAGCACGAAGCATATCTTCCAAGGTCTGAATAGTTCTCTCAGTCTGACCATCGGTAGCTGCATGAAATGCAGTACTAAGCTTCAACTTCGAACCAAAAGCCTCTTGCAAAGCGGTCCAGAAATGGGATAGAAATCGCGGATCACGGTCAGAGACAATGTCTTTGGGAACCCCATGAAGACGAATGATCTCATTAGCATAAGCTTCAGCTAACTCTTCCATAGACCAAGTGTTCTTCATCGCAATAAAACGAGCCACTTTGGTCAACCGATCCACAATTACCCACACAACATTCATCCCACCAGCAGCTCTAGGCAAACCGAAATCCATCGAGATCGAGTCGAACTTCCAAGCAGGAATAGGCAAAGGTTGCAACAAACCACCAGGCCTCTGATGCTCAATTTTCACCTTTTGACAAACCAAACACTTAGCTACGAACTCGGCAATCTCTCTCTTCATACCAGGCCACCAAAAATTAACCTTCAGATCCTTATAAAGCTTGTCACCACCAGGATGAATGAAATAAGGAGTACTATGAGCTTCCTCGAGAATCTTTCTACTTGGCGTTGGTGACTTTGTACTAGGAGCAAAATTATGGGTTGTTACAGTTCGGTCAATTTGAATAATAGTTTTAGGGAAAACTTTTGCAAAAAACTAGGAGCAAAATTATGGGTTGTTACAGTTTGGTCAATTTGAATAAGCATACTTGGCGTTGGTGACTTTGTACTCTCAATCTAGGCCATGTGATGGTTTCGTATACGGGGTTTTGTGTTCGAAGACGTATCAGCACACAATTATAGAAGATGTCCGTTTTCTGGATTGCCTAAAGTAAGTAGGCTTATGGAATTTTGTTTAAGGTGGAGGTTTTATGGTTTTTTGGATGAGCATCACTTTTGGTTCAAGGTGGAGGTATCTTGATTGATTGGTTTCAAGTCAAGGTGGAGATTTGTTATTTGTGACTTGAAATCTTGTGAAATTGGCATAAGGCTAACTTTGAATGCACATAACTCTCTATATATAAATGGTTTTGATGTGATTCAAATTGGAGATGAAAACTTGTTCCAAGAGCTTTCCAACGACATGTCATATGCCAATTCCGCTGAGAAACGAGAAAGTTATGGTTGTTCTGCGAAACGCTGTCGATCAGGAATTTCGCCCGACCGATCCGCATTGGGCGCCCTAGCGATTCACGACCGGGCGGATGTCGCTCGATCGGACGCGAAACTTCAACCATCTTGAATTTGATGACCGCTCGATCAGGCGGATGTCGCCCGACCCGATCGGGCGGCTGGGTTTTTTACACGACTTTGCGATTTTCGAATTGGATTCTCTTTTAGGGTTTTGTGCGTGTCCTTATGTTATAAAAGGCCCCATTGGTGTTCATTATTAGTTACACAACTTATGAAACACTTTTAGCCTCTAGAAATTAGGACTCCTTGTATTATCTCTCTGTTTTTCTCCATCATAGTGAAGAAGCTCGAATCCCCCATCCGTGGACGTAGGTCTATTTTGACCGAACCACGTAAATCCTTGTGTTCTTTTGTTGATCTTCTTTATTGCTTTTCTCATCCTTATTATTTCATTGATTTTGTTCCGCATTAATCAAACTACAACAACCCGTTTCCTAACATGATGAATGCACTCCCCAACGTTATCCATTTAATTAAGTTTCCTACTACTTGCTAGTTGCAAAATGTTGGCATTTTTTGCAATATATAAATTCTCTCTTTCTCTCTCCTAGCACATATAGGTTTTTTTTTTATCTCTCGCTATCATCTTCTTGGTCCTTGTGCATATATTTCAACGTTGCAAGAATTAAAAAAGGAGCAAGTAAGAATTGTGAATCGTTTTCATGTTACACATAAATATGTTACGGAATTGTATGTAGTAATGACTTGACTCTGGCAGTAGACCTGGCAATCGGACCAATCGGATCGGATTCAGATCGGACCGTTTTCGGATCAAATTACATTCGGACCGGGGCCGGACCGGACCGTTTCCGATTGGGCCGTCGTTCGCACTATTATTTCGAATATGATCGGATCTGGTTTCGGATATGATCAGATTTCGAATTATGGTTTCAGATCATCGGATCGGATTTCGGATTGGACAAGAAAGATTTTGAGCTATTTTAGTAGGGTAAGGGTTGTCCTATGTAAATAAATTTTATTCTATACTAATCTTTTGAGTTACTAATTATTCTATTACTAGCCCTTTTATTGGATATTCCGTCTAACTATTTGAGTATTCGTTACATATACTTACATAAAATTCATCCAAAGTTTTGCACCAGTGGCCAATGATAATCTTTTTTTATAAAAAAAGGGGTAAGTTTCGGGTACTTCGGATCAAAGCCTAATCGAAACCAATAATTTTGGAACGGTTTACCTTCGGGTCGGATCGGAATCTCATCGGGTAAGACCATATCGGATCATTCGGATTTCGGATGAGTTTCAGATCAAGATTATTTCAGACCGGATTCGGACCGGGTCGTTTCGGTTTCGGATCAAGGTTCGGACTGCCTGGTTCGGACCACGGATCCGATATTTCGGACCGGATTTTCGGATCAGGACCAACTTTGCCAGGTCTATCTGGCAGTTTACATAATGAGTCCTTAACTATCAAAATAAAACAAGGTTTTTATTAAAGATAATGAATGCTCACCCCTCTAGGGTGCCTGGGAATTAATATATATATATATATATATATATATATATATATATATATATATATATATATATATATATATATATATATATATATATATATATGAGAATAATTAGGGTTTACACCTAATATTACATAAGTACCCTTAGTAATCTATTACACCCCCGCAATCTGAGCAGGGGAAACAACGCGCAGATTGGACAGAGGAGTCGATAGTTGGGTGGAGGATGCAATGGAGATTGCTGGGCTCGAGATAGGATGAGACATATGACGAAGTGAAGTTCTCGAGAGAAAAGACAAGAAACACCGCTGACTTTGAGAGATTGTACAAGAATATTTAATTTAGGGGTTTTAATAAAACATAGGCTGTGATACCATAAGAAAGATACTGAATGGAGATTGCTGGGCTCGAGATAGGATGAGACATATGACGAAGTGAAGTTCTCGAGAGAAAAGACAAGAAACACCGCTGACTTTGAGAGATTGTACAAGAATATTTAATTTAGGGGTTTTAATAAAACATATATATGATACCATATAGAAAGATACGCTCACCCCTCTAAGGTGCCCGAGTATATATATATATATATATATATATATGAGAATAATTAGGGTTTACACCTAATATTACATAAGTACCCTTAGTACTCTATTAGTTTTGTATCTCTAGGACATGAATTCTAAGTAACCAAAGTTGATTTACTAAAGTTGTGCCTATCCTATTCTATATGATTAGACTCTTAATGAATACTTATGCTATGGAATTACTTAAGCAATCTTCCGCTAAAGTTAATACAAATTGAAAAGAGATCATAAATGAAAAAAGGCACGATACACTTGTTGAGCCAATTCCAAATTGGTCACATAACCCATCTCTGACAAGATTGTTCTTAAATAACATCACGATCTACTTGATCTTCTTGATTTTCAAACAATTGTTGACTTGAAGGACGATATGTCTTTAAATATGATATACGTCTTCGTTTTTTAACTTTTACATACAATAAACTCAAGAAAAATAATGAAAATGTATGCCTTATCTTCATCAAAACCTAAATGTCAATAGTACGAGTTACCAGTCAGACAGTTATCTAGAAAAAGTAGATTAGCGAGTATACTTAAGCACCCTACTCGAATCGAGTGTAAAATGCTAAATATGATTCCTTTTAAGATTGAAAAAATTTTATGCAATTCAATGCAAAATAGTAGTAAAACTAGTAATATTGTAGCTTGTACGTACCTTTTAACATGAAATGACGCATGAGACAATTTATAAAAAAAAATCATCTCTTATGTCTTCCAAAGGCTGGAAGATTAGGGAAGGGGAAAGTGTCACTGACCACTTCCGAGAGATACTTGAAGTGAGCCCATCTTATCAAGCTAATCAACTTGCCTACTACTATTTTGTTCTTATCACATGACTAAATGGAACAGTGTTGCCTACTTTTAGCAAGACATTTGATGAATTGATAGACGTTGAGTGTTGATGAATGATGACAAAGTTCGTTCTAAAGTTTCCAAATGACAATGATTTCATCTCTTAGTGGAGTGTTTGGTTGATGGAATAATCAATTAGGTGGAATTGGGAATAAATGAGCTTGATGATTGTTATATAATAGCATTCATGATTATTAATTGTTGCCTTTGTCTCGATCTTCATGTTTAAAAAGAGGTTCACTATCTAAAAAGTATGTTGATAAACTTTAATTAATAATTAGTGTGTCATTATTCAAGAACGATTATTGTTATGAAGTTGTATATTTCATGTGGGTTATCAACACAGTAAATGTGGGTTTTTCCCACGCGTGGAAAATGTTGGAATATTTATAGGGTAATGGGTTTATAAGTTCATATGGTATTTTACTAGAAGAGGAGGAGGTCTAGTATTCTAAGATTAGAAGACGCAAAACACATGAAACAATCAAGAGAAACAGGAAGGTCGTCACTGGTCGCGACATCCGTCGCGGGTCGCGACCTGGGTGCCGTCACTGGTAGTGACACCTGTCGCGGGTCGCGACCAGTGTGTTGTCGTGACTAGCGATCTGTATCGCGGCTCGCGACGTGCTTACTGTTTCGGAGCGTGAAATTTTGCGTGAACGGTTTGTAACCGTTGTATTGTGTACGTTATCCTTTTAATGACGTTTGGGAGTTTTTAATCAGAGGATTAAAAGGATATTAAGGCAATAACGGAACTCAGGAGAGCTTTCTAAGCTCGGGGTAGGATCGCTTAGCTATGAATTTGACTTGCTCCGGAGAGTACGATCTTTGGCTTGCTGCTCTCCCTTTCGAGCTAATGAGAGCTAACTGGCACTACTCTAATCTAAGTAGGTATCTATATTACTACATTTGCCATTCATATGATGGGGAGAGAAAAAATCAGTTTTGACATATCACCAAACTTGCCTTGCTTTAGAGAAACTTCTGTATATTCTCTCTAGTGTTCTTCACATACAACAAATACAAAAGTTCTTGTTGATTCACATAAAAGATCATCATGTGAATTGTTTTCTCCATTGTATCTCATTAGTTATTTCGTGTTAACCCGTTGATCCTAGAGGGGCGAAATTAAACTAATAGGAAAGCGTAGTTTCCGTGCCTTGGAGTGGTATATCCGGTTCCCTTATTGATAATACATATAACAATCTATTAGTTTAATTTCTTATTTTCGGATATGGCTCAATCGCTCAAGGACATGGCTTTGAACTTCCAAAAGTTGGACAAGTTCGAAGAGGTGGGTTATCGGAGATGGCAAAAGAAGATGCATTTCTTGTTGACAACTTTGAATGTGGTGTATGTTCTTACAACACCCATGCCACCGTTCCCACAAGATGGAGAGCAAAAGACCTTGGAGATTACAAGAAAGAGAACGAAGTGGGAGAATGATGACTACATTTGTCGGGGTCACATCCTCAACTCTCTTACCGACACTTTGTTTGATCTTTACCAAAATGTGGAGAGTAAAAGGAACTTTGGGATGCTCTTGAGGCCAAGTATATTTCGGAAGATGCTTCAAGTAAGAAATTTATTGTTAGTAATTTTAATTCATTTAAAATGACTAATGATAGGCCTATTTTAGAGCAATTTCATGAAATTCATCATATTTTGAACCAAAATAAGATCACATGGTATGGTGATGGATGAGGCTATTGCCGTTGCCTCAATCATTAATAAATTACCACATTCTTGGAAAGACACTACTAGGGATGTCAATGGATCATGGACCCGACCGGATCCGTGGACCCGGATCCGTTTTTGCGGATCTGGGCCCTAAAATTTCGGACCCATTGTATCCGGGTCGGATCCGGGTCTTACTGTCATATTGCGGATCCGGGTCCAGATATGTTCCGGGACCCGGATCCGCATACCCGTTTTCTTTTTTATAAAAAAAAGAACTAGGTAGGTTGTTGGGCTTCTAACTCTTAACTGTCTCTAAACATTTAATTCTAGCAGAGGTTTCATTCACGCATCCCCTTCTCCTTTCTTAAACCCTAGCTCCCCTTCACTCCCCTTCACGCCTCCCTTCACACTCCCCTTCACGCCTCCCTTCACACTCCCCTAAACCGTCTCTAGGCTCTAATAATCTTTCCGGCGATATCTGCTCCACCATTCACGCCTGTTCAACGCTTTGCGCTCACAACCATCCAGCCACCAGCGTCCAACTGCACCACCATCCACGTCTGGTCGAAGCTTCCAACGCACCACTGTCCAACTGCAAGTGAGTTCAGGCGAGGAACTTCCGGCGAGATATTCTTCTATCTCTTTTCGGCGAGGAACTGCAAGTGATTCCAGGCGGCGTGCAAAATCGAACCTTTATTTTCTCTCTCCTTAAAAATCATGGCAGGTGGACTTCATGCCCCCTTAAGACCATCTTCATCTTCTTCATCAAACCATTGTTGAACGTGTTAATTTGATATGTTTGTTGTTATTTGGACTGTATTGTCATTGTTGAAGGTTGATATTTGTTACTACTTACTAACTACAATGAATTGGTTGCTGTCATTTTGTAAATATTATTATTGTTGCTATATGTTATTTTGAATTGGTTGTCAAATGATAAATTCAGCTTTAAATTTATTAAAATTACAACATCTACACCATTCTATCACTTTGAAAATTATCTTAATATCAAAAAGTAGGTAAAATTACATAAAATGCTTGGATCCGTTTTGGACCCGGATCCGTAGGATCCGTCGGATCCGGATCTGGGTCCAACTTTTTCAGAACCGCTGGATCCGGGTCGGATCTGGATCCAGCGTCTGAAAACGGATATGGACCCGGGTCCACCTGGACCCGGTCCAGATCCGACCCGTTGCCATCCCTAGACACTACGCATTCCTTGAAACATAGGAAGGAAGATATGTCCATGGAGCAATTAGGAACCCATCTTCATATTGAGGAAGGGATCCGGGCTCAAGATGGGGTTAAGGACACTAATACTAGTGTTCCTAAGTCTACCGTGAATATGGTAGAGGTTAGTGGGTCTAGTGGGACCAAGAAATTCGATAATCACAACTCTAAAGGCAATGTTGCAAACAAAAAGAGGAAGACCCTCGCTTGTTGGGTATGCAATGAACCTCATTTCAAGAGGGATTGTCCTTCTAAGAAGAAGAAGAAGAAGACAAAGAATGAACAACCTAGTGTTGTTCAAAACCAAGGTAACATTGCACATAAAAATGTAATTGAAGAAATGAACTTTGTGGCTATGATTTCTGGAATTATGGTTGTGCAGGTTGATGATTCTTGGTGGATAGATTCGGGGACCTCTTGACATGTGTGCAATGATAGGCACTTCTTCAAGTCTTTGGAAGAATTGGATGATGGTCCAATCTTATATATGGGGAATGATTCTACGGTAAAGGCAAAGGGCATAGGCCAAGTAGAATTGTTGCTAACCTCGGGAAAGACTTTAACTCTCCGGGATGTTGTTTATCTACCGGAAGTTAGGAAGAATTTAGTGTCGGGGGTCTCTTGAATGAATTTGGTTTTAAAGTTGTATTTGAATCGGACAAGTTTATTGTTTCTAAGGGTGGTATATATGTAGGACAAGGATATTATTGTAATGGTATGTTTAAATTTAGTATCAATTCAAATGATACTAGTTCTATTTACATGCTTGATGTTTCTTCTCTATTGCACAATCGATTGAGTCATGTAAACTATCGTAGATTATATGATATGTCTAAGCTAGGTTTAATACCTTCTTTCGATTTAAAGTTAGAGAAGTGTAAGACATGCATGCTAAATAAGATTACAAAAAATCCTTATCCTAGTGTGACTAGACAAACAGTATTGCTAGAATTGGTGCATAGTGACTTGTGTGACTTTCATAGTTCACCTTCTTTGGGAAATAAAAAATATATAGTTACTTTTATTGATGATTATTCAAGGTTTTGTTACATATATTTATTATTTACTAAAGATGAAGCACTAGAAAAGTTTAAGATCTCTAAGACCGAAGTGGAACTTCAACTTAATGAAAAACGTTAAAAGACATCGAACGGAAAGGGGTGGTGAATACTATAATCCTAGTTTTTTTAGTTCCATTGGTGTAATTCATGAACCAACCGCACTATACTCACCTCAAAGTAATGGTATAGCGGAAAGGAAAAATAGGGTTCTAAAAGAAATGGTTAACACCATGCTTTCTAATTCGGGTCTTAGTGACGGTTTTTGGGGTGATGCAATTCTCATTGCATGTTATATATTAAATCGAGTTCCTAATAAGAGGAATAAGACTACCCCTTATGAACTTTGGTGTAACAAAAAGCCTAATCTCAATTACCTTAAGGTATGGGGTTGTAGGGTAATCGTCAAATTGACGGAACCTAAAAGGAAAACAATAGGTGAAAAAGGAATTGATTGCATTTTTATAGGCTATGCGATACATAGCAAAGCCTATAGGTTTTATGTCATTAAGCCCAATGATTTTGTCTCTATCATATCGTGATAGAGTCAAGGGATGTAATATTTGATTAGACTCGATTCTCATCGATTCCAAGACCAAAGGACATGATACCAAGTACTAGTTCCAATGTTGTGGATGACATTAACAATGATCATGATACTACAACATCGAAAATTAGGAAAAGTAAAAGAATTAGAAAAGAAAAATCTTTTGGACCGGATTTTCAACTATACTTAGTTGAAGGGTCAAGAGAGTCAATGGTGACTCAAATTTCATATTGTTACAATGTGGAGGAGGATCCTAGGACCTTTGATGAGGCTATGAAGTCTCATGATTCCGCCTTTTGGAAAGAGGCAGTGAATGATGAAATGGACTCAATAATGGGAAATCATACTTGGATTTTAGCTAATTTACCTCCCGGTTGCAAACCACTAGGTTGTAAGTGGATTTTCGTAAGAAAAAGGAAGATCGATGGAACCATACTAAAACATAAGGCCCAGTTAGTGGTCCAAGGTTTTAGGCAAAGATATGGTATCAATTACTTTGACACTTATGCTCCGGTTGCTAGAATAGCTACCATTAGACTTTTGATAGCATTGGCTACGATTCATAGTCTAGTAATTCACCAAATGGATGTCAAAACTGCTTTCTTTAATGGTGAATTGGAGGAGGAAGTGTACATGAATCAACCTGAAGGTTTTGTAGTCAAAGGACAAAAGACTAAGGTTTGCAAACTAGTTAGATCTTTGTATGGTCTTAAGCAAGCACCTAAGCAATGGCATCAAAAATTTGATGAGGTCATTTTGTCTAGTGGGTTCATAATAAATCAGTCCGATAAGTGTGCATATAGTAAATTTGATAATAATGGTAATGGAGTTATACTTTGCTTATATGTTGATGATATGCTTATCTTTGGGACTGATTTGGAACAAGTGGAAAAAACCAAAGCCTTTCTCTATACTAGCTTCTCAATGAAAGATTTGGGTGAAGCGGATGTTATACTAGGTATTAGAATAGTGAGAGGTAAAGGGTCAATATCTTTATCACAATCTCATTACATTGAGAAAGTGATCAAGAGGTTTAATGAATCGAACTCGACTCATTTTGCTACTCCGATGGATCCTAATGTTCACTTTGTTCCGAGTAGTGGTACTCCTATCCTATTTCACAATTGGAGTATGCGAGCTTAATTGGAGGCTTGATGTATGCAATGACTAGCACTCGACTGGATATAGCTTTTGCTATTGGTAAGCTCAGTAGGTATACTAGTAATCCTAGTATGTTGCATTGGCAAGCATTGAGAAGAGTGCTTAGGTATTTGAATAAAACCTTGGATTATTTCATAACTTACAAAGGAGAACCTTCTATTCTAGAAGGTTACTCGGATGCTAGTTGGATTTCCAACAAGGAAAACTATTCATCCACAAGTGGATAGGTGTTTCTTTTTGGAGGAGGTGCTATTTCATGGGCATCCAAGAAGCAAACATGTATAACGGATTCAACTATGGCATCAGAATTCATTGCATTGGCATCTTGTTGCCAAGAAGCAGAATGGCTAAGGAATGTGTTGAGTGAGGCTGACTTATGGGTCAAACCTATGTCACCTCTTGCTATTCATTGTGATAGTGCATCAACCATAGCTAAAGCTTATAGTAAAGTCTACAATGACAAGTCAAGGCATATTGGACTTAGACATAGCTATGTGCGTGAAATGATAAGAAATGGTTGTATAACTATTGATTTTGTTCGGTCTAGTTTGAACTTGGCGGATACATTTACTAAACCGTTGCCTAGGGAACTAGCGAACAGAATGAACAAAGGGATGGGTCTTAAGCCTATTGAACAACCTATGGTTAAGGAAAACTCAATTTGACGTCTAATACAACGTTAGGTCTCGAATTCAATGAAGATAGTACTTCTCTAGAAGGTTGGAAGCACTTGTTTAACACATCCCAAAGTTAGTGCTTGTTTCTACAATGTTAAGAGGTTGAATTAAGTTTCTTATATTAATAAGTCTTTGATAAGTGCTCAATTATAGGAGCATGTGCGTAAAGATTTACCTATATAAGCTAGAGGTTTGGCCGCTTCACCAAGTCTAAGGCTTGACTTGGAACGCTTATGAATGGATATGGACACCAAGGTTTCATAGGTGTCGGAGGTTAAGAACTAAGTTTATGCTTATGTGTATTAGTATCTTCAATGATTTGTGGTGGTTGTATTATTCAAAGCTTTGTCTATCATTATGATCAAAATTATTGTAAAGTATACTCTTACTAAGTGGAGATTCAATCGTAAGATATTTCCATGATGCATGAGCATGTCTTGTTTGTGATTTATAGCAAGTTGAAAAACCTTTCAACATTACCCTATAAATGAGAGGAGGATTGTTGGAACATTTATAGGGTAATGGGTTTATAAGTTCATATGGTATTATACTAGAAGAGGAGGAGGTCTAGTATGCTAAGATTAGAAGACGCAAAACACGTGAAACAATCAAGAGAAACAGGAAGGTCGTCACTGGTCGTGACCTGGGTGCCGTCACTGGTAGTGACACCTGTCGCGGGTCGCGACCAGTGTGTTGTCGTGACTAGCGATCTGTATCGCGGCTCGCGACGTGCTTACTGTTTTGGAGCGTGAAATTTTGCGTGAACGGTTTATAACCGTTGTATTGTGTACGTTATCCTTTTAATGACGTTTGGGAGTTTTTAATCAGAGGATTAAAAGGATATTAAGGCAATAACTACTCTAATCTAAGTAGGTAATATAAATACTACCTTTGCCATTCATATGATGGGGAGAGAAAAAATCAGTTTTGACATATCACCAAACTTGCTTTGTTTAGAGAAACTTATGTATTTTCTCTCTAGTGTTCTTCACATACAACAAACACAAAAGTTCTTGTTGATTCACATAGAAGATCATCTTGTGAATTGTTTTCTCCATTGTCGTATCTCATTAGTTATTTCGTGTTAACCCGTTGATCCTAGAGGGCGAAATTAAACTAATAGGAAAGCGTAGTTTCCGTGACTTGGAGTGGTATATCCGGTTCCCTTATTGATCATACATATAACAGAAAAGAGGATAGAGGAACACAACATACGCATGTATGTATGCATATAATTAAAGATGTTAATTTTCTATAATTAAGGATTCAACATATGCATAGTCAAGATAACTGTAAAAGTTTGCATATAATTAAGGATTCGTCATAATTTCACTAAACATGTCTACTTTTCATTCTCATCCCATCAAATGTAGAGATACTTTTAAAAGTATAAAATTTCTACTTTAAGACTTGTGACAACTTCTTTTACAGGTTCAAAATTGTTGACTTATGGATTGTAATGATGGCAAAGCCAATGAAACTAACACATGTTTGGAGTTTGAGTTTCTGTGTATACAAGAATAAAAAGTGAAGATGATGAAAAAAGAAGGCATGTTGTTCTTCAAATTGGCACATTATTGGACGTTGGAAGCTCGCACATACGTAGTAACTGATAGGTTGTCGTACACCTGTCAAAAATAATTCCTGCAAAACCTTCTAACAATGTAGTAGGGTAAGTGGGGTCGAATCCACAGAGAGATGGTTGTTTTAATCTAGTTTCTAAGGTATGGAAAAACTAAACAAGATCAGAGATAAAATAATTAAGGTTCTAAACTAATAAAAATAAAACAAAAAGGATCTAGGGCAATGGTTCACCATGTTTAAAACTATAACCTATCAAAATATCATCAATAGTTCAATTAATCAGATATCTAGACCACAGGTTAATCCTACGGTCGGGTCTTAACGCTCTCAAATCAACATATGCTAGTATGGTCGCTCAACATAATCAGATTTGCTAATTGTAGGCAAGCCTCTAAAAGTAAGATCTTGGTCAATACAAACAATTATTAGCAAGAATTAATCAAACAATTGATCAGGTTGCAAGATTAACGATAAAAACACTAATCAATTAGAGATATCAATGAAAAATCAAACTATCAATAAATATCAATCAAGAATCATAGCATATAAACATGGATTCCCAAACCCTAGAAATAAAAACTACTCAATAATGGAATAAAGAACAAAAACTACATCTAGAAAGAGAAAGGAAGACATAATTAAAAGAAAACAATGAAAATAAGAGAATGAAATATTGAAACTAATGAATTAATGAAGAAAAGAGAAACTAGGGTTTACAACTAAAAACTAGAGAAAATAAGAAGAAGAGAAAACTAAACTAAAGCAAGAGAGAAAGAGACTAAAAAAATGAAAAGAGAAAAGTTATGAAAAAGGTTCAAGGTTGAAGAAAAGGTGGTGACAAAATAATAGCCTAAGCTATTTATAACAACCTAGGGAAGCTTTAAAAACCTAACAAAAATAAGCTTCCGGGTGCTTGGCCCGATCGGGCAAGCTCGCCCGATGGGAGTCTTTTCGTTTCGAAAATATGAAGGACTGTCGCCCGATCGGGCAAGCTCGCCCGATCCCATCGGGCGGCAGTCTTTTCCCGTTGTTTTCAACTCTAAAACGCAGCCAGAAGAAAAAGCTCTCGGGCCCGATCGGGCTAAACCGCTCGATCCCATTGGGCTGGAAAACTGCCATTTTGCTTCAACTTTCGAAAGTTTTATCTCTCATACCAGAAGTCCGTTTGGGGCGTGTGACCTATCATTGGAAAGCCCTTGAAGTCTAGTTTCCAACTCAATTGGAATTTCTCAATTACCAATTTTGTATCAAACGTTATGATCGAAATAGTAAACAGGTGTCAGTTTTGGCACTTCTTTCACTAACTCTTTGCTTCATTCTAACTCGAAATTGTCCCAAACGGATGCATTGTGATCCTTGTGCAAGCTATCTTCATCCTCAATGATTATTAGGCTTGATATTAGATAATCATAATTAATTTGCATCAAAATAACCTGAAAAATCATCGAAACACGCAAACGGGGAGTAGTAGAGCACAACTTACATAATACATGCCACTATGCACTTAAATGCTCTAAAAGGAGTTCTAAATGTAATAAAAATGCATCTAAAAACTATATATAAAAGTGACACATCAAACTTTCCCAAGCTAAACCATTGCTTGTCCCCAAGCAATAAGACCTAGACATTGGAAAAGAAAGACAACCTACAATAAAGGACTATAAGGTCAAACACTCAATTGAAAACACGAGGGATATAATCACTACACAAACCAAGCATCAAAACAAGCTCGAACAAAGCCGCATAGCATGTCATGTATCGTAATTGACCCTCCAATCATACCGCATACCATCTCTCCCAAGCTGGATTTAACAAAACCTGACAAACCTCACTATAGTTATGTGCACTCAAATCTCTCATGTGTTTAAAGGATAAATAATGACACTCAACCTAAAACAAGTCGACTCAGATGAAACATATACTCTTTAAGTTTGACTTTTTGACTCACTTAATACTCAACAATAAAATACACGATGATCAAGAGGACTTTTAAGGGTTGTAATGGGGATGAGGTTAAAGGTATAGAATAATTTGGGAATTGTGGTGGAAAAACCAAGAAGGGGGGGCATCATATAACTGAAAATATGACCAATAAATGTCACAACAACTCCACGCAACAACCAACAATCTCCAAATATAATCAACAACCTTTTTCACTCAAGAAATTCAATCATAACCCTTTTTATTTCACTTTATTCACATTTTTTTTTAACTTCTTTTTCATTTCATTTTTCACTTTTTTTTTCTTTTTTTTTTCGAACTTTCAATTCAATTTCAAAGCTCACTAAACATACTTTTCCATCCCTTTAAACCACAAATAGAGCACTTCAATTCAATACAAACCAAACCAAAACTAATACTCGCTCCCCCAAGCTAGGCTTAGGACAAATATCAAATGAGGCCAATGGCTTGTAATGTAGGTTTCAATTAAACACGGTCGAAAAGGCTCAATGGGGCTAGAGGAAGGATAATATGATAACAAGAATATTTCTGGAGCTAAGATCATGAAATAGAATGCCTCAATCATATCAAAATGTATGCACTATCAAATATCAAAGAGTACTAAGTCAAAATTAAGATCAATGCGACAACTAAGGAACTAATCACACATGAAAAAAAACATAACTGACACAGATTCTTCAGTTTATAGGCACAAAAGCTCACTTAGGTTAGGGCGTCTTCATAGTAAAGTTAAATCGAGTCAGAGAGAGATCAATCAATCTTACCACAAACAATCAATTGCGAAACAATTGTGCTATGAAGAATCATGAACGAGATGAATGACGCTTAGTGAATGTAGTAAAATATCAACAAAGTTTTCAAATAGTGCTAGCAATAATCCCATAGATGCAACTAAAATGAGATGAAATCTAATATGAGATGAAATAAACTAGTGCAACTAAGAAAGCAGTACAATGTTTTTTTTGTTACACGTAAACTTCCACTCCTAGTAAGCTGTACAAACCGTGCAACATCCTACGAAAGCAATGAAATCTACACTAAATGCAACTAACATGCGCTAAGTAATGATGACAAACATCCTCCCCCAAGCTGAATGACACATTGTCCTCAATGTGAACAAAGAGGAATTAAATGAGGGAGAGGTACAACTTACAAAAGCGGTCGGTAATCAAAGGGAGTGTCAAAAAGCATCGACACCTCCACCACAATCGATAGTTGTAATGAGGCAGTGAACTTAGCCAAAAAAAATTGGCTATGCTTGTACCTAGCAAAAGACTTCATCACACATTAGCAAAGTTAGTCAAACCAAAAAAAAATGAACAGAGTCGGGTTGCCTCCCGATAAGCGCAAATTTAAGGTCTTGCATGACCGTTTAAGATTAGTAGACCACTCATAATAGTTCAATGCTCTAAGAAGCTTATCATATGTTCCTGCAAACATCTCAGAGCATATTATATAAGAATGGAAAGGAAAAATGAAAAAAAATAGTTCTAAAAATCTATGAAAACTACAAAAAGAAAAATCAAAGGAAAAATTATATTTACAAGAAGAAGAAAAAGAAAAAATGTTAGTATTTTTACATGACTCAAAAGAAGGACAATAAAATAACTGTACATTATTTACATTATCATGAGAGTCGTACAAAAGGGGAGAAAGAAGGAACGATGGAGGACATAATAAAGGGGAAGAAGGAATAAGGTCAATTTTTTTAGAGAAGGGAACATGAGACTTAAAAACAGTATCAGATGAAACCGACAAAGACTCATGCATTATCTCACTCTCAACTTTAGACCCATATGCAGACGAAAAGTTTATCGAAAAAGTGTCAGACAATTCACTCTCAACTATATATTCGTCAACATAGAGACACTCACTACCAACTTCACCAATTACACCCTTACCTTCTAACAAATTATCATGAGTCAAATCGACGCCTTTCTCCTCCGAAGTATAATTCTCAACACCATTATCAGTATCATCAAGTATCACCTGTTGATTAGTAGAATGCTGCACAACAAGAAGTTCAATAGAATTCGCCATGTTTTGGTAATCATGAGCTAATTCATTTAAATCTTCATGCTGTTTAACAATATACTCTTTCATCATGTTAAAAAGTTTCTGACGCTCTGATGTTTCGGGTTGAAAATAATTATTCACTTCAGGTTGATAACATTGGGTATAATCAGGCACATAAGACTCATTTGGGTAATGGGAATATTCATAGGAATGCATGCACAAACTTTGTAAATTTTGACAATCAAATGATGCATCATAAACATAATCATTCGCATTATAATACCCAGAATAATCATACTGCCCTTGATAATTAGAAAAAACATACCCCTCTGAACTATAATTATACGACTCCATGACAACACTCTAACAGAGAGGAAAACAAAGAAAAAAACTATTCACAAAAAGAAAGAAAGGAAAAAAAAATATATATATATATATATATATATATATATATATATATATATATATATATATATATACAGTTTATTTTCACCAACAATAAAAACTAAATAAAACAATACCGTCTCCCCAGCAACGGCGCCAAAATTTGATAGGCTGTCGTACACCTGTCAAAAATAATTCCTGCAAAACCTTTTAACAATGTAGTAGGGTAAGTAGGGTCGAATCCACAGAGAGATGGTTGTTTTAATCTAGTTTCTAAGGTATGGAAAAACTAAACAAGATCAGAGATAAAATAATTAAGGTTCTAAACTAATAAAAATAAAACTAAATGGATCTAGGGCAATGGTTCACCATGTTTATAACTATAATCTATCAAAATATCATCAATAGTTCAATTAATCAGATATCTAGAGCACAGGTTAATCCTACCGTCGGGTCTTAACGCTCTCAAATCAACATATGCTAGTATGGCTGCTCAACATAATTAGGTTTTCTAATTGTAGGCAAGCCTCTAAAAGTAAGATCTTGGTCAATACAAACAATTATTAGCAAGAATTAATCAAACAATTGATCAGTTTGCAAGATTAACAATAAAAACACTAATCAATTAGAGATATCAATGAAAAATCAAACTATCAATAAATATCAATCAAGAATCATAGCATATAAACATGGATTCCCAAATAAAAACTACTCAATCATGGAATAAAGAATAAAAACTACATCTAGAAAGAGAAAGGAAAACATAATTAAAATAAAATAATGAAAATAAGAGAATGAAATAATGAAACTAATGAATTAATGAAGAAAATAGAAACTAGGGTTTACAACTAAAAACTAGAGAGAAAAAAGAAGAAGAGAAAACTAAACTAAAGCAAGAGAGAAAGAGACTAAAAAAATGAAAAGAGAAAAGTTATGAAAAAGGTTCAAGGTTGAAGAAAAGGTGGTGACAAAATAATAGGCTAAGCTATTTATAATAACCTAGGGAAGCTTTAAAAACCTAACAAAAATAAGCTTCCGGGTGCTCGGCCCGATCGGGCAAGCTCGCCCGATGGGAGTCTCTTCATTTCCAAAATATGACGGACTACCTCCCGATCGGGCAAGCTCGATCGGGCGGCAGTCTTTTCCCCTTGTTTTCAACTCTAAAACGCAGCCAGAAGAAAATGCTCTCGGGCCCGATCGGGCTAAACCGCCCGATGGGATCGGGCGGGATAACTGCCATTTTGCTTCAACTTGCAAAGGCTGTATCTCTCAAACCAGAAGTCTGTTTGGGGCGTGTGACCTATCATTAGAAAGCCCTTGAAGTCTAGTTTCTAACCCAATTTGAATTTCTCAATTACCATTTTTTTATCAAAGGTTATGATCGAAATAGTGAACAGGTGTTAGTTTTGGCACTTCTTTCACTAACTCTTTGCTTCATTCTAACTCGAAATCATCCCAAACGGATGCATTGTGATCCTTGTGCAAGCTATCTTCATCCTCAATGATTATTAGGCTTGATCTTAGATAATCATAATCAATTGGCATCAAAATAACCTGAAAGATCATCGAAACACGTAAACGAGGAGTAGTAGAGCACAACTTACATAATACATGCCACTATGCACCTAAATGCTCTAAAAGGAGTTCTAAATGTAATCAAAATGCATCTAAAAACTATATATAAAAGTGACACATCAGTAACATTTGTGTATGTGTTAACGAACACTACTACATAATCCACTTCATGGGTTTCCCAAAACCAAAATGGGTTTATAAAAGGAAGGGTGGGACAGACATAAACCTCATGGTAGCTTCCGAGATTCTCCATGCCATGAATAAGAAAAAGGCGGGTTTGGGTAGTTTGCGCTAAAACTCGACTTAGAAAAAGCTTATGACCGTCTAGAATGGGATTTTGTTAGACAATGTCTGGCCATCCGAAATGTGTCCCCCCAGTCTATTGAGATCATCTTAAATTGCATTAACAAAGCTAGCTCCTCAGTCCTGGTCAATGGCAAGAAAACTCCTGTCTTTCATCACTCGAGGGGACTTAGACAAGGTGACCCTATGTCCCCGTTCCTTTTCAATATTTGTCTAGAATATCTCACAACCCTTATCAATGAAGCATGCCTAGACAAGTCTTGGACCCCCTTTTAGGTGGGCAAGGACAAAGTACCTATATCCCATTTGGTTTTTGCGGATGAACTTCTCATTTTTGGTAGAGTGGATGAGACTACCTCCTTTAAGTTGAGGCAAATTCTTCAAAATTTATGTGAGATCTTGGGACAAAAGATAAACGAAGATAAAAGTAGGCTTGCTTTCTCCCCTAACACTCCTATGGAGCAGAGGGAACTCTTACAAGAAACCCTAAATGTTAAGCAGAGTGAAAGTTTAGGTTTGTACCTAGGGCTCCCCCTCTCCCACAAGAGACCGAATCATAGAGATGTTCAATTTGTGGTTGATAAAGTGAGGAGAAAACTGGCCATGTGGAAAACTACTTTGCTTTCCAGGGCGAGTAAGCTTACGTTAATTAAATCTTCAATGAACTCGGTTGCTTCTTTTTACATGCAAGCCACACAATTGCCCAAGGCTACCCTAAAGGAACTGAATAAAATTTGCAATGACTTCTTATGGGGGGAGGTTGAGGGCCGAAAGAAACTTCATCTCGTTGGTCAAGCGGCCCATTCCTTTCTTCCGAAACATAAGGGGGGCCTAGGAATCGGGAGTCACGTTGACTTAAACCAAGCTATGCTTGCCAAACTAGGGTGGAAAATGTTACAAGGGGAGGAGACCTTGGCTAAAAAATGTATAACATCCAAGTATGTGAGAAAGGGGTTTAATATTGCTTTTAGAAAAGGTTCTCAAGTTTGGAAAAATATTGGGAGTGCATTCCCCTTGCTTAATGGTAGTATGCTTTGGAAATTAGGAAATGGAGAGACTATCAAGTTTTGGCTAGATGATGGGTTGGGTATAGGACCAATTAGGAATTGGTTACATGGCCCTTTGAGACCTTGGGATTACACTCTTGTCAATCAATGCATTGTTAATAATCAATGGGACCTCAGTTCTTTAACTTTTCATCTTCCGGATTTTATCTATAATCGTATCACCAATCTTCGAATTCCGGCCACCCCTAGGCCTGGTCATTCCTTCTCTTCCTTCGTTGTTAAAAGTAAATTTCTGCTTTCGAATGCTTATGAAAAAATTGTGGATCAAAGATCGGGAAATCTAGGGGGGATTGGGTTTGGAAAATGCATACCTTACCCAAGCTTTGCTTTTTCTTTTGGCTCGTATGGTGGGATCGTATCCCGCATAGACAGCTTCTCCATATTCGGCAAATAATTCAGATCCCAACTTGCCCAAATGAGGAAAACACCCTTCATGTTCTCAGAAATTGCGACAAAGCTTCATAAGTTTGGGAACTTTTCTCCCTCCCAACTGATTTATGGACCGAAACTTTTGTCAAGAAGTGGATCAAAATCAATGTTAATCATAGGGAAGCTTTTAAGGACCTTGAGTGGGGGGTTTTATTCTCATTTATATGCTTCGAAATCTGGAAAAATAGAAATTGGCGTGTCTTTTTGAAAACAAAACGCACGATAATCCGCAAGCCACTGTCACTAAAGCTCTCCTCCATGCTAAAGAATTTATTGCTCATCATACCTCAATCCTCCCTGAACCTGACCTAAGTATAGCCTCTCCCAAATGGGTAAACTTTCTTTATCCATGGGTTCATGTGAATGTCGATGCGTCCTTTGTGGATGTTGAAAACAAATCCAGTTTTGCAGGTGTCATTCGGAATAAACAAGAAGGTTGGTGCCTTGGGTTTCATTGTCTATCCTATGCCTCTAACTCTCTTCATGCAGAACTGTTGGCAATTCGCCAAGGCCTTCATGTAGCGAGTGATGCTAACTATACTCATGTTGTGTTATATTCAGATTGCAAACAAGCACTCGATCTCATTAACATTGTCGATGATGCTCATGATGATTTTTATAGTGACATTGTTATGGATTGCAGGGAGCTATGGCATTACTTCCATGAGGTGAAAGTGATTTTCGTTAGGAGGAAGGATAATCAAGTAGCAGATATCTTAGCCGATGAGGGTAGAAATGGGTTACAACCCCTTAATGTAATTAGGCATTTTCCCCTTCCCCCTAATTACTGTACTGAATTGTTATCTTCGGATTGTAATAGGCTCTTTGCCACAACTATTTAAGCTTTAATGTTACCGTTGTTCACCAAAAAAAAAATTATCCACTTAAAGTAACACCCAAAAAGTGTTACTTATAGTGCTTAAAGTATTACATTAGATAATAGGTAACACTTTTTGGGTGTTACATCTGCCCGTGTTACCTATGCTATTAAGTAACACTTTTTATTGCATATAATAACACTTAAACAAATGTTACTTTAGATTCGCTTATGTAACAGTTTTAATATAACTATTGTTACACACTCGAAGTGTTACCCGAAATTTCTTATGCAACACTTTTTGTATGATCAGTAACATATTGTAGTGTTACCATAAGCTATAGTAACACTTTATTAAACATTACGTATCATTTTTTGCCAATTTAAGTAGCATCTCATGGCTTATTAGGTAACACTTTTTGTCATATCACCTTATGGGTGTTTAAGTAACACTATTCTTTATTAGGCATATGTGTATAAATATTAATTAGACTATCCAAAATTAATATATGAATTGACAATTATATTATAATAATTATAGAATTTTGTACACTTATTAGTGCTACTTCTATAGATAATATAAACTAATGTAAAACAATATATGTTAAATATAAAATCAAAATTATCCAACAAGATAAGGAATATATTCATATGATAATCTAAAACTAGATCTAATGGTCATATATCTCTTCTCCATCATTATCATCTCGCCATATGCATCCATTTTCCTAGCGGCCTCAATATCATGAGTCGCTACTCCGATTCGTCATTTAGATTCTCTTGATCCTGTAATAAAAAGAAGATTAAAGATGAAATCTTACACAAAAATATTATCTTATTCATAACCCAGGAAAGTAAACATATTAGGAATTCAAAATAATATCATGAGATAGCTAATTATGAATAATATTATGCGGCTTGGACTTCTTCTAAGTGCCGCATGAAAGCCAATAAAAGAGAACTATAGAGGGGTGGGAAAAGAAATATAAAAAAATATAGATGCTTGTTAACTATGTTTAAGAAGTAGATAGGCCTACAAGAATCGTTACCTTATACTTCTCTTGATCACTAGTGTCTTCATAAAGATGCTCTGAAATATTATAAATAGTTGACACATTTTCAAGTGAACGAGTCAAATCAGCAAACATCACTGGTTCAAGTTGTTACTCGAACATCTTCATTACTTCTCTAACAGTGTCCTTCACAATTTGGTCATTATATGATTGCAAAAACTCATCGGGATTGAGTACGTCCACATAAGCTCCCTTACACTTTCCTTTGATTGAACATTTCTTCTTCTTTTATGACGCATATTGTAGCACTCTTGTTGTTGCTACTTGAAACAGAAACCAATAATAGATGACAATAGTGCTTGTGACGGTGGCTTTTTCTAAGCATCTTGATATTGCTAGCACGGAAACACATTATAAAGAATAAGTAATACTTGGCAATAGTAGAGAAAAATAAGAAAGATTATTGGACCCATAGTGTGCCTATCAGTTTGAATTAACCTGCTTTCTCTTTTCTTTTCACTTTGTTCCTGCATTATCATTACCAAATATAATCATAATAATATAAGATTAACCCTATATATGTTGTACAACAGAAGAAATAATTCCATTCAAAAATAGACCTAAGTAGAAAGGAAAAGACACTTACACTCAGTAAACTTAAAAAAAAAAAAAAAAAAAATTCAAAAATAGACCTACTTACACTCAGTAGAACTGTGCTGGAAAGGACAATGCATAAAAATTTATGTGTCTCAACTCTTCAATAATAGTGCTCCTTTTTCCCTTAACTTTTGGCATTATGTCATCTATTATTGGTTCGAAGTTCTGTAAGAAGTATAACTTTGAGTCTGTGACTATACATGGTAGTATGGAGCTAAGATTGCAGATGATTTTGCCGAGACTATGAGCCTAACTGCACAAGTGTATAGTGTTAATCCATACTTCTCCATTACAACTCTTAGACAAGTTACAGAAGTCCGTATGACCGTATGATCCAAAATAAATACAACAGTTTGACATTTGTATTATTCATCATTTTAACTATATTTTTCTACTAAAACAGAAAAACATATCTCTGTATATAATATATAACATGTTTGTATATTGCATACCAAATTACCAATGTATCTTTACAACAAATACAACTTTTTATAATTATTGCTAATAGATAATTAGAATAATTAATGGTGAAGGCTATACATTGACACATATGAGAAACACTAATTGATTCTCTATTAATATAGAAATGTAATATTCAGGGAATAGATATGAAGAAAGAGAACAAATAATTTCAGAAAATAGGCTTGGGAGTCTAGCATTGTGATTGGATAAAAATGTTTAAGGGGACGATTTAGTCCTTGGCACATGTTGATATATCTATGCCATGTTTTATTTCCATAAAATCTATTTTCATGAGCTTTAGGAATGATCGATGTGAGATAAGTTCTATTAAGATCAATATAAATACAAATCTAAGGGTCGTATCTTAGGTACAAGAATTAGCTCCATTTGAGATGTATTCATTCTTTAGCTATTTGAGTCAAATCATATTGATTTTGTGTTCCTCAGAGCAATTACATAGTTCCTTGTTTACCATTCATAAAGTTCCTATTCATGAAGTTCACTATGTTGTGGTGTTTCAGTGAGCTTATGGTTGTGCGAGAGCTTTACATTAGAAATTGTGAAAAAACAACAGCGAAGAACAAATAAAGAGAAGAGTGGAAGAGAGATTGGGTGGGTTTGGGTTGACCCAACCTGGGTCGGAATGATTTGGGTCGGAATAATCTGGGTGAGAGTGTGCCATGGGTCGGAACTGGGTGGGTCTGGGTGGAGTTGGGTCGGGTACAACTGGGTGAGGGGGCTCTCGGAATTGGGTTCGAAACTGGATTGGGTCTAACTGGGTCGGCTGGTGGCTGGGTTAGGTGAATTTGGGTCGGAATGGAAAAGGGTGTACTCGGCCCAACTCGGCTCTCGGCAGGACTTGGGTCGGAATAAATCGGCTCTCAGAATGACTTGGGTCGGAACAAATTGGTCTTGGAAGGACTTAGGTCGGGACAAATCAGCTCTTGGAATGACTTAGGTCGGAATAAATTGGCTCTCGGAAGGACTTCGGTCGGCTCAAGCCAATACCATATTGACTTGGGTCGGAACAAATCGGCTCTCGAAACAAGGCGGTATCGGGTGCGGTTGGGTCGGCTTAAGCTGGCTTTCATAATAACTTGGGTAGGAACAAATTGGCATCAGGTGGAGTTTGTTTGGCTCGAGCCGTCTTCCGGGTGGACTTGGACTCTTGGAGAGTCTATTTTTACAATTGTCGTGTTGGCGTTTTCATATATATTAAGTTACGAAGTCGAAAGTTATAACAATTAACATGTGATTGTGATAATGCATTGATACTTATATTACTAATTTAAAAAGTTACTAAAGTAAGACTTATATTATTGACTATTGGGTTATTGCATTTTGCATTACTACATACACATTAAAGATTTAAAGTTATTAAATTTAATCATTAAAGAATAATGATCAAATATCAATCATCAAATTATTACATGATTAAGACTTGGAGTTGGTACTATTAGTTTGGAGTTTGGACATTCGATAATCGACACTTAATACTTTGGCTCTTTACTTCTTTGTGACATCTAACAAGTAACAACCATAAGTCCATATTGATTATTGATTAGAGTCAATAAACTTAGACATTTAGTTAGTTAGTGACTTACTCACTCAGTCACTCTCACTGAGTCACTATATAACAACAAAAAATAGTTAAAAGTTGAGTTCAATTAAAGAATTAGAAATTAAGAAATGAAAATATGAGATTAGAATATTAGATATGATATAATAAGTTAATAATATGTAGAGTTGGAGACTAAAGTATGATCGTACGAATATGGAGACATGAAGTGATGATGTATGATTTTATGAACTTATGAAATTATAAATAGGAAAGCATGAAAAGTATGAAGCTTGTTTAACTTATGAAATTGTACAGTAATAGTGATAAGTGAATATTGATTAATGATTTATACATTAACGATCAAACCACACATAGGTCAAATGACTGAAATCAACTTGTTCGGTTTCGATTCTCACTATAATTCTAATTTGTGACTTTGTTAATCACTAATTCACTATTCACTAACTTCACAAACTTGTTACATTGTCTTAAAGTTTTGCAGCTTTGCGTTAACAGTTTCACATCATTCATAATCATCTTTATAATCATCCTTCATGCTTGTCTTCAAGAAGATAAGCTGGTAATTCCTCAACTTTTTTTGCACTCTTTTTTTGTTGGAAGTTACAGTGCTAAGGATGAAGTTTCTGGTTTCTCTGTCTCTTTGATTCTCTTTGCTCACTCCTCATGCCTTGAGTCTCGAGTCTATTTGATTCTCCATCTCTTTGAGTTGTTACACGAATCGGTATTACGCTATTACAGCTTTGCCTTAACAGTTTCACATCATTCATAATCATCTTTACATGAATCTTCCAACTTGTTTAAAATTAATAAAACTAATTAATCTTCTAAAGTTTATAATTTCTATTAATTTCTAACAATAATACTAGTTTAGGAAGTTAAGTAGATTACTAATTACTTAAAAAATCATACTAGAATTACAAATTTAGAATACTTAAGGCCATTGATTTGAGAAAGATAAAAATTCAACCATTGATATTTTGAAATCTATGAGCTTGGTCACTCTTAATTCTCATTGGTAAAAAAAAATGTCATGGATCATGAATTGAGACCATTGATTAGAGAATAGCAAATCTGAGCCTTTCATTTCTCTACTCTCCTATTACAATCAGCATTCTATTTAAAATGTTAGGGTTTCACCCTCTCTCCTCTCATTATCCCTATCAACCGTTTTAAACTTTCGCCTCTCAGTCTCCTCTAAACCCTTCGTCCTCTATCCTCTAAGTCTCCTCATTCTCTTCTCAATTCTCATCCTCTCATCCTCTTTCTTACCCTCTCATCCTCTATCGCCGACAATAGTCGGATCGAGCTGTCGTCAACGACAAGCGTTCTCTCATCCTCAGATCTCTCTTATCCTCCCTCACCCGTCATTTGTCGCCACCTATCCATCGCCTCTCTTCCTCCATGTCGACTATCGTCTCCCTCTCTCTCTCCTTCGCCTACTCACCATCCAAGCCACCAACTACGACTCATTCTCCCGCTAACGCTCCTCTCTCTTCTCGCTCGTCGCCATCGCTCCAACAACAATTGATACTCGCCACGACCTCTCTCAACTCACTGACTACCGTCGCTCCAACAACAACCGTTCGTTTATTTTTTTTCCCGCGATGATCCACTACTCGCTGCTGTTCGTTTTTGTTTTTATTTTGCGGTGCTCTTGTTTTTTGGTTTTAGTTCCTTAGTATTTTTGGATTTTGTTTCTTAAGTTTTTCATTTTAGCTTCTTAGTTTCTTCGTTGGTTTTTCTTAGTTTTAGTATATTTTTTTCCCTTTTTTATATATCTTTTTCGTTGTATATAACTTTTGTAATTAGTGTTATTCTAACTTTGTAACAATCTGCAGTAAATTGTTGGCGTTTTTTTTGTATTATAGAATTTAGAACTTATTATAAATATTTTCCTGCATTATGGGGTTATGTACAAACTATCTTTGGTTTTCACACTTTGTTGCTCATTTCAATTTGCCAGAATTTCAAAAAAAAATATAATCATTAGAGAGCGTAGGAAGTACAAATACTTACAATTAGTGAATTACATGCCTTTAGCTTTAAATGCTACTCCTTAATTAAATCATATAAAATATAATCATCAAAGACTAAGTTTTTTGGCATTTTAATCTACAACTTGTTGATTATCAAATGTCAGAACTCAATTTAAAAACATAAAAGATAAGTCATGGGGAAAAAGTGCAATTATAATATTATACAAAATAAAAATATAACATGTTATCGTTGGGTCGGGTAAGGATGGGTCGGAATGGTTTCGTGTTGGGTTTGGAATAGATTTGGGTCGGGTGTATCAGGGTCGGGTGGTAATTGGGTCGGGTGGTGAATGGGTGTGTTTAACTGGGTCATTTGCAGGCGAAGTTGGGTGCAGGTTAGTTTTGGGTCGGAAACAGGTTGGGTCTAAGCCGTTCTTCACGGGTCCAACTGTGCACGGGTCTAACCTGGGTCGGTCCAGTTCAGTTTGGGTTTCTAATTTAACGGGTCCAACTGGGCATAGGTGGATACTGGGTCGGAATAGGTCGGCTTTTCAACCGTCCACTCTCGACTCGGAACAGATTGGGTCTGGGTCGGATGCGAATTCACCCATGGGTCAGTCCATTTTTTGACACCTCTAAATACCAGCCCACTTTGCCACCAATTAAAAAAAAATTACCCAAAACCCTAACCGGCAATACGCCAGTCCACGAACCCAATTCTCAACTATTAGCCATCAATTCGTCAACCGTAAAGACCACCTGGTACAATGCACACCTCATCACTGCACAAAAGCACCACCAAGGGAGGAAGTAGAGAGAAGATGGGTAAAGATTGACTATGGCCGGGAAGTTGGCAATATCGATGAAAACATGAAAATGCAACTTATTATTAGTTCTTTTGAGGAAGTTGTTCCCTTATCCTCTAAAGTACAAGGAATACCCAAGTGAGAAATCTAACTGCCGGTGTCAACCATACAACTTCCTTTATTTCCTAGGAGCAAAAACATCCAAGATAGTTAATTACTTCATTCAATCAAAGAACCTCCTACTTTTTTAGCTGATACCAGTATAGAAAACAATCCCAATAACTCAATCACAAAAGTTTTCTTCATTAAAATCGAATCCGCCAATAGCAATATGTAGATAAGCTGTTGACACTTATTCCCTAGAATCAGCTCAAAATTCGCAAAAGATTACAAATCATGATACAGAAAACAAAAATGCAGGATTCCTATGTGATACAACCTCATTTCTGTCATCTTTATATAGCAGCAAAGTACTCCTTGCTGAGCTTGGGGTCTGGCTTCATAGATTTCTCCCCTGGCTTCCACCCAGCAGGGCAGACCTCATCAGGGTTCTCTTGCACATACTGTAATGCCTACAGAACCAAATTGAGAGAATCATCACGACACTGCTTCACAGATCTCCACTTCGTGGAAGGACAAATATGGAAAGGCAAGTAAAGCATTTATGTACCTGAAGTGTTCTCAAAGTCTCATCAACACTACGGCCAATAGCAAGGTTATTAATGGTTGAATGTTGAATAACTCCTTCCTTGTCGATGATGAACAATCCTCTCAATGCAATCCCCTGGTAAGATAAACGATTATTGAAATACTACCAGACCGCAAGTTTATATAATTGGAGTCCTGTGCTTAAAATATTAGTTCACAGTCACCAATGATTAAGAGCGGACAAAAGTATAATATTACATGCACTTCTCACATTTTGAGAAATATTCGTTTTACCAAAAGGAAAGACAGAAAAAGCGCTGATGACGCTGCTTATACTAGTTTAAACGGTATGCAGACTAATGCTACCAAATGTAGACTCTTAATAGTAGTCCACATAAGAAATGCACCCAGGAAAGTAGTGATTGTGAAGATGAGTGATACCATTTCAGAAGAAAAGGGAAAATATGCATACCTGGTCCGGGATCAGAACATTGTAAGCCTTTGAGATAGACTTGGTGACATCGGAAACCAAGGGATACTTAAGATCACCCAGACCACCAGACTTCCTATCAGTTTGGACCCATGCGAGATGTGAGAACTGCACAACGAACAATACTGTCAGCATTACATGAAAAAATGCCACATAATTGGCCTAAAAAAGAAAAGATACACTCTTGTTTGTCAGAAAGAAATACTGAAAAAGCAATGTGTTTACAGAGAGCTTGAGAATATATTTTCATGTGGACTTCTGAACATCTCTTTTTATCAGCATTCTTGGTGTAAGGTGTGTAGAATAATTTTAGGTACTGTGTTTTGATGCATCTGACATAAAACAAGGCATTCTTCCACAATAGTAGAGTTTACTAGAGAATAGCATGAAAACCTAAAAAGGAATGTCCTTACTTAGGTAACTACCATCTACCCAATGTAAACATGTATCTGGCATAAACAACACAAATTATGAACTTAGGGCAACATTCCAAAATAAATTAACAAGAATTTTCAAAGCTTGGAATGACTATAAATCTATAATACTGTCGCTATTCGGAAGAACCAAAGGACAACATCAACTCACTCCAAGAGAACCTTGAGAAAAACTTGAAACAAAAGCCCTAACATTCCACATCAAAAAACTTCATCTGCAACCACTCCCAAACCAATACAGCTCACACAGCAATGTAAACAATTCCATCAGCCTCTTCCTACCTCCGTTGAAAATGACCCCATGGGAAGGAGGAGGAAATATATAATTTTTCAGGTTGACATATGCTATACTAAGATATCGACTATAGTGCATTATTTTCATGGTATCTTCCACAGCTGTACTCCACACAAAGAGAACATGATAAGTTCTACTCAGTAGCATATTAGCTAGCACACGAGCTATTAAGGAGGAAAATCTGAAGGACAGCATATCCTAGATAGTAATGCAATTGGTGATTTTACTTATCATTTTGAGCTAGATTTCCTTGCTTTTTGGATGCTCGTGCTCCTTGACGGCACCTGGCCCACATCTTTTTTTCCATGTGCATGCAGACCCTGAAGCATGTACTTAGATAAAAAGACGCAATGCCTTATCTCATGAATTCCTCAAGGCTATCCAATAGACTTCATATATATCAGAGGTTGTTGGAACTCCAAATTGTCTCTGTACGCCTACTTCACACACAGACGCAAAGAGAAAATTGCAGAGTGCTAATACACATTTGACATTCCTTCCACCATTAAATATGTATTTATGCATCTAATATCGATGTCAGCCTTTAGCAGAGTAAAATAAGAATGTAAAGGTCAAAGGCAATTGCTCAAACAAACCCCCACACCCTCACCCAGATTAAGGATGATACCTCCTTTAACCACTAACCACGAGATCTAAAATTAATTTGGGCTCCAAATCTTCAACAAATTTTGCATATTTTATCTGCAACAGGAACAAAGAAGAGGATGCATTGGCAAAACCTCAAGTACAAGTACAACTTGCTTATATTGTCCACATGTGCTCGTCTGCTGTAACAGTATTATGAAGTATATAATGAGAGGCTGAAAATTGATTTATCTTCTCCCCTTCTCTCGTTTCAGTAGGTTTGTTTCCCTATTGCTATCTTGTGTAACTGTAACAAAAGACTTTAAAACCTTGTCATGTGGTCTTAATTGTTCTATTTTTTATAACATTATTAGCCATCATGTTTTAGTAAAAGTAAACTAATTATCTAACAATATTAACCATCATTGTCCGTATCCAGAAATTTAATTTCTATGAAGAATGTATGTGGTGCCCCCCCCGGGGCCACCTTTCCATCTTTTTTTGCATCACATCAACCAAATATACATTGTCAACTGAAAATCATGAACTGCACGAAACAATCAATATGTTAAAGTGGCGACGAAAAACAGAGAAGAATCAACGGAGCTGGGCACACTACACATGACAAGTGAGAGCAATTTTAAAATGCAACAAGTCACAGCCAATGCCATTTCTAATACTCAACAAACAGTAAACAGGCAGCAGCCCAAACTACGGGAAGGAAAGAAGATACTTACAACACTGTCAACGGAAACACCTAGTACTTCGGTGTTCAACTTCTCAAACTCACCATGACGGTCACTGAAAGCAGTGATCTCTACAAGAGGAAAAGTAGTGAAAGTAAAAATCCAATTTGACAATTATGAACCTCAATTTAGCCCTTAATACTCAGCATACTAACCAGTAGGGCAAACAAATGTGAAGTCCAAAGGATAGAAAAACAAAATCACATATTTCTTTCCCTTGTAATCAGAAAGTTTAACCTGCAAGATAGGAAAAGTAATTAATTTAAACTTAATAATAAAAGGAAGCTACATGATTATACAAGAGTAAGTTGTTAACGAATTGTGATTGGACCCAGTATGTCTAATAAGAAGTAATCCAGTTTCATATGGGAATTGCATAGTCATACTTGATATACTTTTAATTTTCTATATACAGAGAGAATTTGGAACAAGGCAAAATTATAATCTAAGCTAAATGATTATGGAAGAGAAAAGCAAAGTTACTAATAAATTACATTAATAAACTCTTGGTCAAAAACAGCCTCTGCCTCGAAATCCGGTGCAGTGTTTCCAACTAGGGGAAGCTCACTCTGGAAAAAAAAGAACACCAAAATATGATACCAGATATTAGTCACACACAAAATTGGGCAGTATCACAATATAATCAAATTACGGCGAAATTGAGAGTTTAACCATAAACAAATAAACATGACGAGAAAGGAAACAATCTATAATTACTACTTCCATGTTCTATCCCAACATTATAGTTCACATCGAACTCCAGCCATTAAAATCCACCAACTTCAACCATATAATTCGTCCAAATGTATAAGAAATAACATTTCTCAACTTTTCTTAATAAAAACTTACACTAGTTTTACTAAATTAACAAGATTCTACCACAAAAATCAAATATTGAATACAATGTGAACAGAAAAGTTAAAAGCATCAGAATGCAAGACAATTCAATTCACTTTCACAATCAAATCTTCAATTTCCCCTACTAAACCAAAACAAATATAGTCAATTGAAGTTCCAAAATATGAAATAATTTTCCAACAACTACAAACAACAATCAAATTCAGCAGCAACAAACAAATTAGGAATCGAAACGAGAAGACATACAGAAGCGCGAACGACGAAGCTGCGTTTGGAGGATTGAGCGCAACGAGAGGAGAGAGAAAGAGGAGATTGGAAGGATTTACGGAGGCCATTGAAATTGGAAGAGAGAGTTAGGGTTTGAGAAAAGGGTTTAACGGCGACCGCCATTGGAGCATGAGATTTAGCGGCGAAAGCTCTGGTAGGATTAGGAGAGAGAATAGCAGAGGATGATGCTGCGGAAGCCATTGTTGGTTTCTTCTCTCTCTCTTTCCTCGCTATCGATTTGGGGAAGATTGGGAACGAATATGGTGAGTGACCAGTGACGAGTGGAGTGGGAAAGTGGATAAGTAGACTGAACTAGTGACTAGTATGTGGATGAATAAAAGGTTTTTTTTTTTTTTTTTTTTTTGAGGAAATGGGAGTGATGATGTGTCACAGTGTCAGTTTGCCTAGTATTTTCTAGACTTTGTTATTGTCTACAAAATCTAAAAGGTTTTAGTGGTGATTGGTGAGGGTTCAGAGTGCTCCTATCCTTTTCCCTCCACAAAATTGATAGGAAATTTTTTTTTCAAGGATTATATAGATGTAGATTTTTTAGTAGCATTTATTTATTTATTTTATGGAAAAAATGAAAAATACCTTATATCATATACCCTTTTAAAAGCAAGGAGTTGCAAGTTAATGTTCATGGAATTGCAAAAATATAGCATTTATTTATTTCTTTTACGGAAAAATACCTTATATGAAAAAAGAAATGTGTGATATCATCTTTATGATATTTTTCATCCAAAAGATCAACGTTCTGACAGTGGAGGTATTATTTGAACTTGTTACTATAATCTGTTCTATTCAACTTATTCATAGAGTTGAGGGATTGAGAGAATTTTGTAGCATTATCTAGGCAGTTTAGGGTGCAAGAAATAGGTGGGTGTCTTTGAAGGAAAGGGTTGAGTTGGCTTTTAGACTCGTACTTATGCGTTGAAAGTCTACTATTAGGTGAGAAATGTGGGTTGGGGAAAGCAATGAGGCAAGGATGAGACTGGTCATCTCTTTCTCCTTCGGAGTTAAATCCTTTTGTGCATGGGGCACGTTGTTGGGTTAAGCTTAATGTTGATGCAAAGGAGCTTGTCGATATGAGGTTGAAGTTTTAAAGTCGGATAGTGGAAAGTAGCGGCCTGAAGTATGGTGCAAGACAATGGGTATTGGGAGGTGCGCATTATTCAAGCTTAGGTGGTGCTTTGGGGTTTGAAGATGGCGAAAGGGTTTGAAAGTAAATACTTCTTGCTGAACAGAAACAAATTGTTATTGCATAAAATCAATGTATCATATCAGTGCAATTCAATAAGTTTGTTTGTTAATCGTCATTAAGCTATATTCATCTCGAAACTTTGAACATCTACATGACTTGAAACAAGTTATTATTGGATTAAACAAATGTATGAATGTAACTTCATATACTAGTTCATGATAACATTACTCCATTTAAGTTAAATCGTATCTAAGTTAAATTCATTTTGAAACTCAAAACATCTAATTGAATTGAAGCAAGCTTTTCTTCTATTATATCAATGTATCGATGTAATAAGTCGATAAGCTAATTCACGTTGACAAAAGTTCATTTAAGTTAGACGTATAAAGTTATATTTTTCATTTCAAAACTTAAAACACATAATTGCATTCGAACAAGTTATTATTAGATTAGACCAATGCATCAAATGTAAGTTAATACAATAAAGAGAAAGAAACAAAAGAAGTAAGTTAATTGTCATAAAACTAAGGCTCTGTTCTCTTCACCTTATTTTTTCTTAAATTATTTTTACTTAATTTAAATTTGCTGCAATTATTTTTATTCAACTTATTTTTGCTGAACTCATATTTATTGAACTTATTTATGCTGAAACTTAGAGTAGATTTATGTTGAACTAAAGTTATTTTTGCTGAACTTATTTATATAGAACTTATTTTTGTTTAACTTCACTTATTTTTGCTTAATTAAACTTTTTTTTTTTACTTAAAACTTATTCTAATAAATTGAGGAGCATAAAGCCTAAATTCACTTAAAAAAACAGAACTTATAGTTGAATTGAATTTGTTATTGTAAGATCAATGTATTTATTTGAATAATAACAATAGTAAGTAATAATAATAATGACAATAATAAAGATAATTATCGTATTAGTAATAATAATACTGGTAATAGTCTTATGCTATTCTCAGTTCAGTTGAGACAAATTAAGTTAAGTTCAGTTCAGTTAGTTTCCTGTCACATTTTTAATTCAGTTCAAACAAATTCTATTCAGTTCAGACAAACTCAGTTCAATTAAATTCAGTTCAGTTAGTTTCCTCTCATATTTTAATTCAGTTCAGTTCAGACAAATTAAGTTAAGCTAAGTTAAGTTCAGTCAAAAAGAACAGAGCCTTAAACTCCTAATTATAATAATAATAACAAATCAATGTAAAGCATTTTTTGCTAAAAAAAACCTTATAAAGCATTTTTTGCGAAAACAAACCAAAATCAAAATTATTTTTGCAAGATGAAACCTAGCCACCACTACCAGCAGCCCCACCCATCCCTCCACCCCCTCAGGCGACACCCCCACCCCCCCTTCTCCCCTACCCTCTCTCCTCTCCATTCTTCCCCCCCTCACCCCTTCCCCCTCTCCTCTCCCTTCGTCCACCTCCCAACCGCTGCGCCACCCAAAACGCCCTCCACCACTGCGCCACCTAGAATCCCCCCACTGCTGCGCCACCCGTAAACAATGGTTTTCGTTCTTCGATTTTTGATAGTTTTCATTTCATTTGTGGTGGTAGTGGGTAGTGGGTAGTGGGTAGTGGGTTTCGTGGTTGTGGTGGGGGGTTTCATGGTGTTATGGTCATGTGATGGTGGTGGTTTCGCATTTTCCCGGGTTGCGGAGGGGGAGCTGGGGGGGATGGGGTGGGATGCGGTGTGGGGGGGGATGGACGAAGGGAGATGAGGGGGGAGGGGTGAGGGAGGGAAGAATGGAGAGGAGAGAGAGTAGGGGGGCGAAGGGGGTGGGGGGGGATGCCGCCCGAGGGGTGGAGGGAGGGGTTGGGGGCCGCCGGTGGGGGGTGAGGGTGGGCTAGGGGGTGAAGTGGGGGTTGCAGGGGTGGGTGGGGGGGAGGGGCACAGGTGTTGGTAGTGGTGGCTAGAGGTGGTCAACGCCGGAATTTTTATGGTCAACACCGGAAAATAATACTAGGTTTGTTTTCGCAAAAAAAAAAAATTGATTTTGGTTTGTTTTCGCAAACAATGCTTTATAAGATTTTTTTTTCACAAAAATGAACTCGTAAAAGGTTTTTTTTTTTTTTGGCAAATTTTCCTAATGATAATAACAATTTGCTAAGATAATTTATTTTCTCAAGACAAAATCTTTAAAATAGCTAATAGGAAAAATCTAAACCGTTAGATCGGTTTTTTCACCAAATGCCCCCGAGTTTTCGGTTTATTCATGAGGTACCCTCGCACTTTTGAAAATACACGAGGTACCCCTCAGTTTCACTATAATACACCCAAATACCCTTAATGACTAACGGCGTTAACTGCCGTTAGTTATTAACCCTAATTTTCTGTTTTAAACCCTAATTTCCCCTAATTAACCTAACTAAACCCTAATTTCTAACCCTAAACCCAAACTTTAACCCTAACCCTTCCCCACCCTCCTACCACCCCCTCCCACCACCCCTCCCCCCCCCCCCCCCACCCCGGCCAGCCACCACCCTTGCCCCCTGCCCCCCCCCCATAGCCCCTCCCCCACCCTCCCGCAGCCTCCCCCACCGCCGTTGACCCTCCCACAGGCTCCCAACACCCCCAGTCGAATCCCCCCCACCCACCCTCATCCATGTCGAATCCCCCTCCCCCAAGAGCGTAGATGACGGAACCCATAGATACCCCCGACCCACCCACTCGATTCCGATTTTTGCACGACGATGGCCGGGATCTTGAGCCTCAACCGCCTAGTAACTTCACCATCTTTCTCTCGAACAACCAAACGTAGACGGGGGGGGGGGGGGGGCGGGGTGGGGGGGGGTGCGGAAATCGACGGGGGGGGGGAGGATGCGGAAAATCGACGAGGGTGGGGGGGAGGGTGCAAAAATCGACGGGGGTAGGGGGAGGGTTGCGAAAATCGAGTTTGGGGGACGCGGGGGGTGGGGGAGGGGCGGGGTGGGGGCGACGGGGATGTCCGGGGGTAGGGGAGTCGGGCTATTAGGGGGGGCAAGGGGGCAAGGGTGGTGGGCTGGCTGGGGGGGGGGAGGGGCGGGGGTTGTGGGATGGGGTGGTAGGAGGGTGGGGAAGGGTTAGGGTTAGGGTTAAGGTTAGGGTTTAGGGTTAGAAATTAGGGTTTAGTTAGGTTAATTAGGGGAAATTAGGGTTTAGTTAGGTTAATTAGAGGAAATTAGGGTTTAAAACATAAAATTAGGGTTAATGACTAACGACAGTTAACGCCGTTAGTCATTAAGGGCATTTAGGTGTATTATAGTAAACCGAGGGGTACCTCGTGTATTTTCAAAAGTGCGAGGGTACCTCATGAATAAACCGAAAACTCGGGGCATTTGGTGAAAAAACCGCCGTTAGATCATTAAGATCAAGGGCATACAACAAAACACAAAGATCATAAACATTGACGGTTGATACAAGCCATAAAACAATCTGAACCATTAGATCAACTTCTAAACTCTCAACAGGATCATACTCTTCTCTCTCTTCTCCGCCCTCCCCACCACCACCACACGACTCACCTCTCTTTCTCCTCCACACTTTCGTCTGTCAGTTTATCACTCAGCGAAGAACGAGTTGAAAATTCAGGTATTTATTTTGCTTTAGATCTATGTTCAATTTCATGCCATTTTCTTCGAAGATTTCCATGTTCATGCCGATTTTTTTATATCTACTTGTTGATGCTATTTTCCCTACCATTTATGAGTATTCTCATGTTAAATTTCATGTTTTTTCAATATTTCATGATAACTTACTCCGTGTGCCAATGTGGGTAGTCATAAACTTATCTTCGATTGCTGGTAATTTCTTTTTGTTCGTGTCAGAATTTTAAAATAGATATGTTCTTGCTGGTAAATGTTGGTGTTAGTACTATATAAAGTGTTCCATTCTGTTCTGTGTTAAGAAAACAAATTGGTTAGAAAAAAAGACGTCTTTGAGAGATTATTTCATTCGTTTGATGTCTAAATTAATTTTTTATCTCTGTGTATTTTGGTTATATTGACTTAAAATGATTAAATTTCGGGTCTGATGAGGCTACTGGTCGAATATTGTGTTGAGGGTAGTTCTACAATCTTATGTTGTTAGGGCTTTATGGCCAATGATGCTTGTAATCCAGTGCAGTTTGTGTTGGAATTCTATTGATATTCATCATATGCTCCAATATCGTTGTAAGTCTTTTATGTTATTATTACAAAGTTAATTATTTCTAGCTCGATTGCAACTTATGCTCATTTACAAGCTCTATAGATAATCATCTTATGCTCTGGTGTCTCAGCTGTATATGTTGTCTAAGCTTATTTAGAAGCTACAACGTGCATACTTAGGGGAAAGTCATATAGATAATAGTGTAATTTGTATAAGTTTGGGAAGGCTTTAGTTAAATTGGATAGTAAGAGCTTACTAGAATAATAACAAGTTGAACTACTGTGTAAGTTTTCCTTTTTATTGTTTTGTGCTTCTCCATGATTTCACGGAGCTCATCATGACTTTCAAGTTCTAAGTTCAACCAACAGGGTAAAACATGTATGCTTCACCTATAAATGATCTTTTACAGAATGTCAGGTGCTTCTTTGTTTGATTTTGTTGCTGCCTTCCTTTTTGGGCATATTTTCCTATATAACCTTGTCACTATTAGTTCAGTAGAAGTATTGTTGAAGACTATAATTTCCTCAAAATATCCTTGTAATTGTTACTAGAAACCTCCTACTCCACTATGCTTTTCCAGTTAATTGGACCTGCTATACTTAGGCCTTTAACTTTGCAATTGCATTTGCTTCTATTCCGGAACACAAAGAATGAAAACTAACTATACCTAATCCTAGCATAATTGGCATGATACTGATATTCTTTTACTTCATTCTTTACATGCTAGATGTCAATTGGCTCTTGGGTTTGCATTTGTAGTACTACTCCTCGCCTCCACCACCCACATCAGATATGTAAGTATCCTCTTATCTATTTTCTCCCAAAAATCCTTGTCAATAATTTATTAAATTGACGTATTTGAGAAATTGGTGACCTTAATTTACTAAGGAACTCTTAAAAAACATCGAGAAGTTTAAATTGTTTACTAGCTCTAATTGATACACCCTCTCAACAATGCAAGATACCCTCAATTTCCGCACCACCACCGGAAAACCACTCACTCCTCCCTCCAACCCCAGTTTCCCTCCAAGACCCCCCAATTTCCCCTCCTTCTCCCACCGCAAAACCACCACCAACTTCCCCATCCTCTCCTCCAAAACCACCACCATCCCCCCACTCAAACCCTCCCAAACCCCCCCTAAAAACAACCTAATCCCCACTTCCCCTGACCCGGAATTCCAAGCAAAAACCCTCTTCCTAGACTCCATCGGGTTAGACTCTCTCTCTCTCCTCCCTCCTTCCGCCATTGCTGCTGCCCCATCTCTCTCCGACCTCAAATCCTCGTTTGATTACCTCACCTCCCTCGGCTTCTCCCCTCCCCAGCTTCGGCGTATCTTCACAATGTGCCCTGAAATCCTCTCCCTCCGCTTCCACGACACGGCCCCGGTATTCGCTTTCCTCCTCCGGGAAGTTAAAGTCCCAGCCTCCGACCTCCCCCGTGTGATCTGCAGCCGGCCCCGTCTCCTTATATCGGATGTCGAAACCCGACTTCGACCCACATTGTATTTTCTTCAGAGCATTGGGATTCATGAGGTAAACAGGCATACCAACTTGCTTTCAGCTTCTGTTGAGGATAAATACATGCCCAAAATTCACTACTTTGAGAAACTGGGTTTTGCATACCATGATTGTATTTCTATGTTTAGGAGGTTTCCTCCATTGTTTTGTTATAGTATTAAGGAGAATTTCGAGCCGAAATTTAATTACTTTGTGGTGGAAATGGGGAGGGATTTGAAGGAATTGAAGGCCTTTCCTCAGTATTTTTCTTTTAGTTTAGAGAAGAGGATTAAACCTAGGCATCAAACTTGTGTAGAAACTGGGGTTTGTTTCCCTCTTCCTCTTATGTTGAAGATGAAGGAGATTGAATTTAGAAAGAGATTGGATGTTTGTTGTAATTCTTCTATGCCTAAGAGCAATTCCCCTTTGTGGGTCTATTAATGATTTCTCAATTGTATTTGTTAATACAATGTAGACCTCTCAAATCTCAATTGCTTTTACTTATATAACAGGTATCATTATGTGAATATATGAAAATGTGTAGATTATGTACAGTTATTTTTGTGGTTAATTTGCTGCATTGAAAGTGTATGATTCTGTATGTAAATAAGCTTGGATTACCTCTTTTACCACTTGAATTCGCCGACTTAAGTCACCTTTGGAAGACATAATGTTGATTTATCAAAGGTTGATGGATTTAATGGTTAGACATTGTGTACTTAATTGTTTTGTGCTGGCTCTGCCATTGGTAAATGTCTGTTTATGTGTGTTTGGGAACTAAATTGTCTGTTTGGGTTACTAATTAAGATGTGTGTTTTTTTTTATCTGCATTAGTCAAATGTCATCTTTTGATACTTTTGAGGTATAAAAATGATTCGGGCGGGTCAAATACGAAGGCATTTAGGGGGATATGGAGTTGTGACATAATTGTGATTACCCTTATCACAAAAGTTAGGATTTTTAGTTCTTGTGGAGGTAAGGCTTTCTTTCTCCAGTCTCATGAGAATGTGACGGACAGTGAGTTAGTTTAGCTATAGAATAAAGTCATACCAGAAGTATCATGATGCATAAGGAGTATGGTAACAAGCAAGAGGGCTTCCTTTGCAAGGAACAAAATGGAGGGGGGCTCTTACCAAATGTAACTGTAGAATGAAGTTGTAACATGTAGTATGCAGCTTCGTTCATTTCTGTGGCACAGATCTTTGAGGATCGCTGGTGTTTTTTGAAAGATTATGTATACCTGTATAAGCTTTGTTGAAATACTGGAATGAAAGCTATCAGGTGATTTAAAGAGCTGACTGTGCTCCTTTCAGACTGAGATTGTCTCATTAACCACTTCTCTTTGCATTGCATTTGTAGTCTATAGGGTTCTTATTCGCATTTCATCCCGTTCAATCATAGTAACCAACATAATTGAACAATCCTCAGGCTCTTTATGTCCTTCCTTTCTTCCTTATTCTGTATTTCTTAAAGAAGGCTGTCAAAATTTTCGTATTCCATGAAATTTGAGATGGAGCACTAGGGAATACTCCATTTGACAATGCTTTTAACCGTTTCCAGTTAGTCCATAGTAAGGTGCTACCTCTTCAAAGAGTTGCCATGTATTTCGAGAGGAGCCAAGTTATAATTTCCAGTTAGTCCATAGTAAGGTGCTACCTCTTCTAGAGAGTTACCATATATTTTGAGAGGAGCCAAGTTATTCTAAACGTGCTGTAATTCTGAGTAGATCTATCTAGATGAACATGTAATGTTTACAATGAGGCAGATTAATACTATTGGGATCATATGGTTCTCAGATTGTGATGCTTCGCTTCATCCCTAATTTACTGCCTAGTAGAGTTCTGCTACATACTGCCTAGTAGAGTTCTGCTACATACTGCCTGTGTAGACAGTAGACTGTAAAGGAAATTGATGCTGGGAGAATGAGTTATGAATTATAATCTACCATGTTGCTGACCCTAGAAGTGAAATACAGGAAGTTTGGTACTTACGTTATAGAGAGGTGTTCCTTTGCACTGGTTATCAATTGTTATCTTATTGGAAAGATAAATGCGATCGGAGGGAATTTATTTGATAGAGCATAGTAGTGTAATCTTTTATTTGAAAGAGTCACTTTTTAGCAGTGGCTAAAAGATGTGCTCAAATATCATCGAGTCATTTCCAAAAAAAAAAAAACTGTAAAAAATATTTTGGAACGGAAAAAATGGAGAAACTAACAAATAGATATTTTGGAACGGAAAATATGGAGGAACTAACAAATTATCAATGAGATGTGAATAGTGCACATCTTAATGGCGATTTTGTGCTAGTGTGCTCGACAGGCAGGAGTTGGATATCTATAAAAATCTTTGAGGGTTTTCATTCCCTTATTTCCTAAAGGGATATTATCATCCTACTCAACTAGTAAAGCATAAATAATTGTTTTCTATATAACCAGATAACATCGATTGTGATTTGGGATACATTCAATCAAATTAAATTTCCACGTAATTCCTTGCCTCAAAGATAGTCTTCGACGGATTTCATTATCCTCTTCGAAGTCCACTTCTTCAATCCCAAACTTTCTATACTAGTAGCATGTTGTCACTTTCTTCCAAGGTTACCTTAGGAAACGCTGACTTATTTAGTTCCTCGTCAATCGTGGCTTTCTAGAACTCTATGTCCTTCTCATCATTGTCTTTTCACTTTAGGAGGGGCAAGAATCGGATTATGTCATAGGGATGGAAGTGTTTATTTTTAATCTACACTTTTTTCTTTGTTAATACCTGCAAACATATTCCTTCTTGGTTGTTTCATAATACTTTGCAATTTTTTTTTGGTTACTTTTTTCACAAAGAAAACCTTATTTTATTATTTAAGTACATAAGTCATGTTTCACTCTCTCTCCTTTGCCTTATTTCATGTGCCATTTACAAATATTGCAAGTATTAAGAAACGGAGGAACTACAATTTTAATGAAAAGGACCCAGTGCTAAAACTTGAACTATACGTATTATATAAATTTGTGAATTTAAATATAATTCCATCTTCTAATAGGAGCTTCTATATCACACTAATCTGAAATAATTTCCATCAATAATCACTTCAACAATAAACAATGACGATAATTGAATGAATATGAATCATGAACGCATTGTACCAAAATGAATCATGGACTCGATTGTAGTTGTTAGACATATCATCATTCTAATTTCTGACTAATCCATTAAGACTCCCCCTCATTATAAAATATTCCATTAAGTGTACTCCCCATATAGCACTGATTAAGGGACTTAATATTTTATTAGATTTTTTTTTATAGAAAATCACCTTTAGTCAAACCACCTTATAATCAAATATTCAATTGTTTTTCCACCTCTTAATACCTTTTATCCAAGATTGGTATTTGGGGGTTGATTTCGGTTAATCACTAAAACTATCCAAAATAAACCCTTAAAACCTATAAGAAATTGACTTTACTTAACCATCCAAACTAACAAGATTTAGAACAAAATCCCTTCTAGTAAAATAATTGATATGACCAACAGTTTACTTTAAAGTTCCAAATTAATAATATTATTAGAACATTTCCCGATGTGTCAAATTCTTTTTAATCCCCACTGAGCAAAGTGAGGAGTAAACACGGAAACAACCCCGTGGCACACCAACCCTGCCCAAATTAAAAAAAAAAAACATAAAAGTACTACTCCCTCTGGCTAAGTATTATTTCCGTTTCACTTTTTATGGTCAAACTTAAAAATCTTTGATCATATATTTTCATTAATATATACAAAAAAAAAACATATTTGTGTGAGATTTTGTTAGATTAGTTTTATGTCTAATTTATAATATCAACTTTTTATAATTTTTTTGAATACGTAAGTAAAGATATTGATATTCAGAGATACGTATTGGAGACCCTACAAAAAAAAAATACAAACTATATATTGAGACGGAGAGCTTTTAACATAAGTGAAAGTCCCTGATCCCAAGACCTCGAAATTAAAAGTGGTGCCAATTGTCAATACCACTAGCCTATATCTCCCCATCCGTAGATGGTGCACACGTCCATATGGTGAGGAAGGTGCGCATATATACATGACTAACAAACTAAATGAACATATGTACATCTCTGTTAGTATATTTTCATTGGTATTAATTTTTATGTTCATAACCTAATGCTTGATGTTATTCGTGCGCACCTTCCTCATCATATGAACGTGTGCACCTACTAATTTACATATATATCCTGCTCTTACATAAAAAAAAACATGAAAAACTAAAGAAATAAACAAACGATGGTGACAAATTACGTCAATTATTGAACTCCACTCTCCACAGAATTTTCTCATTAAGTAGCCTAATATGACCAGTACCTCTACCCTTCTCTCTTTCCTAACCTCCATTCCATTTTTCCACCTCACCTCACCCCAACATTATTAACTCAAAACAACCAAACCCAAAGCCATGGTAGTAGTAGTAGCAAACCACGATGACCATACTCACAACAACACTACTCCTCCTCTTAAACGCCGAAACAGCTTACCAACAACCATAAACGTTCCTCCTCGAAAACACACCAACGGCAACCACCACCACCACCACCGCCGATCTCCGCCACCACCGACGTTTCCCGGCGCAGATTTCGAGCTTAAATCTCAAGCGTCAGATATATACACTTCTCTCAAAGATATCCTCCCATGGAGTCCTTCATCGATTCTCTCTCCTACTCCCGCCGTCGCAATCGCCGGAATTTCCGCTTCTTCTGCTGGTTCAGGCTACGAGATTTCCATCCGAAATCGTTTAGTTAAACAAGCTGCTTGGGCTTACCTTCAACCTAATCTTTCTTCTTCTCCTTCTTCCTCTTCTCGCGGTTTTTGCTTTTCCGGCGACTTTTTCCGACCGATTATCACTAATTTCCGGCGAGTTTTATCGGAAACTGCTGCACGTGTCTATGACTGGTTGGTCGACACTTTGTGGCTCATCCTCTGCAGATAACGATTGATTCTATTCTTTTTTTTCTCTCTCTCCTTATTTTCCCCAAACATTTTAAAAAAATATGAAAATTTGCTAATTTGTGTGGTGGCAATTTGACCAATAAGAGTTGACTCAACTCTCAAGTGATAAGCAGTTTGAGGCCGTTTAAGGGAGGTTTATATGTAGAAACTCTTGTTGAGAGACTGGCCTATCCGAACCAGGTGTACGACATGGGTCGATCTGGAGGTAGTCGGAGCTAAACTCTGGTGGAGTGGGTTTACTATGCGTGTGTGGTGGCAATTTGTAATTACACAAAACATGAGGCAAGAAATAAAAGTAAAAATTGTGTGCTTATTTATATTTTTTCTTTTTCCTTTTTTTTTTGGGTGGGCAATATCATACATTGGGGATTTGACTTTTTGTACAGTGGATTTTGAGTAAAAATGGTTTTAGGTACTCATTGAATGGGTTTGGATCGCCTAAACTTTAAACGGGCTGGGCTCAACTTGCTCTTTTCTTTTGTTGGGCTTTTGGCGTGGGCCTCTTCCGAGATTTCTTCAACGTGGATGTATCCAGTTTGGGCTTCATCTAGCTCCATTTGGACCACTTTTGAGTTGGACTTTTGAGCCTCTGATTTGAACAATGAGGGAAATGTGGCTGGAAGTGGAGGTGCAGATGGAGCTGGCTGGTTATTCGGGTGCTGTGGCGAAGCTGCTGGTGATTCTGGTTTCGGCTTCCGTTGTCGGAGGGGCCATAAGCTGGACCCGTTTGAAGGCGGAGGTGGACTGCCTCTACGTCGTTGATTCTGGTCATTTTTCTGCAATGTACATTGTAATATTAAGTTAGTAAATATAAGAACTTGTGGTGTTTGCAAGTTTTGTTAGTGTTGTAGATAAAGGTGTATTCATAATTGGAGTTTGAATACATCAAAGGTGTCTTCCTTTTGGCACAGCATAAGTGCTTCTATTTAAGTTGGTCATGTTTTCTTGGATCATGTGGGATCCAGAGTGTGCACAGAAAAGAAAAAACATGTTGATTGCCATATGTGAATCTGTCCCATCTTATACTTGCATACTCTTAAAGCATTAGTGCTCCGAAAATGAGTAAAACTATCTGATTAAATTTTGGATAGTTAAATTATTACTGTATCTCACAAGTTAGATAGGGATTTCTTTGTAACAATACTCTAGGTATGGTCCAAGAATTTTCTATCTCGAGTTTATTCAGCTGAAATTTAGCCAAATAGAGTTTTTCTACTATCATGTTACTCAGACTCTGATACTCATGTTGGACACGAGTACATATTCAAGTGTCTCATTTTGACAATCTTATACTTCAAATGTTTCAAAATGAAGTGAATGTGTCCACGCCCATAATACGAGTCCGAGTAACATAGCTTGAGCCTTTGGGGGCATTGGAAGAAGGTTAATGTATGGCTAACATATGTATGCAGTATGCCAGTTGAGTTGAGAAATGTGAGTAAAATACAAACCTCAGTGCTGGCGCCCTTAAACCTGGAAGACTGGTTGGCTACGTATTCAACCACATTGAAGAATGCTGATGAACCCAAGTCAGTGCAGTTCTGCCAGTAGTAAAGAGCTAAATCCCAAGCTCTGTATCTTATCTCCTGCAAATTCTTGTCAATGTCCGTCTCATGTTTCGACACAAATGGCCTCAACAAGCTCTCGTACACATAGGAAGTTCCCTGCATCATACCAATTTTTCATTAGTTTCAACCTTAAAAGAGAAATCACAACAATACATTGGAAGTTATGCAACATACACGGTACATTTTAGAAACCAACAAATACATAAGAAATCAAATTACACAAACTCTAGAAAAACTGCAATCATTGTATACGAGATATAACTCAAACTGAAAAAAATAACATATTACCCAAAAACGTTACTTGTGAAGTAAATGTTACCTTTGTTTGTGGATACCAAAGGTAGATGATAAATGCCAACTTCAACTCTCCGTAAAGTGGAACCCTTTTGCAAAAGAAATACCCAACAATTATGTTAATTGTTAATAATTGAGAGAAACATGTGACTTAGATGATAAAAATTGTGAAAAGAGACCTATACTTACCAAGAAATGAATATATCCCCAAACCTCTCACATACTGAAAGTACAGCAATAATGATCCTACACAAAGACAAAGACAAAGAAACAAGGCCTCAATGTTAAGTTGTGAGCAAATGCATGGTTTCAGATAAAAAAAGATAAGGGTGGAAATTACAATATAAATGTAAACCAGATCAAAGTTAACATAAAAGACACAAGTTACTAAAAAAATCATTAACATTATAGACTTATGTTAATTATTAGAAAGCATAATGCACAACACACCAGATTTATGATCTCAAATTCCCGACTTAAAGAGCGTTTGGTTAAAGAGAAGTCTTTTTCTAAGAAATAGTTAAATCATTTTCTTTTATTTGGTTTTAAAGGATAGAAAAAAAAAGGATTTCCATAAGAATCAGAAGTATTTACCTTTTTTACAATTATTATATTCTCCCTTTCATATTCATTACATTTTTCCCTCTATAATTTCATCTTTTAAGAAACCAAACAAATGGAAAAATAACTTAGTTGTGTTTTGTATTTTAAAAAGTCATTTTCAATTGAAAATGTTTTACATCAACCCAAACAAAGCCTTAAATACTAAACAAAACTTCATTAGTTACATATTATGCAAGTTATACCATTGTACCACGTAATCCTCAGTTCCTGACTATCATCATTTGAATTGTTTTCACTTTTTAGGCACTAAGATTAGCGTGGTTTTCAATTCTTATCCATGGATTACAAAAGTACATTATTAGTACTATTTCAAGGCAAGCAAAACAAAGTGCCCATTCTATAAAAGAAATCTCCACATATCCAAATTCAGCCAATTTCAATTATCACCAACTTAGCTAAGAAGCTAAAACTTTTCACATAGAAGACAATATCGGTTATGATCCAATCCATTCTTTTCCTCAAATTCCCCTTATTCATATTTATTCGTCTTTTAAAAAAATTGACTTTTGTAAACCTTATCTAAACTTATTTTTACTCAATCTTACTTTCTTCAGGTGAAATTACCTTAACCTTAAATTAATTTTGCAAATCATGCGGCTGCCTACAAAAAGTCATCTATTAATAAGAACTATTGGGAAAAAAAAGAGCAAGCCTTTTTTTCTATAATAGGAAATGATTTCAACATTCCTCTACCTCAAATATGACCAAACATAAGTTGATATTGATATTTTACTTCATAACTTTTCATACATAATGCCTTGAGATTCATAACTTACTGGACATAAAAATCAGGGAAGTTAGCGTGAGTTGACCACCTCACCTACCTACATTATAAACCAGCCAACTAAAACACCGAATTCTCATCACATGATCACCAACTTATAATCCCACGTTCTCCATTAATTAAACCTTCCTGTCATCCTTAACCTCCCACTCACCCTACTTTTAAACCTTCAACATAACATATTAAGGCTTATGATAAAATAATAGAAGTGGTGAATTATTTAACATTATTATAATTCCGTGGGGATTACTCTAAGTTTAGTTGTGTAATCTAAGATAACTAATATCCAAATCACCAAGGAAAAAAAACTCATAATAATTAAAATTAAATTGAGAAGTAAAATTTTGTCAATTGAAATGTAAAAGCTAGTATACTCTAGAACTTTATGGTAGCAGAAGTTAATAGAAATTTCCTTTTCTTTGTCATTATAAGAAAACAACAAAACGTAACAACTCCCTCCATTGAAATGTTTACAACAATTTGTCAAATCCCTTTAGAAAAGTAAAAATTAAAGATCTTGCATATATAATTTTGACAAAAAAAATGATGGTGGATAGTACTTGATTTTAAGTCGATACAACACCGTGACAATTAATTCTAATCAGAAGGAATATTCAAAAAGTAAAAATAATGGCATTATCAAAGTGAAACCATAACACCTAAAGTAAAATTTTACACCCCAAATTCATATAGAATATCCATAACTATTGCATACCCGTACAATTTAAGAAACCAACAAAAACAGAGAATCTCATAATAATCATCAAATGAAACAAATACTACTATTGTGAAAGTACAAAGTAGAATTGTATGTACAAAATTCACATCATTGATTATCAATCAAATAAAAAGTAGTAACCAATTATCGACACAAAATAACAAGTCAAACATAATTAGCATGAAAATACTAAAACGTACCAATATTGACACCAAAATCGAAGTTCATCAATGTTAACCTTGTTCCTCTCCACCGTCTTGAAGCATTCAAATGCTGGGTAAGCATACCCTAATATCATACTGCATCATCAATAAAAAAACCAAAACTTTAAAATCACGAAAACAAAATTTAATTATGTGATTACTAGTAACCAATACCCACAATTTTTCATACTCATAAAAACAAAGTCCCAATAATTAATCGAGTTTAGTATCAATGATCACGATGATACACTCGTATTGTAGTACTCCCTCCGTTCCCATTTCTTATTATTATAAGAAGAACAAAAATAAACAGCGCGAAATAGTTCATAGTTCATGCCCACAACCCATGTTTTCAAATTAATCAAGATTCGAATTAATTGAGTTTAGAATCAATGATCACTTCAACAATGTGCTAAATTACTTACAAAAGTCCCCGACCGATGAATTCTCCCAACATTTTCTTCTATCGATGATCAAATTCGTAAAGATTATAATCGTTGCGTTACGAAATCATATACTTCATGTATATCTGCAAATTACACAAACATTTAAAAAAAGTAATCCATTTTTATAATGCGCCGTAATTACTTTAAGAAAAAACAGAGGAAAAGAGGTAGAAATTAGAAACAAACCTTCAAAATTATGAAAATAAATGAAGATTAGAGAGAGAAAAACGAATTTAATGGGAAATGATATGTTCTGAGAAACAACCAAGATTAGAAGAAGTCAGAACCTGCAAAATAATTACCCAACATAAAATTTTAAAAAAAGCAGAGTCAATCATTTTGTAAAAAAGAAAGATTAATAATTTGAATTGATTACAAACCCTTTTTCGCCGAAAATTCAAGGAGAAATAGGGAGATTATTGAAGAAAAATGTACTAACCTTTGATTAATTATTTATTTGAGGAGAGAGAAAGTTGGGTGAAAATGATAAAAACAAGAAAACTTGAAAAGGGAGGAAACTGAAGTTTGCAAGCCAAGAGATATTATAGAGGAGAAATAAAATGGGGGGAAATAAAAGGAAAAGAAAAAGGAGATGGTTAAAGAAAATGGAGGATGATGATTGGGTGAAACATAAAAGTAATAAACCCGGGCAATGGAAGAAAAATAAAAGGGGATATTACTTGCCGGGGACGCCTGCGAAAAAAGAAATAAGTAAGAAGGGTGGATGATGATGATGGTGGAGTTTTTTTTTTAAGATTCCTGAAACGGGGTGAAGATTCAGTCCAGTGTTTGGCAGTTATTCGTTTGCTTTAGTGCTAATTTATTTCCCCCACATTCTCCTTTGAATTTTTATACTTTCTGTTGCTTATCCTCTATGCTATTTGCCGCCCGTATTTAGCGTCCATATTTATATGTTTTTTCTTCTTCTTTAGCCTCCTCTACTTCTTCTTCCTCCATAACCACTAGCACCAAACCATCACTACCGCCACCACCATACAACCTTTTCCCCCTCTCCCACCACCACCATACAACCGTTTTCCCCTCTGCCACCACGCCCAACCCCACCCTCCGGGCCTAGCCCCAACATGCCTAGCCCCACCTTCTCAGCCCCACCCCATGTGCAACTCCGACCTCCCCTCCACGACCAACCCAACCCTCCCACCCCCCTCCACACGCAGCCCCATCCCCTCGCAATCTCCCACCCCTTCTTCTTCTTCCTCTCATGCTCTGAAATTTCAAAAAAAAAAATTGTTCATCATGGAACCGAAGTTTTATTTTATTTTCACCATGGTAGAAACGGAAAAAAGGTCCGTTTTACCATGGTGGAAACAAAAAATTGGTTCGGTGATCATGCTAAAAAAATTCTAAATTTTTTATATTTTTGAGGTAAAAAAAATACAAAATACGTATAAAAATGCAGGAGGCGTTTATTAAATACGTACGCTAAATAGCAAAGCCCCTCCTTATTGATGTTCGTATTTAAAACATGGCATTATTTAGAATTATACTCTCTTCGTCCCAGAATAGTCTAAACACTTTCCTTTTATGTTTGTCCTAAATTTAGTTTGAACACTTCCATTTTGGCATGGTCCACTATTTTTACAATCCTTTGGCCCACACTCTACCTTTATTAATAAAAAGTTACCTAACTTTCTTTATCATCCAATAAAATATACCTCACCAACTTCTATCACATCTACTTTTTTTTTCTAAATAAAATAAAATTTGATAACCACTATAATTTATCACCTTAAACTGCGTATCCCAATAAGTGTTCAGATCATTCTGGGACGAGGAGAGTATGTTAATGGTGGTGGGTCTAAGTGGGGAAGAAAAAATTAAACCAAAGAAAATTTGGTTTTCTTTTTAGTGGCAAAAGTTTATATCTCACAGCTTGTGGGATCGAATCTCGCCAAAATGAAAGTGTTCAAAATGGAAGTGAAACTCATAAGTGGACCATGCCAAAATGGAAGTGTTCAAACTAAATAATCTAATAAGTTAGACCACATTGACCAGTGTAAGGTTTTGATCTTGTAGTTCACTGCTTCCTACTAACAAAATAATAATTAAGGAAGAGCGGAAAAAATACAAGATAATAGTAGTATTGATTAGTGAGACTTTTTTCAATATAAAAGTGTGAAGGTTAAGATCGTGAGGATAAAGAATAGCCCCCTCCATCTCTTAAACCATAGCCTATCCTACCCCTTCTTTATCAGTTAGGGCTGCCATGGATGATTTCATCCATGGTAAGCCCCTTTTCCCTTTTTATTTTCAGTTTTTAGTCCATTTTCTTATTTTGTTAAATAAATTAGTCTCTCTTTATGAGATTTTTTCAAACCCTTTTATGAGGATTTTAGTCTTTGTTGTGGAGATCTCCTTCTCCCCTATGGGAGTTGTCAGTATGGTTTTTTTGTCTTTAGGTATGAGAAATTGTTCTCAATTGTTGAAGTTCGAGACTCAACATGAAGGTATTGGAATCTCGGATGCGGTCAACATGGCTCGATCAAGAATGCTCTTCCCAAACTATGTCAGAATGATAGACTTTCTCATCAATAGCGGCTTGATTCAGCAAATACAAGGGGGCTGCGCCGTATTGCTCGATCTGGTTCATTGTAGTTTCTTCGAAGACGAATTTGATTTAACCTTGTTTGATTGTATCTTGTTTTTCTTTAATACCTATTGTAGATGCCTTTTGGCTTTCAATTAATGAAATTTCTCTTTAAAAAAAATATAAAAGTTCGTGAGGATTGAAAAAACATAGTATAAAGCTATTATGGGAAAGAAATATTATAATTATATTTTGATTTCCAAAAAAAATAGTTATGGTCTCATTATAACGAAATCTATATAAACAAAAGGAAAATTGGATTTTAATAGTCCAGCATTTAAGCAGTCTTCTTAAAACAGTTTCACTTATGAGTTATTTTTGAATAATCCAACCTTTTGGTGGTGTCTTCTCATAATGGTCCTTAACCTATTTGTGACCTGAATAACAGGTCAAGTGCGACACTTGTTACTCTCTCATTGGCCTGACCATTTTTTTAACATTACTTTTAATTAGGCAAACCCCCCTCTCTCTCCTACCCTTCCAGCCACCACGACCCACCTTCTCCCTCCTATTCCGTCGACCATCGCCACCTTCATCTCTCCTCCCCCTTTGCCACCCATATTCTCTCTCCTCGCACACCGGCCACCAGTTAGGAGACTTGATGGCGTCAACTTATGTAGATGAACAGTCGAAACATGTGTTCTTCATAAGAAAAAAAACAACGCGATGCATGATTCGATGGGTAAGTACTTTTAAGAACTATATTGATAGTTATAACTATAATTTTTTTTTGTTTTCTTACTCTGTGTTTGATGATACATGATGGGAACTGAATTGGGTATCCGAAAAGACTTGGTAGATTTGAAGATTTTCGTTGACTGAGTTCAAAATGCAAAGCCGGTTCACAAAACTTCTATGAAAAGTCAGATGATTGACATAGTAATGTTTGAAAAACTACATAAGTAAATTATCAACAATATTCCTAGTGACTTAAATGGATTACAGTAAGTTAGTAAGTTCTGAATTTAATTATTCATCTTTCAAATTGGAGTTGTGTGTCATAGTTACAATTTTTTTTGTTGCACATGTGATTAGGTCTGTTTCATACTTCTTGTGCCACTCTCCCTTATATTGGGACTGACAACAACGTCGATCTTTTTATTTTACGTATGAAGTATGAGAGTTTGCGGCAACATGATCAAATAAAATTTGATCAAAGCATGAAATTTGATCTTCCTTCTAGTACCTTTATTGATGATAATCTGCACAATATTTAGCTGTTCGTAACTATCTATTGCCATCTTCTGGAGCCATTCCTCCTGGAATGAGATATCGGCGCATTACATTTCATAGGAACTCTTAAGAGCACCTTAATGACGAGGTATTATCTTTGTTGGATTGCTATTTATTAAGGTGCAATGCATGATTGACAATATATATTATTATCCTTTTTTTGTGTAAATGATAGAGGCTCCCGATTGAAGTAAAACCTGATGAAGAAATCGATACAAATATTTTTGATGCGTTTCCCGATGATATTCCTAAGGCATACTTGGAATTTTTCAACTCTGGTGTTCATAATATAAATATTAATAATGTAATGATAATTTTTTGATATATTATCTATAAAAATATCGATAAAATATAGTGAAAAAAAGTTTTATATGAAAGAACAAAAAGGAAATACGTCCAACCGATCTGGACCGAACAATAATAACTTTAAAAAACTTGGACCAAAGACCAGTATTCTTTCATTTCGGATTCGAAGATTAGCACCCCTAATTAGGGCCACAATTTGCAGATTCGCTCTTAAGCCTCTAAAATCTCATAAACGGGGTTAAATGGGATTGGAAAAGATTGGAGAATGGTAGGTCGTTGACTTGGAAATACTGTGTATAGTGCTCATAAAGCTGGTCAGTTCATAGGAGACTTGATGGCGTCAACTTATGTAGATGAACAGTCGAAACATGTGTTTTTCATAAGAAAAAACAACGCGATGCATGATTCGATGGGTAAGTACTTTTAAGAACTATATCGATAGTTATAACTATTTCTTTTTGTTTTCTTACTCTGTGTTTGATGATACATGATAGGAACTCAATTGGGTATCCAAAAAGACTTGGTATGTTAGTAAAATTGATGGAAAAAGCTTGGATCAAGCGACTACCAACCTCTCCAGCCGAAAATTTGTCCTCACGAACAACTACAATATTTCCTATATAGAAGCCATGTGACTCAGATGTAAGACCTAAAGATTTTCTACTGCACTGATAATAACAACATATATCATCAATCATTAGCCTAATCTTTTCTTGGGTAACCCCATCAGTGTTATCATTTTTCAAGTGATAGTAAAGTTCTCGCATTGGCGCCGGCAAGAAACAAATTTGATTCTTGAAATTCTCCAAGTTATAACTATAATATTTTTTTTTGTTTTCTTACTCTGTGTTTGATGATACATGATTGGAACTTAATTGAGTATCCGAAAAGACTTGGTTGATTTGAAGAACTTCGTTGACTGGGTTCAAAATGCAAAGCCGGTTCATAAAACTACTGTGAAAAGTCAGATGATTGACATAGTAATGTTTGAAGAACTACATAAAAAAATTATCAGTAATATTCTTAGTGACTTAAATGGATTACAGTAAGTTCTGAATTTAATTATTCATGTTTCAAATTGTAGTTGTATGTCATACTTACAATTTTTTTTGCACATATGATTAGGTCTGTTTCATACTTCTTGTGCCACTCTCCCTTATATTGGGACTGACAACAGCATTGATCTTTTTGTTTTGCGTATGATAGTTTGCGGCAACATGATCGAATAAAATTTGATCAAAGCATGAAATTTGATCTTCCTTCTAATACCTTTATTGATGATAAGTGGTCTAGTCGCGTATGATCAATGCGGGAACAATATTTAGCTGTTCGTAACTATCTTTTGCCATCTTTTGGAGCCATTCCTCCTAGAATAAGGTATCGGCGCATTACATTTCATAGGAACTCTTTTGAGTATCTTAATCACGAGGTATTATCTTTGTTGGATTGCTATTTATTAAGGTGCAATGCATGATTGACAATAAATATTCTTATCCTTTTTTGTGTAAATGATAGAGGCTCCCGATTGAAGTAAAACCTGATGAAGAAATCGATGCAAATCTTTTTGACGCGTTTCCCGATGATATTCCTTAGGCATACTTGGTATTTTTCAACTCAGGTGCTCATAACTTGAAGGATAAGATGCATCTACTTAGTGGTGATCCTCCCAGGGTACTCATACGTTTATTTTTATTTTTATTTTTTTTCACTTTAAAAAATTATCGTATGTTTACGTTTATAATCATATTTTCAATTATATTTGAAAAAATATAAATATTAATAATGTAATAATAATTTTTTATCTATAAAAAAGCCGATAAAATATAGTGAAATAAAGTTTTATATAAAAACAAAAAGAATATAGTCCAACCGGTCTGGACCGAAAAATAATAACTTTAAAAAACTTGAACCAAAGACCAATATTCTTTCATTTCGGATTTGAAGCTTAACACCCCTAATTAGGGCCACAATTTGCAGATTCCCTCTTAAGCCTTTAAAATCTCATAAACGGGGTTAAATGGGATTGGAAAAGATTGGAGAATGGTAGGTCGTTGACTTGGAAATACTGTGTATATTGCTCATTGAGCTGGTCAGTTCATAGGAGACTTGATGGCGTCAACATATGTAGATGAACAGTCGAAACATGTGTTCTTCATAAGAAAAAACAACGCGATGCATGATTCGATGGGTAAGTACTTTTAAGAACTATATCGATAGTTATAACTATTTATTTTTGTTTTTTTACTATGTGTTTGATGATACATGATAGGAACTGAATTGGGTATCAGAAAAGACTTGGTATGTTAGTAAAATTGATGGAAAAAGCTTGGATTAAGCGACTACCAACCTCTCCAGCTGAAAATTTGTCCTCACGAACAACTACAATATTTCCTATATAGAAGCCATGTAACTCAGATGTAAGACCTAAAGATTTTCTACAGCACTGATAATAACAACATATATCATCAATCATTAGCCTAATCTTTTCTTGGGTAACCCCATCAGTGTCCCCATCAGTGTTATCATTTTTCAAGTGATAGTAAAGTTCTCGCATCGGCGCCGGCAAGAAACATATTTGATTCTTGAAATTCTCCAAGTTATAACTATAATATTTTTTTTTGTTTTCTTACTCTGTGTTTGATGATACATGATTGGAACTTAATTGAGTATCCGAAAAGACTTGGTTGATTTGAAGAACTTCGTTGACTGGGTTCAAAATGCAAAGCCGGTTCATAAAACTACTGTGAAAAGTCAGATGATTGACATAGTAATGTTTGAAGAACTACATAAAAAAATTATCAGTAATATTCTTAGTGACTTAAATGGATTAAGTAAGTTCTGAATTTAATTATTCATGTTTCAAATTGTACTTGTGTGTCATACTTGCAATTTTTTTTTGCACATATGATTATGTTTGTTTCATACTTCTTGTGCCACTCTCCTTTATATTGGGACTGACAACAGCACCGATCTTTTTGTTTTGCGTATGATAGTTTGCGGCAACATGATCGAATAAAATTTGATCAAAGCATGAAATTTGATCTTCCTTCTAATACCTTTATTGATGATAAGTGGTCTAGTCGCGTATGATCAATGCGGGAACAATATTTAGCTGTTCGTAACTATCTTTTGCCATCTTTTGGAGCAATTCCTCCTAGAATAAGGTATCGGCGCATTACATTTCATTGGAACTCTTTTGAGTATCTTAATGACGAGGTATTATCTTTGTTGGATTGCTATTTATTAAGGTGCAATGCATGATTGACAATAAATATTCTTATCCTTTTTTGTGTAAATGATAGAGGCTCCCGATTGAAGTAAAACCTGATGAAGAAATCGATGCAAATCTTTTTGACACGTTTCCCGATGATATTCCTAAGGCATATTTGGAATTTTTCAACTCTGGTGCTCATAACTTGAAAGATAAGATTCATCTACTTAGTGGTGGTCCTCTCAGGGTACTCATACGTTTATTTTTATTTTTTATTTTTTTTCACTTCAAAAAATTATCGTATGTTTACGTTTATAATCATATTTTCAATTATATTTGAAAAAATATAAATATTAATAATATAATAATAATTTTTTGATATATTATTTGTTGTAGCCTAACATCTACGGCTCCCTTAACGACACATGGGCTCATCAGAGCCGTACACGTGTCATCCTATTTAAAATAAAAATAAGGCTTAATCTCTGGGCTATACTCAGTTGGGTAAAAGGATTGAATTTCTGCCCAATAGTCGAGCCCAAAGAGTGCCAAATGGCTGAAGGAGAGTGGTTAATAGACATCCCCCAGTCATGGTCCGCCACGTGTCATGATCTTGATTCCTCAGCCAATCAGAGGCCACTATTGTAGGTCAGTTTTTAAGGTTAGTCTGTCAACTTGCTATCACTATAAATACCCCCGAAATCGGGAGAAAACACATTCAATGCAAACAAGCAAAGTTACTCGATAAAATTCTCTCTCACTTTCTCTTTCTATCTCTACTTTCTCTTACTACTCCTGATAACTGACTTAAGCATCGGAGGGGGAACCACCACCCAAACCTCCAGGGTGGGTCCCTTTGTGCAGGTTCGGGAGCGAAGCCAAGGCTAAGGATTAAGCTAATTCAGGCATTGTTGCACAAGTCTCCATCTGAAGAACACTCAAGATACGAATTTACTTGCTCGACAAGGAAGCTAAGCCTACAGCTTACTTGTTGGACAAGTGGACAAAACATTTGGCGCCGTCTGTGGGGAGACGCAATGATGACTGATTGTCAATCGTCCAACATTGCCAGGAATCGAAGCCTTCAAGTTAATGTCGAAGATACGGTGGAGCATGAAAGACCACCTAGAGGAAGAGATAGACCCCCGTCCATTGTCAATGTTCCTGGACCAAGCCAAAGAACCTGGTCATCCAAGTGAATCTGGATCGTCCAAAGGATCGCCGCCCACCTGGAGAATGTGCTTTGAATGACTTTCGACTAAGATGGCGGCGGTCGTCCAGAATGCATTAAAAGCAATATGCTGTTTTTTCATCACAACCCGGAGCCAGTTGCTAACAATCCACCTCGTCCTAGAGGACGTTCTCAAGTAGATCGTCCAAGTCCTAGTCGCCATGTTCGCCAGGAGCCCTCTAGGAGCACGTCAAGAGGAATGCAGCCAGAGGATAATGATCAACGAAGAAAATGGACTGGAACCTGGTGGTGAGGACTCAGGACCATGTTCGTCCAAGCGGGCACCGCATGGAAACAGATGCCAGAGAGTATCTAGAAGCAAAGAAAGCTGCTGCATTACAGCGATCAGCGACAGGATCTACACCATATTTAAGAGACCCTCCTTTGAGGTTGTCGTCTAGAGGGGAGGGACGAAGTTTAAGTCACTCTCTTGTTCATCCGCGACAGGAGAAGACAGTGGCTCAGCCCATGGTCTATAGGCGTCCAGTGCCTGCAAACACTTCATCCAATCCTGTAATGAAAGAATATCGCAAGGAGTTCATACCCATCGAGGGACAGTTGGGAGCCCTCCCGGATCAACTGGCCTACCCCATTCTCGGCCAGGATCATGGAGGCGCCCCCCTTCCCAAAGGTAAAACTCCCAACCATTGAGCCTTTTGATGGAACAACTGATCCTGATGATCACCTGTATGCTTACAAACATCAGATGTACGTCCAGGGAGTGGACGATGCTACTTGGTGTAAGAATTTCCCAGCTACCTTGAAGGGTGTAGCTCAGAAGTGGTTCAATAATCTTCCCCCTAATTCAGTCAACAATTTTACTGAACTCAGTTTTTTATTCACTAGTCACTTTGTTGCTAACAAGCAAGAGCAAAAGACAAGCATGCACCTAGGCAAGGTCGTCCAGGGACCTAAGGAGGCTCTTAGAAGTTTTGTTAAGAGATTTAACCTAGAAGCACTTCAGATCCAAGATCTTAATCTTTGGAGTAGCCTTTGACGCCTTCATCGGGGTCTAAGGCCGGGAAGTTTCAAGTTTGATCTTGTTAAGAAGAAAATCTCCACTCTTGCTGAGGCTTTAAGAGAAGCGGAAGCGTTTATCCACGCTACCGAAGTGTGTGCTGATGCAAAACATCCCGAGTCTAAGAAACCTGAAGAGGTTGCTCAGCCAAAGAAGAGCAACCCCAAAAAGGCCGAGACCTGGGCTATAGCCGCAACCACCACTTCGTCCAGAAGGAGCAAGAGAAAGGAGGCCGAGCCATCCTCATCCAATCCTATTGAGTTTAACAAAGACCAATACTCCATACTCATGGAGATCAAGGATCAATATGAGTTAAAGGCCTCAGCTGAGATGAAAACCCCTTATAGAAATAGGGATAAGAGCAAGTATTGTCACTTCCACAAGGATTGTGGTCATGAGACTAATGAATGTAAGCACCTCAAGAGAGCTTTGGAAGAGTTAGCCCGAAAAGGAAAGATGAATTCCTATATGCCGCAAGGGGGAAGGAAGTTTCCAAGGAAAGATGATTGGCATAACAAGAAGAAAGAGAGTGTAAGCACAGACGAAGATGTTGTTCTCGTAATCTCAGGTGGATTTGCTGCTGGGGGACCAACTAATAGAGGGCACAAAAACTACCTTAGGGAGCTCGGCCAAGTTTTGTTAGCTGATCAGACGAAGGCTGAGCCCTTTCCAAGGGTGGTAGTTAGTGAACAAGATCGGGGCAGGTTGAGGACTCCCCATGATGATCCCTTGGTCGTAGAAATGAAAATAGCAAACTTGAGAGTCAGAAGGATCCTGATCGACACCGGAAGTTCGACGGACATCATTAGTGCTGATTGCCTGTCCAGACTAAAGTTTGAGGAGAAGAACTTAGTTCCCGTCCACCATCCCATCATAGGGTTTGGGGGAGGAGTCATCCATCCCATGGGAACTGTGACTTTGCCCGTTCGAGTGGGAGAGAAGGAAGCCTCAAGAACTCTGTTTATCAAGTTCTTGGTGGTCCGAGACTTGACAGCCTACAATGTCATTCTTGGACGACCAACTCTGAATCATGTCAAAGCAGTATTAGTAACTCACCTAATGTTGATGAAGTATGAGTGTGATGACGGCAAGATTGGATCCTTGTATGGAGACCAGCAGGCGGCTAGGGAATGTTACCTAACTACTCTGAAACCATCATCCTGGAAGGCTGACAAGCAAGACCAGACGCAAGTTGCTGGCGGAAGGAAAACGTCTGGAATAGAGAAAGATCAGACGAAGGTTGCTAGCGAAAGGAAAACGTCTGGAATAGAGAAAGATCAGACGAAGGTTGCTAGCGAAACGAGAACGTCTGGAATAGAGAAAGATCAGACGAAGGTGGCTAGCTAGAGGAAAACGTCTGGATTTGTCAAAGATCAGGTCGCCTCGTTAAAGCTGACCTTTGAGAGCCCTCAGACGCCTCTTGCTCCCTCAAGGAAGGCGTCTGAACATCTCCCCAGTAAGAAGAGGAAATATGAAATCATCAAGGAAGAACCCTCCTCGTCTGAAGAGGTCATGGCCATCATGGGGCTAACAATGAGAACGTCCGAGCCAGTGGAAGCCCCTAAAGAAGTACGTCCTGGATGAAGCTCGTCCGAAAGGACCCTCAAAATTGGATCTTCGCTCGCCCCGGTTTGAAGGGTCATCTAGTCCACTTGTTGAAAGAGTTTCAAGATGTGTTTGCCTATTGCGTCGAGGAAATGCCGGGAATTGATCCGGAAGTAGCCGTCCACCGGTTGAATGTTGATCCAAATTTGAAACCGGTTCGCCAGAAGAAGAGGCATTTGGGACCTGGCTAGAAACCAAAGGTCGACCAAGAAGTTCGAAGTTGTTGGAATCCAAGTTCATCAAAGAAACCTATTATCCGAATGGATAGCAAATGTGGTTATGGTGCCAAAGCCTAATGGCACCTGGAGAATGTGTGTGGACTACACGGACCTCAACAAGGCTTGTCCTAAGGACAGTTTCCCTTTGCCTAAGTTGGATCGTCTAGTAGACTCCACAGTGGCCATGCTTTGCTGAGCTTCATGGACGCATATTCGAGTTTTCATCAAATCCCAATGTGGCCGAGAGGATCGGGACAAAACGTCCTTCATTACCGAAAAAGGGCGTATGGTCCGGGTGAGGATGCCATTCGGCCTACGCAATGCCCCGGCCACTTTTCAAAGATTGATCAATAACGTTTTTTAGCCGCAGTTAGGACGAAATATGGAGGCATATATTGACGATATGATAGTCAAGAGCCGTCAAGAAGAAAGCCATGTTGGTGATTTGAGAGAAACTTTTGAAACTCTCAGGAAATACAAGTTGAAGCTGAATCCCAAAGAAATGTGTCTTTGGGGTTTTGTCGTGGGAAGTTTTTAGGTTTCTTGGTGGATCGAGGGGAATAGAAGCCAACCCTGAAAAGATTCAAGCTGTTCTAGACATGAAGTCTCCTTCGAAAGTAAAAGAGGTACAACGGGCCGACGGGTTGCTTGGCGCGCCTTGGGACGATTTTTGTCTAAGTCGGGCGACAAGTGCCATCACTTCTTTGCCACGATCAAGAAAAAGCCAAGTTTGAATGGACAGCAGAGGCGGAGGAAGCCCTTCAAAGATGTCAAAGATCATCTTCAGCAGCTGCCTAGGTTGGTCAGTCCCACAGAGGGGGAAAAATTGTTTGTATACTTGGCTGTATCCACTCAAGCTGTGAGTGCCGTCCTATTGGCTGAAAGAGAATCCGTCCCGGATCCCAATATACTTCGTGAGTCACGTGCTCAAGGACGCGGAAAACCGGTATACTCCCCGTTGAGAAGTTTGGATTGGCCCTTGTCATGGCCAGCAGAAAGTTAAGGCCCTATTTTTTGGCACACAGTATACTCGTCTATACTGATCAACCTTTGAAGCAAGTTCTGCAGAAGATGGAAGCCGCTGGGCGAATGTTAAAATGGGCGGTTGAGCTCAACATGTTTGACATATCATTTGAACCAAGGAAGGCCATTAAGGGGCAAGCCTTGGCTGATTTTATAGTTGAGCTTACTCGGCCAACCATAAAGCCAATATCTGATCCAGCTGAAGGAAGGAAGCATTGGACGCTCATGGTTGATGGATCGTCCACAGTCAATGGGTGTGGGGCAGGAATCATTTGTCAATCTCCCGAAGGGGACAAATTTGAATATGCATTAAGATTCCAATTCAAAGCGTCCAATAACGAAGCTGAATATGAAGCACTCTTGGCTGGAATCAAAATGTGCAAGGCGGCTGGAGCCATAGAGATTGAGGCCAAATCGGACTCTCTCTTAGTTGTCAGCCAGGTCAACGGAGATTTTGAATGCAAAGAAGCATCAATGGGCAAATATATGCGACTGATCAAGGATGAGATTGAGCCATTAAAACGATTTGTCCTCGACCAAGTACCAAGGTCAGAAAATCATCAAGCAGATGCTCTCTCAAAATTGGCCAGCTCGGCTGAGGGTGATGTGCCAAGAACAGTCTTTTGGGAAGTTAAACCCAAAAAGAGCATCAACCAAGAGGAGATTATGTTTCTCAGCCGAGGGAATGTCTGGATGGAGCCGATCATAGAATACAAGAAGACGGGGCGATTGCCTTCGGATCCTGTAGAGGCCAAGTATGTGAAGGCCAGAGACAAGTGGTTTGAACTATGGGACGAGACACTTTACAAGAAGTCGTTCAACGGGCCTCTGCTCAAGTGCGTCACCAGAAAAGATGGTCTGGAGATTCTGAAAGAACTCCATGAAGGAGCTTGTGCCTTTCACATTGGGGGAAGAGCCTTAGGCGAGAAGGCTTTAAGGACGGGGTACTACTGGCCTACCTTAAAGGAGGATGCTTTAGTCTATGCAAAGAAATGTGACAGTTGTCAGAAGCATGGAAATGTGCATCAGAAGCCGTCCAACTATTTGATCCCCATCTTGTTCCCTCTGCCTTTTGCCAAATGGGGCATGGATATCCTAGGACCTTTCCCTGTGGCCGCTGGGCAAAAGAAGTTTGTGATTGTAGCAGTGGACTATTTCACTAAATGGATAGAAGCTGAAGCCATGCGAGGAATAACAACAAACGACGTCAAGGGCTTCATCTGGAAGAACATTATAACTCGATTTGGCATGCCTCAGTCAATCGTCTTTGATAATGGTCCACAGTTCAAAACGCCTAAGCTGAAAGAATGGCTGTCAGAAAGAGAAATCAAAGCTCACTTTGCAGCAGTCGCCCACCCACAAGCTAATGGGCAAGTCGAGTCCTTCAACAAGATTCTATCAAATGGAATCAAGAAGAAGCTGGACAACGCCAAAGGGCAATGGGTTGAAGAACTGCAATTGGTGTTATGGTCCATTAGAACAATTGCTAAGAATTCTACAGGCGAGACGCCTTTCATGCTAGTCTATGGTACTGAAGCCGTCTTGCCCATTGAGATCGAGGGGCCCACCCTACGAGTCATGTTATACACAGAGGAAGCCAACTGGGCCGCATTGCGTACGGCCTTGGACCAAGTCCCAGAAGTCAGGGGCAATGCCTTGCTAAGAATGCAATTGTACAAACTGCGTATGGCTCGGGAGTTTAACAAAAGAGTTGTTAGACGACCGCTAAAGGTGGGGGATCTTGTTCTGAGAAAGATGGAAGCAGTTGGACGAGCTAAAGAGTTGGGAAAACTTACACCAAATTGGGAAGGACCTTATCTGATTGTCCAGGAGATACACAGTGGGACTTTTCGCCTGCAAGGTCTAGATGGAAGATCTATTCAGCGTACCTGGAATTCAGACAACTTAAAGAAGTACCACGTCTAGCTCAGATCTTCGTCAGATATAAGTAGGGTAATTTGAACATGTATCTCACGCTCGCCCATCAACTTCAGCAGGCTCAGCCAAGGCTGGCCGCTCTCCTTCTTGGACTTCAGCTCCCCTTCAATATACGATTGATCTAAGCCCAAGAACGGGGGGATTCTAGAAGCCTATAGGACGAGCTAAGGAGAGCAGGTCGTCCAAAACCAGGATGGCCCCGCAATAAGGTGGCCCCGTGAAGGTGACCGTCTAAGTATGGACGCTCTCCTTCATTGGGTGACCCTCGTCCAAAATTGGAGGCCAATTCCGGGCGAAGATGGCCCCGGAAGGTGACCGTCCAAGTATGGACGCTCTCCTTCATCGGGTGACCCTCGTCCAAAATTGGAGGCCAATTCCAGACGAAGATGGCCCCAGGAAGGTGACCGTCCAAGTATGGACGCTCTCCTTCATCGGGTGACCCTCGTCCAAAAATTAGAGGCCAATTCTAGACGAAGATGGCCCCAGGAAGGTGACCGTCCAAGTGTGGACGCTCTCCTTCATTGGGTGACCCTCGTCCAAAAATTGGAGGCCAATCCCAGACGAAGATGGCCCCAGGAAGGTGACCGTCCAAGTATGGACGCTCTCCTTCATTGGGTGACCCTCGTCCAAAATTGGAGGCCAATTCCAGACGAAGATGGCCCCAAGAAGGTGACCGTCCAAGTATGGACGCTCTCCTTCATTGGGTGACCCTCGTCCAAAATTGGAGGCCAATTCCAGACGAAGATGGCCCCAAGAAGGTGACCGTCCAAGTATGGACGCTCTCCTTCATTGGGTGACCCTCGTCCAAAAATTGGTAATCGTTCAATCCTAGGATGGCAATCTTCTCGTTTTTCTGTTTGGCAAGCCGTCCCAGACGAGCCTCTTTTGGTACTTGGATGCATATGCAATTATATCAGGACGAGTCACATTTTTACTTCGGACAGAATTTTGTACTCTTCAGGAAAAGCAGATCGTCCGATTGTTCAGGACGAAGGTGATATTATACTTAGTCAAAATTAGAATTCAGAAAGATAAAAGGCAGGAAATTGGCAAAAATACTCTTTCATATATAATTGGTAAAGAATTACAACGTAAGAGCCGAAGAGTTAAAGATACAAAGAAACAACAAGCTAAGAAACATGAAAATAAACCTAAGCTTAGGCTTCGTCTTCAGAGCGGGTTTCTTGTTCGTCTTTTGGGGTCTCCACCTCAGCAGCAGTCTCGTCGTATGACTCTTCAAACTCCGGAGGTTCCTCGGCGCATACCATAGCCCGATGAACGCTCTCTTGATACTCCAGACGACGAACGAAGCTGGGGACCTCGGCTTCCTTAGCTAGCATCCCAAAGGCTTTGACGGCCCAGTCCTTGGTCGTTTTGACGACTTGTTTCAACCCTTCCTTGGCATCGTCGAAGGACTTGGCCGCCTCCCTTTCCAGACGGGCAGTCTTTGCCCTTAGGTGCATGTTCTCTCTTCTCAGCTCAGCGGTAGCAATAAGAGCGACATCCCTTTCGCCTTTCAATCAGCAGAGAGAGCGTCTATGATCATCTTTAGACGATCCTGCTCGGAATATAGCTGGTTGATTTTAACAAGGTGATTCTTGTTCTCAGACTCCAGGAGTGCCGATCTCTTCTCCAAGGCCTCCAGCGACTGGCGATGAAGGGTATTAGCCATCTCGATGTCGTGAATGGCTTTGTCCCCTGCCGTTGTAGCTTGGTGGACGAGGTGCTTATTTTCCTTTCTAAGCTCCCTCGCCCAATCTTCGGTTAGCATGCTTGCGAGCCGAAGCCGGGCAAGGAAAACAAGTCAAGTTATTAGGACGATTTGCAAAGTGAAAATTTATACAAGTATAAAACATGGCGGTCATAAAGCACTACCTCGGGCAAAGAAGTCGAGACATGTAGCCCACATGCCCGGCGGACGCTCCCCTTAATCCCTTGATGTAGGATTCAGGGAAGCATTTGAAGAGCTCTCGCCTGCCGCTCTTTCTCCAGCCTTGACATTTTGGCGAAGGCAGGAGAGGACTCCTCGTCCGAGTCAGCAGTGGGAGGAGTTGGGGGAATAGCAGGGCCTTTGCCCTTATCTGAAAGAGGGGGAGAGTCAGTTATCTTGATAGGGAAGACGATGGCTTGTCTATTGGACGGACTCATGGACCGTCCATCGACCCGCATCGTCCTAACTATGTTGGGGTAATACGACTCACCGGACGTAAATTGATGCCGTCCTAACAGCTAGAGGCATCTCGTGGCACCAGCTTTGCCACCGAGCCGCCGAACCCCGGATAGTTCTCGGCAGCAGCATCAGATCCCGGTGCAACCAAAGCCAAGGCGGACTCTTGGTTGACCTCGGCAGAGTCGGCCGACAAAACGCTGAGCGGTACAGCTGCGTGTGCATCCCATCCCTCCTCGGCCGATCCGGCAGTCGAAGGCCCCCTTTTAAGAGCCTTGGCTTGTGGGGGAGCCATGCTTTTCTCCCCGCTCTCGACGGCAGGAGCCGCCTTATCCGCCTTCTTCCTTGTAAAGCCCTTAGGCTTCTTTGCTGAAGGCTGGTCAGCGGCAGTAGTTGGCCTCTTCTTGGACGAGGACGACTTCCCAGGTGGAAGCTTGTTTGTAGGAGCATTTTTCTGCAAAAAGTAAAGGCATCAGATTGATCGTCCAAAAAAAAAAAAAAAAAAAAAACTACTATTGCAAAAATCCAGACGAGTATGGCCCCAAGAAGGTGACCGTCCAAGTATGGACGTTCTTCTGTGACTGACCCTCGCCCCAAAATTGGATGCAAGAATCCAGACGAGTATGGTCCCAAAGAGGTGACCGTCCAAGTCTGGACGATCTCTTTCCTTGGCTGATCTTCGTCCAAGATTTGGTGCAAAACTCTTGGACGAGCATGGCCCCAAGAAGGTGAACGTCCAAGTCTGGATGTTCTCCTTTTTTGGGTGACTCTCGTCCAAGAATTGGACACCAACTCTTGGACGAGCATGGCCCCAAGAAGGTGACCGTCCAAGTCTGGACGTTCTCCTTCTTTGGATGACTCTCGTCCAAGAATTGGACACCAATTCTTGGACGAACAAGACCCCAAGAAGGTGACCGTCCAAGTCTAGACGTTCTCCTTCTTTGGATGACTCTCGTCCAAGAATTGGATACCAATTCTTGGACGAGCATGGTCCCAAAGAGGTGACCGTCCAAGTCTGGACGTTCTCCTTCTTTGGATGACTCTCGTCCAAGAATTGGATACCAATTCTTGGACGAGCATGGTCCCAAAGAGGTGACCGGCCAAGTCTGGACGTTCTCCTTCTTTGGGTGACTCTCGTCCAAGAATTGGACACCGACTCTTAGACGAGCTAGACCCCAAAGAGGTGACCGTCCAAGTCTGGACGTTCTCCTTCTTTGGGTGACTATCGTCCAAGAATTGCGCACCAATTCTTGGACGAGCGTGGACCCAAGGAGGTGACCGTCCAAGTCTGGACGCTCTCCTTCTTGGGGTGACCCACGTCCAAGAATTGGATGCCATCTCCGGACGAGCTCATATGGTCCTCGTCAAAAAAAAAAAAAAAAAAAAAGAATTTTACCAATGTTTCCGCCTTTTTTTGGCGCTACTCTTTGCATACTTCTTCCACAGATTATCCGTAGAATTGGGACATGCTGATTTCCCCCGTCCAAGATGGTTTGAGGCGTTGTCTGGCCGAGTCTGAAAATACAAAAAAAAATATGTGTGTTCGTCATATGAGTTATGGACGAAGAGTTTTACTTGGATGATTTTAAATATACCTTTATCCTCGGCCAACCGCAAGCCCAGCAATACCAAGAAGTCGTCTTGGTAAAACATTTCCTTAAAGGGTATCCAGTTAGACGGTCCCTTAAAAGATCGCTGGCCGTCTGGAGTACTCCTTCACTCTGAAGTACTCCACCACCTTCCTCGTCAAAGTCGTCCTCCAGCTTCAGCCAAGACCGCTTCCGTCCGGTATTAGTGACGGATCTATTATAATATCTGTAGCTCTCTGTGACATAGTCGCTGGACGCCCGTAAAAAGATGAAATCGGCTTTCCAATCGTGCATCTTTGACGATTTCCCCCAAGCTGTCATGAAGCTTGGACGGTTGCTGATGCTGAGCCATGCTCCGTCCATAGCCCCAGGTACCTTAGACGCATAATGGATATGGGTAAAGGCTTGAAGGGAAAGGGCTAGGCCGCGTAGCTCGCAGACGGCAATAAACGTCAGGATGTTGTGCCAACCGTTTGGTGCCAGCTGGTTATGGCCGATGTGGTAGTCTTGCAAGACTTGTTCTACGAAGTCGTGAAGGGGAAACCTCAATCCAAAGATCTAAGGCCGGTTTATAGACGGCGAAATGGCTCCTGGGAGCACTCAGGATCGTCGCGTCGTTATTAGGAGTGACAAAGGAGAAGCCCGGCATGGGCATGAAAGACGACAAGAAATTAGGGTATGGTCCTAGTTTCTCTAACCACTTACGGTTAACTAAAATGAAGCCAGGATCAGAAAGGGGACCTAAACGTTTTCTAATCTCTGACGAGGTGGTAGAGGCCTCGTCTGATTCTTCGGCAGCCTCAGGATCGCTACCATTATTACCTTCGCCGATCTCCTCCGTATCGGCGTCCCGCCTGTAAGTACTGGGTCACGCTTATATTTCTGAAGTCTCTGCATCATGGTCAAACGGAGGCCTATCCAAAGACTGAGCACTTTGGACCTCTCTTGCCTCATCTGGCACTCGTCCAGTCGATTCCTCCATATCCGAGCTATTTGATGGAATTATTGCTTTTCGTCTTAGACGGGCCGTTTGCTTGACGCGCGCCAGATTACCCTGCACAGGTAAAGTGACTTTCTCGGCCAAAACTATGAAAAAATATGTACTCGGCCAGAAGAGGCCCAACTCTAGAATGTGCCGAAGAAGAAGTATCGGCTCTAAGGTCAAGGCAAGCTCTTGGTCGGCTAGGATTATTTGACGAAGATGATTCCATTTTATTGATTTTCTAAGTAAAAATAAAGAATAAAGAAGAATAAAAGGATCAAAGAAACGATACCGCTAAGAACGTCCGGGAAATTCGGTGAAGGATGCTTGAAGCAGACGATCTCTCTCTCTCTCTAGAAAATTGCGAGCCTCTCTCTCTAGAAAAATTTGTTCGAGGTGTTAAATGATTGAATATTTTCACACCAAGGATATTTATAGAGGAATAAGAAACCATGCGCCGGTCAAGAATGACCGAAAAGGGAGTCCCACTGGCCTAATATGACCGGTATAACACAAGAAAGGGCGCGTCATTTCCTTCATTTTGAATACACTACCTTTTGTATAACGGGCCTTAACCGTCAGACGGGCCAACAAAAAGCTACCTTGGGTAAAAGGGCATTAACCGTCAGATGGGCCAACAGTGAAAGCCCTTTTAGGGGCAAATGTTGTAGCCAAACATCTACGGCTCCCTTAACGACACATGGGCTCATCAGAGCCGTACACGTGTCATCCTATTTAAAATAAAAATAAGGCTTAATCTCCGGGCTATACTCGGTTGGGTAAAAGGATTGAATTTCTCGCCCAATAGTCGAGCCAAAGACGCCAAATGGCTGAAGGAGAGTGGTTAATAGACATCCCCCAGTCATGGTCTGCCACGTGTCATGATCTGATTCCTCAGCCAATCAGAGGCCACTATTGTAGGTTAGTTTTTAAGGTTAGCTGTCAACTTGCTATCACTATAAATACCCCTGAAATCAGGAGAAAACACATTCAATGCAAACAGTGCAAAGTTACTCTGATAAAATTCTCTCTCATACTTTCTCTTTCTATCTCTACTTTCTCTTACTACTCCTGATAACTGACTTAAGCATCGGAGGGGGAACCACCACCCAAACCTCCAGGGTGGGTCCCTTTGTGCAGGTTCGGGAGCGAAGCCAAGGCTAAGGATTAAGCTAATTCAGGCATTGTTGCACAAGTCTCCATCTGAAGAACACTCAAGATACTAATTTACTTGCTCGACAAGGAAGCTAAGCCTACAGCTTACTTGTTGGACAAGTGGACAAAACATTATCTATAAAAAAACCGATAAAATATAGTGAAATAAAGTTTTATATAAAAACAAAAAGAAAATAGTCCAACCGGTCTGGACCGAAAAATAATAACTTTAAAAAACTTGAACCAAAGACCAATATTCTTTCATTTCGAATTCGAAGCTTAACACCCCTAATTAGGGCCACAATTTGCAGATTCCCTCTTAAGCCTTTAAAATCTCATAAACGGGGTTAAATGGGATTGGAAAAGATTGGAGAATGGTAGGTCGTTGACATGGAAATACTGTGTATATTGCTCATAGAGCTGGTCAGTTCATAGGAGACTTGATGGCGTCAACATATGTAGATGAACACTCGAAACATGTGTTCTTCATAAGAAAAAAAACAACGCGATGCATGATTCGATGGGTAAGTACTTTTAAGAACTATATCGATAGTTATAACTATTTATTTTTGTTTTCTTACTCTGTGTTTGATGATACATGATAGGAACTGAATTGGGTATCAGAAAAGACTTGGTATGTTAGTAAAATTGATGGAAAAAGCTTGGATCAAGCGACTACCAACCTCTCCAGCCGAAAATTTGTCCTCACGAACAACTACAATATTTCCAATATAGAAGCCATGTGACTCAGATTTAAGACCTAAAGATTTTCTACTGCACTGATAATAACAACATATATCATCAATCATTAGCCTAATCTTTTCTTGGGTAACCCCATCAGTGTCACCATCAGTGTTATCATTTTTCAAGTGATAGTAAAGTTCTCGCATCTGCGCCGGCAAGAAACATATTTGATTCTTGAAATTCTCCAAGTTATAACTATAATATTTTTTTTTTGTTTTCTTACTCTCTGTTTGATGATACATGATTGGAACTTAATTGAGTATCCGAAAAGACTTGGTAGATTTGAAGAACTTCGTTGACTGAGTTCAATATGCAAAGCCGATTCATAAAACTACTTTGAAAAGTCAGATGATTGACATAATAATGTTTGAAGAACTACATAAGAAAATTATCAACAATATTCTTAGTGACTTAAATGGATTACAGTAAGTTCTGAATTTAATTATTCATGTTTCAAATTGTAGTTATGTTTCATACTTACAATTTTTTTTTGTACATATGATTAGGTCTGTTTCATATTTCTTGTGCCACTCTCCCTTATATTGGGACTGACAATAGCGTCGATCTTTTTGATTTGCGTATGATAGTTTGCGGCAACATGATCGGATAAAATTTGATCAAAGCATGAAATTTGATCTTCCTTCTAATACCTTTATTGATGATAAGTGGTCTAGTCGCGTATCATCAATGCCGGCACAATATTTAGCTGTTCGTAACTATCTTTTGCCATCTTTTGGAGTCATTCCTCCTGGAATAAGATATCGGCGCATTACATTTTCATAGGAATTCTTTTGAGTATCTTAATGACGAGGTATTATCTTTGTTGGATTGCTATTTATTAAGGTGCAATGCATGATTGACAATAAATATTCTTATCCTTTTTTGTGTAAATGATAGAGGCTCCCGATTGAAGTAAAACCTGATGAAGAAATCGATGCAAATCTTTTTGACGCGTTTCCCGATGATATTCCTTAGGCATACTTGGTATTTTTCAACTCAGGTGCTCATAACTTCAAGGATAAGATGCATCTACTTAGTGGTGGTCCTCCTAGGGTACTCAAACGTTTATTTTTATTTTTTATTTTTTTTCACTTTAAAAAATTATCGTATGTTTACGTTTATAATCATATTTTCAATTATATTTGAAAAAATATAAATATTAATAATGTAATAATAATTTTTTGATATATTATCTATAAAAAAACCGATAAAATATAGCGAAATAAAGTTTTATTTAAAAAACAAAAAGAAAATAGTCCAACCGGTCTGGACCGATAAATAATAACTTTAAAAAACTTGAACCAAAGACCGGTCTTTTTTCATTTCGGATTCGAAGATTAACACCCTAATTAGGGCATTAATTTGCAGATTCGCTCTTAAGCCTCTAAAATCTCATAAACGGGGTTATATGGAATTGGAAAATATTGGAGAATGGTTGGTCGTTGACTTGGAAATTCTGTGTATAGTGCTCATAGAGCTGGTCAGTTCATAGGAGACTTGATGGCGTCAACTTATGTAGATGAACAGTCGAAACATGTGTTCTTCATAACATGTGTTCTTCATAAGAAAAAACAACGCGATGCATGATTCGATGGGTAAGTACTTTTAAGAACTATATCGATAGTTATAACTATTTATTTTTGTTTTCTTACTCTGTGTTTGATGATACATGAGAGGAACTGAATTGGGTATCCGAAAAGACTTGGTATGTTAGTAAAATTGACGGAAAAAGCTTGGATCAAGCTACTACCAACCTCTCCAGTCGAAAATTTGTCCTCACAAACAACTACAATATTTCCTATATAGAAGCCATGCGACTCAGATGTAAGACCTAAAGATTTTCTACTGCACTGATAATAACAACATATATCATCAATCATTAGCCTATTTTTTCCGGTATGGAATAAGTGGTTTGAAGTGAACCGGTATCTCCCTTGTGTAACAAGCCGGTTTGATGTCCTGCAAAACAAGTTAACTAACCTCGGGGGTTGATCCGAGGAACGCCCCTCCGATGCCTAAATCAGTAACGGGTAAGGACGGGATGTCTTAAGTATAATGTATTGGTGTTTATGAACGTACCTTATGACTCAGGTCAGGGGGTATTTATAGGAGCCGGTAGTGTCCTACCTCGCTAAGGACACTGCTCCCATTGGTTAGATGCATTTGTATCCTCTTATGATACTTATCTTTAGGCCCAAAGGCGCATTAAGTCAATACTGGATCAGCCCAGGCCCATTCAGACAATGGCCCACATAAGGAATACCGATAGGGTATACCGACATAGCCGGCATGTACGGCATACCAGTAGCCGATACGATTATACCCAATTGAGATGGGTTCTTCAGACTGAGTTGACCATAACAGTCAAGTACGATTTGAACAGACCGGTAGGAAACTTGTTCAGCCCCCATACAACTGGCCCCCAAGCAGGTATACCTGGTACAGGGATACCCAGCTTAATTAGAGTTGAGCCGTTATAGATGATGAAAATCATGTTTTTATCCTGAAGCCGTTTAGAAACATCCGGATAATAGGGTCAGTTAGCGGAATATGAATCGTCGCCTCGATCCTTGTGCTAATCTGACTAGGGTATCAGTAGCTGATCACAGCTGTTTCTGAACTTAGGGTACACGTGGCGTGATCGGGACGGGAAGACGAAACGTCGCTTAATCCGAGCCATGAAGCCTGTTATAAATAACGTTTTTCTCAGCGCAGCTTCACATTTTCACATCACTTTCAAACCCTCAAGCAATCATTCTACTCGAGACCTAGCGGTCTTTCAGTTGCCGGTCTTTCGTTGTGACATTCCAAGCTGTGACCAAACTCTCTTACCGGCTATTCTCAGTGCCAGCTATCGCTCTTTTCCTTCTTTCCAGGTATTTTACCAAACTTCTTCTTAATTTCTTCGAGTAATCATGTCTTCTCATTCTGACTCACAAAACATTTCTGAAAGTCCCCAATCTTTGACCGATAGTGACTTCAATTCTGATAGTAAATACGCGCCTTACAACATCCAGTAATTCACCGGTAGTAAACCGCCCCCATGAACATAGGAGTAAATCTGGTCATGATTGTAGTACTTCCGGTAGGGCCCCTGAAGAGTCGACACTACACGCCTCCCCCCTCACAGCCATTAGGGCTTTTGGCGAAGCCGTAGGAGTGCGGTGATCGTGGCAATATGGGACCATCTTTGGGGAATAGCGAACGATCCTCTCGTACTATTCCCACCTGCGGCCGACATGTCTGCGGGTCCCCCTTCTGGAGCCTCCTCTGTTGCTTCAGAAGATGTTGACAGCGTCTTACGCGATATGATGTCGGACGAGGAGTCGGTATCTTTGGAAGCTGACTCCGACGAAGAACCGACCGAAGTCATCCCTGAGGACGACGATGAGACGCTAGAGGACCTGTACATGCCTCCTTGCGATGCCGGCAGCCCGTCCTTCATTCAGATCGACAAAAACTGGAGAAGGACGGCATTAAATAGCGATTTTTACCGGAAAGGCTCCGAGTATTTTGCCTTCCCCGAAGGGTATGGATTGGTTATGCCATCCGAGGGATGCCGGGAAATAGATTGCCCGCCTGGTCACGTAGCGGTCTATGCCCATATGCTAGACTTTGGGTTGAGATTTCCCCTGGATCCTTTTATAGCAAAGATCTTCAAAGCCTGGAACATTTGCTTATCCCAGCTAACGCCGTTATTTTGGCGTAATTTGATATGCTATGCCTGGACCGTCCGATATAAGAGGTTTCCGGAGACCCTGAACCTGTTCCGGAAGTTACATTGGATTAAAGAGGATGGCTCCGCGAAGGGCAAAGGGAAAGGTAAAAGAAAGCGATCCACAGCCGAGAGGGAACTCGGCCGGGGTGGCCGGATGTCTATGTATACCCGCCCAAGAAACTGACGGTGTATCCAAAGCTGACATCCCTGAAAAACTGGCAACCCCGCTTCTTCTGGGTGCGGGTGCCGGCTGACTTTCCCCTGCGCCGGTATTGGACGAAGCCTCGCCCAAGGATGGAACACATGCCTGACAGGCGAATGACCCGTCGGGAATTGGAGTCTTTCACTTTCTTTGAGGCCTCTTCGAAACCCGGCCCTAAAGGAGGGAAGCACGTTCCCGTGCCTCTCAATTGGCTACCTCACGCCGATTATATTTTAGGCAACGCCCCTCTTTCCGCATTGGGCTTTTTGCCAATCTGAACCCTCTGGTAATTAAGTATGATGCCGGTACATATTTTATATTTTACCATTTTGTTTGTTGCTAACGTTCTTTTATTCCTCTGAATGTAGGTCGGGAGCACTTAATCCGACAGGCTCTTCATCTCAATCAAAACTATATTCCAATCAGCAATATGCCTCCGAAGCCGGCCAGGAAATTTACGTCTATTCCCCCCAGCGTTGGGGGCCGGGGTGGTAAGACTCGCGGCGCTGGCCGCGGTGAATCTGGCGTCCCTGCTCCTGGGAAGACCGTCCAGCCTCCTTCCAAAAAGATTACCCCAGCCCCTGCCAAGAGGAAGGCCGAGAGGGAAGCTGAGACGTCCAGGCGGCCTCATGCTAAGGCTCCCAGGAAGGAGCATGGCGAGGAGATTGCTGCCGGTGAGAAGGAGCCGAAGAGGCTATTATCCGGGCGGGTAGCTGAGGTCGGCACCTCCTCCTTGAGGCCCAAAATTTACAGACAGCTGACTTTGCCGGCAATGATTCCTGAGCTAGAACAATTTGCTCAGCCGCGCAAGTCAGGCTTCATAGAGTAGTCCGAGGTGGAGGTGCCGGAAATCCTCCGAAAAAGGTGGACCCGATCTCCGGTTCGTGATGGGGCTCACTTCTAAGCCAAGCTTAACGTCCTCGATGACGAGTCTCTGCTGCTGGACCGTCCTCTCGATGGCGGTAACCTGGGGTACCGGCTCCTGAAAGGGCTCCAGTTGAAGTACGACATGCCTGTAGATCAGATACAGGCTCCTGCTGCTGTTCACGCGCATAATTTGGCCGTGGTAAGTTTTCCAGAATTAGCGGTGTTATTGTTCTTTTCTTCTGTTTACCACCCTTGTCTTAATTCTTTTCTATTTTCCATCTGTTGCAGGCGGCTCATTCCGGTAAAGAACTCTGCGATCTTTACCGGTATTTCCAGGGCGCTTATTATGGCGAAGTGGAAGATCATCAGGCCACCCAAGACCAACTTACCGCGAAGAATGCGGAGTTGGTGAATACCGGCAATGATCGGAAGAAGTTGAAGACTGATCTGGACAAGGCCAACACGGACCTCCAGAGCGCTAAGGCGGCGGCCTCCAGCAGTAAGCTTCTCCTGAAAAACAAGGACGTCGAGCTGACGAAAGTGAAGGAGGAGCTGACTGCCGCAAAGGGTCGGGAAGCCAACGCCGTGGCCGAGTACCGGCGGTCCATCGACTTTGTACACCGGTTAGCGAACCGGTACAACGGGGGTTGGGCCGCCGCTATGCGGTGCACCAGGCACACTTTCCCGGACCTGGATTGGAGCCGCGTCGAGGAGGCCCACAGCCGACGAGAATTCGAGATCCCGGTGGAGGGCGAGGATCTGGATTTGGGGGTGACTGAAGCCGACATCGCCAATGCCAACCCTCGAGTCGAGTTCGAGGAAGCTGAGCCTGAAGCTGCCGGTGAACAGGCCGATCTAGGAATTACCGGTGACCCGACTGACGGCGTTGTCATCCCGACTGACAGCGTTGTCATTCTTGACAAGAGTCCTGTCGGCTCCGTTCCTGAATCGGTCCTAGATGGCGACAAGGCTCCTTCCTCTGAAGCTGCCTAGGTTGCTTAGTTTAGGTCTTCATCTTTCTTCCTTTGCTTCTGATCTGGCAGCTTGTGGCTGGCCTGACTTTTTTGTTAGAATAGGATGTAACCTCTTTTGTTATTAATGGAATATGTTTTTTTTTTCTTCATACACCTGTGTCGGTTATTTTAATTACTTTGCTGTTTTATTTTTTCCATTTATTTCCATCATTCCGGCAGATCCGCTATGGCTCATAGACCGGCAAATAGTTTTAATTTACTATTTCATTTCAGCAGATCCACTAGGGTCATTGACCAGTTATGAGGTGGGGTGTTCCCGCCGGCATTGTACTCGTTGGGTTGGCAGATCCTCTTGGGTCATTGACCATCCCTAGAGCACTCGATCCGTTAGCCCCTCTTGACGGCAGATCCACGTAGGTAATTGACCGTCAAGGGACCTTCTTCCCTCGTGACAGCAGATCCACGTAGGTCATTGACTGTTTAGGAGTGATTTTTCATTGGTCGTATTACAGACCGTCATAAGTACAGAAACAACTTGTATATGCAATACCGGAAATTGATCTTATTAAAAATAGACAATTATTATTCCAAACAAACTATGAAATCGGCAACAATGCCATGCAACTATTGCTATGAATGTAAAGGTAATCAACATTAAACAAAGTACTTCTTAAGTACGCTAGCGTTCCAGCTGTTCTTAAGCAGTTTGCCGGCCATGTCTTCCAGCCGATAAGCACCTGGGACTATTTCCTCCTTTACAAGGTACGGTCCCTCCCAGTTTGCCGTCAGCTTGCCGTCTATGTGAGCTTTACCGGTAGCAGCTGTGTGCCTGAGTACCAGGTCGCCTTTCTCGATCGGCCGGCTTCTTACCTGTTTGTTGTAGGCCTTGTTTATCCGATCCTTGTAGGCTGCTGACCGTAATTCCGCCGCTAGTCTGACTTCCGGCAAAAGATCAAGTTCTTCTCTGTGCAACCTGTTGTTCAATTCTGGGTCGTAGTTTAGAATCCGCCAATTCGGCAGTCCAACTTCGACCGGTAGCACTGCCTCAGCCCCGAATGCCAATCTGAAAGGAGTCTCTCCTGTCGCTTCCGTTTCAGTGGTTCTATTAGACCACAATACCTCGGGAACCATATCGGCCCAGACGCCCTTCAAATCATCTAGCTTCTTTTTAAGAGTGTTGAGAAGTTGTTTGTTGGCGGCTTCGGCCTGGCCATTGCTCTGGGGGTGGCACACGGAGGAATATGCAAATTTGATGCCGTATGGTTTTAAGAAGCTCTTTATCGACCCGCAATCAAACTGGACGCCATGATCCATGACTATCCCCATAGGAATCCCAAACCTTGTGATGAGGTTTTGCCAGATGAAATTCCTAACCTGATTAGCCGTTATTTTTGCAGTCGGCTCGGCTTCAATTCACTTTGTGAAGTAGTCTATCCCTACTATCAGGAACTTCCTTCCTCCAGATGCCGGCGCGAATGATCCAATAATATCCATCCCCCACTGAGCGAAAAGGATTGGATTCAAGATCGGCTGCAAATCATTTGCCGGCTGATGGATGATCGGTGCAAACCTCTGGCATTTGTCGCATTTCTTTACATATGCCTGTGCGTCCATCAACATTGTCGGCCAGTAGAAATCGGCCCTTAGGGCTTTTAAAGCCAGCGTTTTTCCACCAATATGATTTCCACATACCCCTTCGTGTATTTCCTCTATTATTTTTGTGGCCTCATGGGCCGTTACACACCTCAGGAGTGGCAGTGAAAAACTCTTCTTGTACAGTTGGCCTTGGAAAACACAAAACCAGGGAGCTTCTCGCTTTAGCTTTCTTGCCGCCATCTTCTCAGTGGGCAAATCTCCGGTTATCTTGTATGCCAGTATGCCGTCGTACCATTCGCTCTTTTGAGCGACTTCGTTCACCTCTGCCTGGGCGACCTCTATGCTTCTCTCCGGCAGTGTTTCCACCATCACTCTCCGTTTAATATCCGTTGTGCTTGAACTTGCCAACTTTGAGAGAGCGTCGGCCGCCATGTTCTCCGTGCGAGGGACCAACACTATTTCGAAGTTCTGTAGAGGAGCCGTTATCTGTTTTACCTTCTGCAGGTACTTCTGCATTACCGGTTCCCTGGCTTCGTAAGTACCCTCGATCTGGCTCGATATAAGCTGGGAATCTGTTGTCATCCGTATTTTCCTTGCTCCCGACGCTATGCACAAATTTATTCCCGCTATTGCGGCTTCGTATTCTGCCTCGTTGTTGGATGCTTTGAATCCAAATCGGACGGCATATTCAAAAATGTCTCCTTCGGGAGATGTCATGACCACTCCTGCACCTGCCCCTGTTTGGGCCGCTGAGCCGTCTACCGATATTTGCCAGGTGCCGGCTCGCCCTTCGACTTCCTCATAGGTGGTCTCGACTATGAAGTTGGCCAGAGCCTGCGCCTTGATAGCTGTTCTTGGCCGATATTCTATGTCGAACTCGGACAGCTCTATCACCCATTTGAGCAACCTGCCGGTCGTATCTAGCTTATGCAGCGCTTTTTCTAGAGGCTGGTTTGTGAGTACCTGGATGGTGTGCGAATCGAAATATGGTCGCAACTTCCTGGCCGCTATCAGCACGACGTAAGCCATTTTCTCTAGCAACTCGTACCTTTGTTCAGCTCCAGCCAAGACATGGCTCACAAAGTAGATAGGATGCTGCTGCTTGCTCTTTTCTACTAGCAGTACTGCCGCTACCGTCTTGGCCGATACCGAGACGTATAATTGCAGCTTATCCCCCATCTCGGGTCGAGTAATAGTTGGTAGCCTCTTGAAATGCTCTTTAACGGCCTCAAAGGCCTGCCTCTGCTCATCCCCCCATTCGAACCTCTTGTTTCCCCTTAGAACTTTGAAGAACGGCAACGCTTTCTCAGCTGACTTGGAGACAAACCTCGTTAATGCCGCCATCTTGCCGGTCAATTTCTGGATATCCCGGATACTCTTTGGTTCCGGCAGGTCAATTATCGCCTTGATCTTATCAGGATTGGCGTCTATTCCCCTTTCACTGATCATGAAGCCAAGGAATTTTCCAGATCTTACCCCAAATACGCACTTCTTGGGGTTAAGCTTCATTCGGTATTCTCGCAAAGTCGCAAAGGTTTCTTCAAGGTCCGTGATGTGGGCCTCCTCCGTCAAGCTTTTGATGATGCTATCGTCAACATAGACTTCTACATTCCGGCCTTTTTGCTGCGCGAATATTTTGTCCACCAGTTTATGGTAAGTAGTTCCAGCATTCTTTAGGCCGAACGGCATGGCCTTGTATGCATATACCCCGGCCTCTGTTATGAACGCCGCCTTATTTCTGTCCGCCTCTAGGAGGCTGATTTGATGGTACCCAGAGAAGGCGTCCATAAAACTCAGCAGCGCATAGCCGCTGGTAGAGTCTACCAGCTGATCAATCCTAGGCAACGGGTAGCAATCCTTTGGGCAGGCTTTGTTGAGGTCAGTGAAATCTACACACATCCGCCAAGACCCATTAGCTTTTTTAACCATTACCACGTTTGCCAGCCATTCCGGATAGTCACATGGTTCGATGAAGTCCGCTGCTAGCAATTTGCCAACCTCCTCCTTGATGGCTGCGTTTTTCTCGGAAGAGAAATTTCGCTTTTTCTGTTTTACCGGTCTCACATCTTCGTTCACATTTAGCCGGTGTACCATGAACGCGGGATCTATCCCCGGCATCTCATCCGCTGAGAAGGCAAATACGTCCGCATTGCTTCGCAGTAAGCTGATCAGGTTTACTTTAACGTTGTCGGCCAGATCGGCTCCTATTTTGACTGACCTTTCGGGCCTTTCTAGCTCTAGGCTAACTTCCTCGGTTTCTCCTTCTGGGCTAGGTCTCGGTAAATCTGTCGGCCTTCCCTCAAAGTTTTCCATCGACAAATCCTTACTTGCTTTGTTCTCAATCCGTCGCCTCTTTCGCTCCGATGGTGGAGACTCTGCCGGCCTTTTGTGACTAGAGTTCTTCAGAGCCGTCAGATAACAGGCTCTCGCCGACTCTTGGTTCCCTTTTAGCCTCTCCGGCTTTCCACTATTTGACGTATAGATCATCGTTAAATGATAGGTTGATACTACGGCCTGAGCGTCATGGATCAATGGTCTTCCAATGATGGCATTATAAGCTGCGGGCACGTCAACTACCAGGAATTCCACCATGAGATCGCGTGAATGAGATCCTTCTCCCAATTTCACCGGTAGCTTAATTGTACCCTCAGGAACGACTGATGCTCCGGTGAAACCGATTATCGGGTATGAGACCGGCTTCAGACAAGATTTTCCTAACCCCATCTTCTCAAATGTAGGCATGAAGAGAATGTTAGCAGAGCTGCCGCCATCCACCAGAATGCGGTGGACCATTGCCGTTGAAATTTGCAGAGATACTACCAAGGGATCATCGTGAGGGTAGATAATTCCTCTAGCGTCCTCCGCTGTGAATGAGACGGATGGCATGATTGGAGGCGCCGGCCACTTGCCGGTGTTGTGATAATTCACTTGGTGCCTTACCTCTTTGAGACTGGCTTTGGCGCCGTGAATACTGCCGCCGTGGACTGGGCCGCCCGATATAACGTGTATCTCCGTTATTCTTTCTTTGACGGGTTTTCTCTTCCCGTCTTCTTCTTTGGGGGACCCTTCACGGCGATCCGTCCTCGCCTGATACTGCTTGAAGTAGCCTCTTCGTATCAGGTCTTCGATGCCGTCCCTCAGGTCCTTGCAGTCTTCAGTTATATGGCCGTGATCCTTGTGGAAGTCACACCACTTGGACCTGTCCCGGCCTTTATAATACATCTTCCTGGGCCGTTGCCACTTATCATCTTGCTTGTGCAATTCATATATTTCGGCCCTGGATTTTGTTAGGGGAGTGTAGCTGTGATAGCGGTCTGTCCGTCCTTCCTGGCCCTTCTTGACCGCGTTGCTTTCCTCCCGTCTTCCGGAGTTATCGGATTTTCTATCCTTCCGGCTTTTATCCTTCTCTTTTTCTCTTTCTTTCTCCCTGCCATCTCCATCAGACCTCTTCGAGGCTGCCGCCTTATCAAACTCTTCTCCTTGGATAAACTCGTTAGCTTTTCTAAGGACTTCAGTTAGGCTAGTCAGCTTCTTACGACCTAGATAACTTCTGAAGGTCGTTCCCTCTTTCAAACCGGTCATCAGTGCCAACACCGCGACCTCTTGCTGTAGGCTAGGGATTGTAACGGCTTCAGAATTGAAACGGCCGATGTAATCCCTCAGGCTCTCCTTCTCTCCCTGCTTGATTGACATCAGCTCACCGGTGGTCTTTTCCCTTCGCTTATTGCTAACGAAGTGTGTTACGAACATGAATATGAGCTGGCGGAAGTCAAAAATTGATGCCGGTGGTATGCTTTTGTACCATGTTTGCGCCAAACCGGCCACAGTTGAAGGGAACACCTTACACCACACCGAATCGGTGTCAGTGTATAGCAGCATGTGTCCTTCGTAGGCAGAGATGTGATCTTCGGGATAGGATCTCCCGTCATACTTGCAAGTTGGCATTTTAATCTTTTCCATAGGTTCTTGCAGTATGGCAGTGGAGAATGGAGAGTTCCGAAACGATACCGGTGCTCTGCGTCGGACAAACTCACTCTCTCTCCTGTATCGGGATGATTGCTGAATCTCAGTTTCCTGGCGATCTTCCTCACCTTCTCCCTCCATTGGCTCTGTAGGAGTCCTCGAGTTCTCCTCCTAATCCTGATCATGCCGGCTTTGAGCACCTTGTCGGCCAGTCGCGAGAGAACGCATCTTTCTCACCGGACTATGTGGCCTGCTCAGGGAGCGCTTACCAGCATGACCGGTCGGTGGAGTTTGACTCGCCATGGCCTGGAAGACTTCGGCAGCACTTCGAAGCTGCTCAGGGCTGAACATATTTTACAAAGCATCAAATATATTATGTTGAGGGGTCTCAGTGGTCCCTTTCCCCTTGTCGGCTGGCGGTTGGGAGGACCCAATCACCGGTTGCGGAGTGTTGAACCCAGGAGGCCCGCCCCCCACAGGGATGTTATTCTCGTTTACTTCCGGCATCCCGAAAGTCTGCTTAGGATCCATGAGGCGAATGAGTAGGCTGGATCGATTGCGGCTTAAGACCAAAGTAGAGTTCACCCCTCCTTCTAGCGCCAATTGTTCCGGTATGGAATAAGTGGTTTGAAGTGAACCGGTATCTCCCTTGTGTAACAAGCCGGTTTGATGTCCTGCAAAACAAGTAAACTAACCTCGGGGGTTGATCCGAGGAACGCCCCTCCGATGCCTAAGTCAATAACGGGTAAAGATGGGATGTCTTAAGTATAATGTATTGGTGTTTGTGAACGTACCTTATGACTCAGGTCAGGGGGGTATTTATAGGAGCCGGCAGTGTCTTACCTCGCTAAGGACACTGCTCCCATTGGTTAGATGCATTTCTATCCTCTTATGATACTTATCTTTAGGCCCAAAGGCGCATTAAGTTAATACTGGATCAGCCCAGGCCCATTCAGACAATGGCCCACATAAGGAATACCGATAAGGTATACCGACATAGCTGGCATGTACGGCATACCGGTAGCCGATACGATTATACCCAATTGAGATGGGTTCTTCAGACTGAGTTGACCATAACGGTCAAGTACGGTTTGAACAGACCGGTAGGAAACTTGTTCAGCCCCCATACACTATTCTTTTCTTGGGTAACCCCATCAGCGTCCCCATCAGTGTTATCATTTTTCAAGTGATAGTAAAGTTCTCGCATCGGCGCCGGCAAGAAACATATTTGATTCTTGAAATTCTCCAAGCTTTAACTATAATATTTTTTTTTGTTTTCTTACTCTGTGTTTGATGACTTGGAAATGGTAGGTCGTTGACTTTGGAAATACTGTGTATATTGCTCATAGAGCTGGTCAGTTCATAGGAGACTTGATGGCGTCAACATATGTAGATGAACAGTCGAAACATGTGTTCTTCATAAGAAAAAACAACGCGATGCATGATTCGATGGGTAAGTACTTTTAAGAACTATATCGATAGTTATAACTATTTATTTTTGTTTTCTTACTCTGTGTTTGATGATACATGATAGGAACTGAATTGGGTATCCGAAAAGACTTGGTATGTTAGTAAAATTGATGCAAAAAGCTTGGATCAAGCGACTACCAACCTCTCCAGCCGAAAATTTGTCGTCCCCACGAACAACTACAATATTTAATTCCTATATAGAAGCCATGTGACTCAGATGTAAGACCAAAAGTTTTTCTACTGCACTGATAATAACAACATATATTATCAATCATTAGCCTAATCTTTTCTTGGGTAACACCATCATTGTCCCCATCAGTGTTACCATTTTTCAAGTGATAGTAAAGTTCTCGCATCGGCGCCGGCAAGAAACATATTTGATTCTTGAAATTCTACAAGTTATAACTATAATTTTTTTTGTTTTCTTACTCTGTGTTTGATGATACATGATTGGAACTTAATTGAGTATTCGAAAAGACTTGGTAGATTTGAAGATTTTCGTTGACTGGGTTCAAAATGCAAAGCCGGTTGATAAAACTATTGTGAAAAGTCAGATGATTGACATAGTAATGTTTGAAGAACTACATAAAAAAATTATCAGTAATATTCTTAGTGACTTAAATGGATTACAGTAAGTTCTGAATTTAATTATTCATGTTTCAAATTGTAGTTGTGTCTCATACTTACAATTTTTTTTTACACATATGATTAGGTTTGTTTCATACTTCTTGTGCCACTCTCCCTTATATTGGGACTGACAACAGCACCGATCTTTTTGTTTTGCGTATGATAGTTTGCGGCAACATGATCGAATAAAATTTGATCAAAGCATGAAATTTGATCTTCCTTCTAATACCTTTATTGATGATAAGTGGTCTAGTCGCGTATGATCAATGCGGGAACAATATTTAGCTGTTCGTAACTATCTTTTGCCATCTTTTGGAGCAATTCCTCCTAGAATAAGGTATCGGCGCATTACATTTCATAGGAAATCTTTTGAGTATCTTAATGACGAGGTATTATCTTTGTTGGATCGCTATTTATTAAGGTGCAATGCATGATTGACAATAAATATTCTTATCCTTTTTTGTGTAAATGATAGAGGCTCCCGATTGAAGTAAAACCTGATGAAGAAATCGATGCAAATCTTTTTGATGCGTTTCCAGATGATATTCCTTAGGCATACTTGGTATTTTTCAACTCAGGTGCTCATAACTTGAAGGATAAGATGCATCTACTTAGTGGTGGTCCTCCCAGGGTACTCATACGTTTATTTTTATTTTTTATTTTTTTTCACTTTAAAAAATTATCGTATGTTTACGTTTATAATCATATTTTTAATTATATTTGAAAAAATATAAATATTAATAATGTAATAATAATTTTTTGATATATTATCTATAAAAAAACCGATAAAATATAGTGAAATAAAGTTTTATAAAAAAACAAAAAGAAAATAGTCCAACCGGTCTGGACCGAAAAATAATAACTTTAAAAAACTTGAACCAAAGACCAATATTCTTTCATTTCGGATTCGAAGCTTAACACCCCTAATTAGGGCCACAATTTGCAGATTCTCTCTTAAGCTTTTAAAATCTCATAAACGGGGTTAAATGGGATTGGAAAAGATTGGAGAATGGTAGGTCGTTGACTTGGAAATACTGTGTATATTGCTCATAGAGCTGGTCAGTTCATAGGAGACTTGATGGCGTCAACATATGTAGATGAACAGTCGAAACATGTGTTCTTCATAAGAAAAAACAACGCGATGCATGATTCGATGGGTAACACTAGTGGAAAAAACGCTATATGTCACAACAAAACCGCTGCGGTCCTTAAGAGAACCGCAGCGGTAAATCGTCGAAATTTGGGTGGGAAATTTGGCCTATCAAACCGCTGCGGTTATCATAAAACCGCAACGGTTAATAGTTAACCGCTGCGGTTCTCTATTACCCGTTGCGGTTTTATGAACCGCAGCGGTTTATTTTGTTTTTTTTTCCGCGTCAAATTCCCTCCCTTGCTTACACGCACTGTTAACTCCCTCCTTCAATTCTTCCTTCCTTTCAAAAAAATTAGACTCCCTCAGTCCCTCCAATTCACGCAACCCCGACCCCACTGCCACCACTAGATTCCACCACTACTGCCACCACTGGGTTCCACCACCACTGCCACCACTGGGTTCCACCTTCCCCCAACCCTGACGACCACCAGCTGCTGCGTCCTCCTCTCCAATTCGGTGGGTTTGAACCACAAACCCCACCTGCGTCCTCCTCCGTGGTTGCGTCCTCTTCTGTGGCTGCACCACCACCGCCGCAACTCCACCATTCCTTCTCTACCTCTTCTTAGGTACCTACATTCCTTCTCTACCTCTACCTCCACCATTCCTCATATTTGAAGCTTCAAGTTTATAATTAATTGTTCTTTTATGAATAATTGTTAATTAAATTAGGTTGTATAATAGTTAAAGGTTGTAAATTTGATTGATTTGAGTTAATTATTTTATTTAAAGTAGTTAGTTTGATTTTTAGGTTAAAAAAACTAGTGTTTGTTGTGGTTGCTATTTTTGTGGTTGTTGTTGGTAGTAGCTATTGTTGTTGTTGTTGTTGATGTTGTTGTTGTTGTTGTTGTTGTTGTTGTTGTTGTTGTTGTTGTTGTTGTTGTTGTTGTTGTTGTAGTACTTACTAACTAGTTAGGTTTGAACTTTAAAAGTTGTTGTTGATTATTGGTTTAGATATTTAGTTTAGTTTAGCTTAGTTTAGTTTTGTTTTGTTTGAATTGCTAATTTATACTAATGTTAACATTTAAACTTTGTTGTTAATTATTGAAGCTAGCTAGGGACGGATTGTTGAGCTTGATTTCCCTATTCACAACCTTGATATTGGTATGTTATCACTCATATTTAACTTTCTTTCATAGTAAATATGTATATGTATATGTATATGTATATGTATATGTATATACATACATATAAGTATATGTATGTACATATACATATATGTATGTACATATACATATATGTATGTACATATATGCTAATGTGTATATATTTATCGTTGAATTGAGATTAGATGTAAAATGTTGTTGTTTTTAAAAACCTATGTTTGCATCATCATATCATATGCCTAGATACCCGTTCGAGACTTACTCATTAGGAGTAAGTCTTGAATAGTCCCCTTGTTGGGATTGTTCTTAGATGTTTAATCTCACTTTAGGTGGTGAATGTATGTCTTTAGTTCGATTCTAGAGGAAAATCTTGGCTCGTCGTTTCCCTACTTTTGTTCTCTGGGTACATATGTAGATATAAATAAATTTATATCTACATCGTGTACTTGGAGAACTGTAGGGAAATGCTGCCGGATTTTCCGTAGATTCGAACTGAAGGCAATACATTCACTAGTGAGATTAGACATCTAAGGATAGGTTAGGTTGGAGTGATAAGGACCCTTGGAAAGCATGCCTAATTTCATTAAATTTATATCGTGTATAAACTCTAATAATGTAGTGAAATCCGTCATTGACATTGGGTCCTTGTTGCTTGTGTTTAATTAGAGCTAGGTTTGGTTGAAATGAATCGTGCATGGATGTATGGTAGTCGTGACACGTGTGAATTCGTGGATGTGGTCTTTGAATTTTGTGATGCTGCATTAAGTCATCAGGCTGCAAAGGGAACCGAGGGGTTTTATTGTCCCTGTGTTGATTGTGGTAATGTGAGCATCGTTAGTAGCATTGAGTCGCTTAGGGAGCATGTCTTTCGTCGCGGGTTTAGACAAGACTACTATGTATGGGTTTGGCACGGTGAGGAGGGTATGTATGATGGTCGAAATGCCATTGTTAACGATGTGCATGAAGAAGGTGAGTTTGATGTCACTGAGAATGACAACATCGAGGATGAATATGAGGATATTCAAGTAGAAGATGATGATGATGAAGGGGATCATATCGAGGAGATGATGGCGGGGGTAGATCATTGTGGCAAACGGCCTCGTATTTTTGAGTGCATGGACGAGGCATCTCGAAAACCGTTGTATCCCGGTTGTACGAGGTACACCAAGCTGACGGCCGTGATAACACTCTTTAATATCAAGACGAAAGCCGGTATAAGTGACTCTTGTTTCACTTCCTTGTTGCAAGCATTTGGTGATATGTTGCCGGACGACCATGAACTACCCAAGTCGAACTATTATGCTAAGAAACTGATGTGTCCCTTCGGGTTAGAGTACCAGAGGATACATGCTTGTCCAAACGATTGTGTGCTATATCGAAATGAATATGAAAATATGGATGAGTGTCCTCGATGTGGGAAGTCGCGTTACAGGCGCGCGGGGGTTGGTGATAAGAAAGGTCCTGCAGCAAAGGTGATGTGGCATCTTCCGATTATACCACGATTCAAGCGCATGTTTTCAATCAAAAAAGATGCTAAGAACTTGAGGTGGCATGCGAAACGAAGGAAAAAGGATGGTTTTCTCAAACATCCGACTGATTCCCGAGTGGAAAGGTATCAACCATTGTCATAAGACCTTCGGTGCCGAGGACAGAAATTTGAGGCTTGGCCTATGCACGGATGGAATGAACCCATTTGGCAATCTTAGTTCTCAACATAGTACGTGGCCGGTTCTTCTAGTTATATACAACTTGCCTCCTTGGTTGTGCATGAAACGCAAATACATCATGTTGTCGATTCTTATTTCAGGGCGAAATGACTCGGGAACGACATAGATGTCTACCTCCACCACTTGTTGATGATTTGAGAAAAATGTGGGATGAAGGAGTTTCGTGTATGACGCACATGCCGATGAGGTATTCACATTGCGTGCCATGCTTTTATTCACTCTTAATGACTATCCCGCTTATGGGAACTTATCCGGGTACAAGAACAAAGGGAAGAAAGCATGCCCGATTTGCCCGGACGACACAAGACTCTAAATACATTACTACTTGTCACAAAGAAGTTTATATGCGCACTCGAAGGTTCCTTCGACGCGACCATCCTTATCGTAATAAGAAGAAGGCATTCGATGGAACAGTTGAGGAAGGGGTTGCTCGTAGACCATTGACCGGTATTGAGGTTTATGATCAAGTCAAGGGTATTGAAACGCTATTCGGCAAAGGAGCCGAGTGTTGGTGATAAGGGACTTTGGAAAAAGGAGTCTATTCCGTGGAAACTTCCATATTGGAGAGATCTAGAGGTTAGACATTGTCTCGACGTCATGCACATAGAGAAAAATGTATTTGACGCCATTCTCGGGACACTTATGAATATTCCACATAAGACAAAGGATAGCAAAGGGGTGCGATCGTATCCGGAAAGTGAGGGGCTTCGACCAGAACTATGGGCTCAAAAGAGGGACACTAAGAAAAGAAAGAAAGAAGAGATAGTGTCTAGAAAAGGAAAATGAAAGGGAAAAGAAAAGAAACAGGAAGAAGGGTCGCCTGCAGAAATTGAAAGAAAAGGAAAGAAAACGGTGAAGGATGATAATAGGAACTATTTACCTCTGGCTTGCTACACTCTATCTAGAGCTGAGAAGCGTCTTTTTTGCGAGTGTTTGTACAACATTAAGGTTCCATCGTGGGTACTCATCGAACATGAAAAGATTTGTTACCTTAGACGGTGAGTTGAAATTATCGAGCATGAAGTCTCATGATTGTCATGTAATGATGCAAGTATTCTTACCGATTGCAATTCGAGGGATATTGCCGAAACATGTGAGACATACCATAACAGAGCTGTGTTCTTTTTTCAATACTATATGTAGCAAAACGTTAAAACCCTCGAACCTTGATGCTCTGCAGGCTAGCGTGATACAGACTTTGTGCAAGTTTGAGATGTACTTCCCACCTGCTTTCTTCGACATTATGGTCCATTTGGTTGTACATCTAGTTCGAGAAATTAAGCTATGTGGTCCGGTGTTTTTGAGGTGGTGCTATCCCTTTGAGAGACATATGGGCTCTTTGAAAGATAAAGTAAGGAATCCAAGCAACCGAAAGGAAGTATAATTCGGGGATTGTGAGTGAAGAGGTCGGTAATTTTGTGGCTGAGTTCTTAACTAATGTTGATCCTATTGGACTTCCTACATCTCGACACGAGGGCAGACTCGCGGGTAAAGGTACACTTGGCTCGAAAATGATAGTACCTCCTGTTGAAAGCCGCATACAAGCACACTTATTTGTATTGCAGCATATGGTACAGGTGCATCCGTACTTGGATGAGCATTTGGAGGAGTTGCGTGACCAGAATCCAAGTAAAGGGACTAGAGCATTGATACAGTTGCTTAATAAGACTTTTATTGATTGGTTCCATAACCGAATAATGCGTGAAGTAGATTCCAATGTTTCGAAACTCGAAGTGGCTAGCATTTGGTCCTCGAGAAGTCGTGCACTCCTATGAGGGTTATGATGTTAACGGATATACGTATTGGACGGATCGTCAAGATCAAAAGTCAAGATCTCTCCAGAATAGTGGTGTTTCAGTAGAGGCATCATCTACACAGTATGCAAGTGCCAAAGACAAGTCTCCAATTGATGCTAGATTGTTATACTATGGACGAGTTTAAGATATATGGGAGCTTGACTACTCTGGTTTCACGGTCTGCTTATTTCGATGCAAGTGGGTTGAGTATAACCGGCGTTACATAAGGAAAGATGACCCTTGTGGATTTACTCTTGTAGACTTGGGTCGGTTGCGTGATAGTGAAGAGCCATTCGTGCTTGCATCACAAGTTAAGCAACTATTCTACGTAATTGACCCTTCTGATAACAAGTGGTCAATTGTTGTTCCGGGAAAAAGAAGTATACTCGGAGTTGGTGATGTTGAGGAAGAGGATGAGTATGATGCATTTGAAGACACCCCGCCTTTCACCATTCCCAACTCCGATGTCACTGATGCGGAGTTAGCGACAAGTTACATGCGTGCAGATCACGGGCAAGGGATAATGGTTGATACTTCAAATGAAGGTGGCAAAAGTAAACAATAGGCTCGACTTCTTTTGTAACTGATTCCGGCTTTCGGCTTTGCAATGTCATTTTACTTTATTTCTCGCTTTTACCCGCATGTTAGGTCATGTATAGTTCTTATTAGTATATATATATATGTATTACAATCAACTAAACTCGCTTCACATGTATTGAAACCCATTTTGGGTAAGTGAATGTCATTTCGGGCCAATTTCGGCTTTTCAACCTCAAGTAACTTAATTTCTCGCTTTTAGCCGCATGTTAGCTCATGTATAGTTCTTATTAGTATATATATATATGTATTACAATCAACTAAACTCGCTTCACATGTATTGAAACCCATTTTGGGTAAGTGAATGTCATTTCGGGCCAATTTCGGCTTTTCAACCTCAATTAACTTAATTTCTCGCTTTTAGCCGCATGTTAGGTCATGTATAGTTCTTATTAGTATATATATATATATGTATTACAATCAACTAAACTCGCTTCACATGTATTGAAACCCATTTTGGGTAAGTGAATGTCATTTCGGGCCTATTAGAGTCACTTATGGATTTTTTTTGGGGGGAGGGAGGGACTGTGCAAGGGTTCTTTGTGCGGTTCGGTGGGGCTTGTGTAGTTCGGGGGGAGTGTGCGGGCGGGGGAGGGAGTGTGCGGGGGGGGCTTTGCGAGGGGGGGCAAGAGGAGGTTGTGCAGGGGGCGAGAAGGGGGGGACAGTGAAGGGGGGAGTGCAGGGGGAGTGTGCAGGGCGGGGAGGGAGTGTGTGCGGGGGGGCAGTGCGAGGGGGGCCAAGAAGGAGGCTGGGGGGGGGGCAAGAAGGGGGGAGTGCGGGGGGAGTGTGCAGGGGCGGGGGAAGGAGTGTGCAGGGGGCTGTGCGAGGCGGGGCAGTGAAGGAGGCTGTGCGGGGGCAGTGAAGGGGGACAGTGAAGGGGGAGTGCAGGGGGAGTGCAGGGGGGGAGTGCGCAGGGGGACCGTGCGAGGGGGGGCAGTGAAGGAGGTGCAGGGGGGCAGTGAAGGGGGGACAGTGAAGGGGGGAGTGCAGGGGGAGTGTGCGGGGGGGGGAGGGAGTGTGCGGGGGGCTAGCGAGGGGGGCAGTGAAGGAGGCCGTGCGGGGGCAGTGAAGGGGGGGAGTGAAGGGGGGAGTGCGGGGAGTGCGGGGGGGGGAGTGTGCGGGGGCTGTGCGAGGGGGGGCCGTGAAGGAGGCTGTGCAGGGGGCGTGAAGGGGTGGGCAGTGAAGGGGGGAGTGCGGGGGGAGGGAGGTGGGGGGGGCAGTGAAGGGGGGGACAAGTGATGTGATTGTTTAATCTTACGCGTTTCTAATATCGTTTTTTTAAATTTCAGGAGTTTAAACATGGTCCGAGCTGATGTCATTGTGGAGGAAGAAACTGATGATGATTATGATAAGTCATTGGATGATGATGATGAGTATGATGCGGAGAAGGAGAACGATAAAGGTGACCCGGAAGACTTAGCGCATGATGAGGAGGCGCGCTTGCGTAAAAGGGAACTTGACTTGGCTGAAATAAATGAGGAGCTAGCCGATAAGGCTCCCCCCATTGACAACAATGCTAGGGAAGATTATCCCTGTACTTCATTCGTCATTGTGCCACACAAAAAATGCGGGGAAAGAGGTTCTCAGTACCAAAACTCCAAGTAAAGTTGCAACAAAGAAGCGGAAAGGAAGGGGTGCGACCAAGGGATTGAATTATAACACCCCTATGACCCTCGAGTATGATGATATGGGTCAACCTTGTGGTCAATGGCGTAAAAAGTATGGGCAGCATTTAGGGTTATGTGTGCGCAAACTGAGCATTTTGGTGGGGTGCAAAGATGTGCCTGATGCAATGAAGAAATCATTATGGGAAGACACTTGTGTAAGTTTATTTTGTAACTGAATTACTTTTATTTTTTGCATTTAGGGGCATGTTAGGTCATATATAGTTCCAATAGGTACATATATAACTATAAGAGTCAATTAAACTCCACTTATATGCTTTGAAACACATTTTGGGTAAATGAAGGCCATTTCGGGCCGATTTTGGCCTTTACACTCCAATTCACTTAGTTTATTGCATTTAGGGGCATGTTAGGTCATATATAGTCCCAATAGGTACATATATAACTATAAGAGTCAATTAAACTCCACTTATATGCTTTGAAACACATTTTGGGTAAATGAAGGCCATTTCGGGCCAATTTTGGCCTTTACACTCCAATTCACTTAGTTTATTGCATTTAGCCGCATGTTAGGTCATATATAGTCCCAATAGGTACATATATAACTATAAGAGTCAATTAAACTCCACTTATATGCTTTGAAACACATTTTGGGTAAATGAAGGCCATTTCGGGACGATTTTGGCCTTTACACTCCAATTCACTTAGTTTATTGCATTTAGCCGCATGTTAGGTCATATATAGTCCCAATAGGTACATATATAACTATAAGAGTCAATTAAACTCCACTTATATGCTTTGAAACACATTTTGGGTAAATGAAGGCTATTTCGGGCCGATTTTGGCCTTCACACTCCAAGTCACTTAGTTTTTTTCATTTAGCCGCATGTTAGGTCATATATAGTCCTAATGGGTACATATATAACTATAAGAGTCAATCAAACTCCACTTATATGCTTTGAAACACATTTTCGGTAACTTTTTGTTTGTTTCTTGTTGTTATAGAATACGTTCCATATTACTCATAATGAGGAAAAAAAGGCGGCGTTCCTATCCGCGGTGGCCGAAAGATTTAGAGCTTTCAAAAGCAAACTAGTGAGTGGGTGGATCACGAAAAGGAGAAAGAGGACTACAAAGAGGAGGAAAATTCAAAAATCAAAGCAAAATGAGGGTGAGACGGACAAGGAGGCCGAAAAAGAAACGAAAAAGGGAAGGGGGAGAGCGAGGAAGATACATTTCAACCGGATTCTTTGCCTCATCGATTTGGGGACATATAAAACCGAAGATTGGGAGGCATTTGTTGCCCAAAATACTACGCCGGAGATGGTGGTAAGTATTGCACTTTAAACTATATATATTCGACTTTGCATGTTCACTTTCAATACAATTACATGTGTTTTCTAATTGCCCATGTGAATTTATAGGCTAAGCGTGAGAAACATTCACTCAGTGCAAGACAGAGGAAGCACTACCATCATATGGGTTCCCATACTTATGCGAGCGCGAGAAAGTTGTGGATTGACGAGAAATTTTACCCATCTACCGATACAACCACAACGCCGTCTTCTAGCTCTAAGGCCGCGCCGTTTGTCAAAGTTGATCGTGTCGCTGATTGGTGGTGCTCCTTGCATAGGCTTGATATCAACAATCAAATGACCATTTCAGATCCGGGAACCTTGAAGATAGCCAATGCCGTTGTAAGTACATGCACTACCAATCCCCCCCCCCCGCACACTCCCCCCCCACCCCCACACCGCCCCCACTCCCCCGCACACCGCCCCCACTCCCCGCACACCGCCCCCACTCCCCGCACACTGCCCCCCACCCCTGCACACACCCCCCCCCCCCCGCACACGCCCCCACCCCCCGCACACGCCCCCCACCTCGCACACCGCCCCCACCCCCGCACACCGCCCCCCACCCCCCGCACACAGCCCCCACACACCCCGCACACATCCCCCCACCCCGTGCACACCGCCCCCCACCCCCGCGCACACTCCCCTACCCCCACACTGCCCCCACTCCCCACACCGCCCCCACTCCCCCCGCACACTCGCCCCCACCCCCGCACACCGCCCCCCACCCCCCCTGCACACCGCCCCCACCACCTGCACACAGTCCCCCCACCCCTCGCACACTGCCCCCACCCCCCGCACACCGCCCCCCCCCCCGCACACTTGCTCCCACCCCCCGCACACAGCCCCCCACCCCCGCACACATCCCCCCCACCCCCCGCACACTCCCCCACCCCCCACACTACCCCCACTCCCCCACACCGCCCCCACTCCCCGCACACCGCCCCCACCCCCGCACACCGCCCCCACCCCGCACACCGCCCCACTCCCCGCACACATCCCCCTACCCCCGCACACATCCCCCCACTCCCCTGCTCCCCGCTGCACACCGGTCCCCACCCCCGCTCCGCCCCACACACCCCCCCACTTCCTTGCCGCCGCCGCTTATGATGTTGATTTTTTTTTTAAACTTACCGTTGTTTATTTCTCTATAGATGGGGCTCAAGCAAAAAGAGGTTAGCGGCGAGTTCACCCCCCAAGGCAACAAAGATGCCCTTTATGAGACTTTGGGAAAGGACCATAGTGAACGTTTGAGGGGTTTAGGGGGTATTCGTCTAGGTGTGACAAAAGCGTATCCTAAAGATTACTCCGTGGGTACAAAATCACGCTCTCAACCACATGATATGGAAGCTATGACACAAGCTATTCGGGAGAAGCTTACCGATGAAATTACGGAGAAACTCACGGAGAGTTTCAACGCGGTCCTCTCACAATTTGGTTTACCGGCGATACATCAACCTAAACTGGATCGTCTTTTGGAGGACAAAGTTAGCCATCCTAACACACAAAAATCCCCACCATCTATACTTGAGTTAGAGGTAACTATTATCCTTATAATTTTTAAAACTAAGTAACATGTTATATTATGTAATTGCATGTTCGTAACCTCAATTTCATTTACTTTTTGAAGGAAGAAACGCCTTGCCAGCTTTTACTAGATGTAAAAGATAAGGGTTTGATTGTGGTGGCTGTAGGAAATGCACAACCACGAAGTGAACGAGCAATAGTCCATCATGAGCCTGTGGACAATGAGCACTTGGCGGTTAGTGTAGTGACCATTACTCCTGGTTACGAAGACTTTGCTCTTCCGCTGCCTAAACCGTCAATTGATATAAATGTCTTGACCGACGCTCATGGTGGTTATGTGTTGTGGCCATCGGCATGGGTGTGGTTTTCAGACGAGGTAAATTGAAGCAACTTAAATCCATATTCATAATGATTTGTTTCATACCTACCTACTAACTAAGTTGAATGTTTTTACCGTTGAATTATTAGGTTTTGGAGAGAATAAACAAGCCCAAGGAAAGCAAGGCGGACTCATCTCCCCTAGAGAAGGCAAAGAAGGGTTCAGAGAAGAAGGGTTCAAGCGGGCTAAAGAAGGCCATTTCGGGCAAAGGAATGCAAGATTCAAGTCACCAAGAAAAACCAACTACATATACTTGGATCGAGAAACCAAAGATCGAGTGTCTCACTAAGGCATGCATATGGCTACATGCAAATGCGCGTGATATGTCGGATGATGCACCTCTCGAGGTGAATTTGGGTACCACGCAATTCAACTACTTTGAGGATACATCGACATGGGTGTCTAAGGGTGATTTGAAAGAGTTCCTTTGCGGAGAGATGCTGAATGTTTCCTTGATTCAAGTCTTCATGAGGTAAAACATTTGTACTTTTGAAGTAAATAAAAATCAGTTGCAATATACAATAATATATTTATGTTACGAAGTTGGTTGTGCTTTAAATATTACTCCAAGATGATTGTGGACGCAAGAGCATACAAGAGCAAGTTGGGTCGTTATGTCCAAATTTCACCCGAGCCGACAATTGTTTGCAAAACACAAATGAGGTCAAGGAGTATATTTGGCTATGTATCAAAACATCTCTACGTGCACAACATAAGTTCATACTTGCCCCTTGTTTTGAAGAGTATAGTTCTTAACCTTGCATCTATTTTTACCACTTTAATTATCATTATATATACAATAGAAGTACTCACATGATTGCTTCCTAACTTTTTTGGCATTTTAGTCTTCATTGGTCGCTCGTTGTGATTTGTCCTTCAAACAACACAGTATATCATTTTGATTCTATAGCTCAAGATCCACCACGACACTTATTCCTCAAATCATGTATAAATAGGTATATTTGTTATTTTAAATGCTAATAAGCATTACACTTTTTACTAATTCCATTCTTTGGCCACTTCTCACATGAAATTAACTTAACTACAGTTCTTTGAAGAAATTTAAGAGCACGGGAAAAATACCTGAATGGAAAGCAATGAAGGTAATACATATTAGTTAAGCTACGTACTAGCAAAAAACAACCATGTATGTTAATTACATGATTTTTATGTAATTCTATGATTAGTGTGCTCAGCAACCGGGGGGAACCGAGTGTGGCTACTATGTGTTGAGGTTCATGTTCGATATAGCCTCAAGTTGCAAGGAAGTCGGGGATATTTAGAAGGTATATATATATACATATATATATATATATATACATATATATATATATATATATACATATATATATACATATAAAACTAATATACGTAGCTTAATTTAAAGTCGATTTTGCATTGGCCTCTTAAGCTCAATGCACTTAGTTTTGTATTCTTTCCGCCTTTAGCCGCATGTTAAGTCATATATAGTTCCAATAGGTACATATATAACTATAAGAGTCAATTAAAGTTCACTCATATGCTTTGAAACCCATTTTGGGTAAACGAAGGCCGTTTCGGGTCGATTTTAGCCTTCGAAGCTCATTTCACTTAGTTTCCTGAATTTAGCCACAGGTTAGGTCATATATAGTTCCAAGAGGTACATATATAACTATAAGAGTCAATTATAGTTGGCGGGCCGCGCTTGTCGTGAACGCCACCCGGCCAAAGATAAAATTTCTCCTACTCTCTTTTACACTAAGGTAGTATAATGGAAGTAGGGTTCGTATCCACAGGGAAACGGGGACGAGTTATATACTTAGCGTGCGTTAGTACCTAGAAGACTCTAACGGTCGAGAAACCTAATAATAATAACAAAGGGGGTTTTCAAGTCGATTTACTAACAAACTACAACTAACTAGCAACTAAATAAGATGAGAAATCAATATAGGAAGATCTTGAATCCGATTAACATGCACTTCAATTCATTATCGATCATTGAACCTCGATTCTATTCATTTCCATAATTATCTATTGTTGAGAATTAATCTCGCATTCTCCTTATTCTTAGTTGAATAGCACGATCAGCGTGACTATAAAACCCTAACTAAAGGATAACCTAGTCCGATCTGCGTCTAAGTTCAATCCAATAGCAGCAATAAACACAGAGAACCAATAGACCTGCTAATGTCATACACGCGATAAACATTCAACAGTTTATTCAATTTCCCTAAGAAATAACCAAGATGATCAGCATCTAAATTACTCCCTAGTTTGCTACCAAATGATAAAAGAATAAAACAATCCGTAACTATTCTTAAATCTAGCATTAGATTAATCACACAATCAAACTAGTAACGTTCCTAGCATAATCATGCAAAAACCATTGAAAGCAATCATAGAAATTAAACCATAATCAAAGGAAATAAATAGAGAAGAAAGATCTCACAATAATGCTTGAAGCTCCATATTAATCTCGTTCAAGAACGGTTCAAGCTACAATCGGCATAGCAATAGCCAATCCCATAATTGAAATCTACGAAGACTAAACTCGAAAACAAAAACTAAAAAGAGAAGAGAAGAAGAGAAGAATGGAGTGTTGGATATTCTCTCTCCTCAAATGTGTGTGTTCTAGGTCAAAAACTAAGTTTAGTATTTATACTAAGGCTCAAAAGTCAGCCGTCATTTAAACCGCCATAGGGGTCGCGAGGTGCGGTACAGGTCGCACCGTGCGATGAGCTACTGCCTTCGCAACGAGCTGAAGACTTGGGCCAAACCACGCAGGTCGCGAGGTGCGAGAGGCAGGTCGCGAGGTGCGACATTCCTAGCGAGGTGCGAGCTGTGGGCGCTGGGCAGTTTGCTGCTGGGCGTGCGATGGGCGCTGGCTGAGCGTGCGTTGGGCGAGCGATGGGCGAGCGATGGGCGAGCGATGGGCTGTGATGCGCGAGCTGGTGAGCTGGGCGAGCTTGTGGCTTGTAATGCTCGGCTCAAATGCATTTCACCTTGGAAGCTCGGAATACATGACGTTAACACAAATTATCTCGCAAAGCTCCGAACTTCCGCTAAGAGCTAAATAAGACACGAATGTTAACAATTACAATCAAACCCCTAGCAAAGTGCACCTAAAATACCACAAGAACATCGTATAACTTGAGCGCATCAAATACCCCCCACACTTGAACTTTACTCGACCTCGAGTAAACTCAAAATGAGGATCACCAAATGAATCATCACCCAAACTAACGACACCAAAATGTGAGCTCAATTCCTGAAGGATCTCAAAGGAATTGAACTCACTCCAACGCCACAATCAAAATGACAACTCGCCTAAAACCTCAAAAGATAAACACTACTACTATTACAACCAACTTATATAAGCAAGCTATGGAACAAAGACAAAAAGGGATAAATTCCATGCTTACTCCCAAAAACAATAAACCAAAAGAAAATGAAAGCCAAAACAAATCTCCGGCAAATGAGTTTCCAAAGTGTATCATTCTCTCTTAATCTCTCATTTTGCCTAGGAGCCCTTTTCGGGTTTTCATCCTAGCTTCTCACATTTTTTTTATCTCACCATCTTACCCGCTCAATATAAGCCACTCTTTTGCATAAGTTGCCCTTTCGGGTTTTCAACCTATCCGGGCCCCCCATTTTTGCTCGAGTCGCCCACCCTTGTGGGTTTTCAACTCAGCGGGTTTCATTTCATCATCATTTTTTTTTTTTTTTTTTTTTTTTTTTTTTTTAATTTTCAATTTTTTTTTTCAAATTGAAAGTAATATACACAACATAGATACATGAGAATGAGAATACCCTCCCCCCTACTTAAACTACACATTGTCCTCAATGTGTCGACAATTAGAAGAAAAAGTAAACTGAAAATGGGGGGAGAAAATCGAAAATCGGGTAAATCGAAGATCGAATGCTCAAAACTCATGACCAAACAATCCGTCAAACTCAAATTTCTTAACAACACCAACTCAAATCGCATAAATCAACTCACAACCTCTCCCTCGAATCACTCAAACAAATGACAAGCTCAAAAGTTTTGAATTTGTGAGATTTGCACCGAGCTTAAGAGATCGAAAAGATACATTAACAATCTCAATCCTCTAGTGTTACCAACTCCTAGCTATTGAAGTCCTCCCAACGGGTTTTCTTTTGTGGATTTTGGCTACAAGCGAATTAAGATTGGTTGTGGATCTTTTTAGTGGGTGGGTGGTGGGTGAAAGAAAATTTGTTGTGGTGGTGGAAATTTGATGAAAAATAAAGGAAAAGAAAGAAAATAAAGGGGTCTCGGGGTTTTGGGGTCTTGGGGTCTTGGGTTGCCTCCCGAGAAGCGCTGTTGTTTAAAGTCGTTAGCTCGACTTAGTACCTTAAGCTCAAAAATTGGGCTTGTGCTCCATGTGTGACAATGGAGGCTCCATGTCAACCTCCAATTCGAGTACCTGCAAAACAAACGGAGTAGAACTCTTGCAATGCATCGTTAGTGGTACACTTTCAAAACAAGGTGGTAAATAAGGAGGCTTTTTCCGCTCTTTCAACTCCGGCCCCATAACCTGCATGTTAGTAGGAGAGGCACAATCCTCAACCAAGGCATCATCAACATTTATCGACTCATCAACATGCTCAATATCAAGAACATCATGCAAAACAGAGTCAACAATGTTAATAGAGTAAAGAGGGTTATCATCCTTGATCAAAGGCTTAGAATCATCGATTTTAAACGCCTCTACCTTTCCCTCGAATTCCATGGTCAAAGAACCAGCGCAAACATCAATTTTAGTGCAAGATGTTTTCAAGAAAGGTCGCCCCAAAAGGATGGGGGCGGCATGCTTATCAGGTTCCATTTCCAAAACATAAAAATCAGCAGGAAATTTCAATTTCCCAACCGTAACTAACACATCCTCTAATTTACCCCTAGGATAAACATTGGATCTATCGACTAATTGAATCACCACACCAGTTTCATGCAAATTGCCAAGTTTCAAAGACTTATATAATGAATATGGAATCACATTAATTGACGCACCTAAGTCTAACATGGCTTTAGGAAACATGGTGTCACCTATAGTACAGGGTATGGTAAACATGCACCGGGTCCTTGCACTTTTGAGGTAATTTCTTTTGAAAGATAGCAGAGACATGCTCGCTAGCCTTCACTTTTTGCACTCCCTTTTGTTTTTGCTTTCTTTTCGAAGTACACAATTCCTTAAGGAACTTAGCAAACCTAGGTACTTGATTTAAAGCATCAAAAGGGGGAATGTTTACCTCACATTTACGAAAGATTTCGTAGATGTCATTGGTGCGCTACTTTTGCGGGTTTCTCTTAATGCCTCGGGAAATGGTGGCTCTGGTTCATATGGTGGAGGAGGTGATTTTTCTACTTTCTCCTCTTGTTGAGGTGGCAATGATGTACAATCTGCTTGTCGGTTCATGCTCGATCACCTCTTCCACTATCTCTTTGTCTCGAACCACCAACCTCTCTTTGCTTGCAATTTCCGCTCCACTCCTCAATGTGATAGCACTCACGTTCATCTTAGGGTTGAGTTCTATTTGGGACGGAAACCGCACTGAATCCCTAGCCTCTAACTTGGTTACGCCTCCCGCAATTTGGCTTACTTGGCTCTCCAAGTTCTTGATGCTCGAACGGGTCTCCTCCCGAAACCGAACCATATTTCCCTGCATGTTAGTGACATTTTTAGTTAAAGCATTCATCATATCCTCGGTAGACATGCCGGTACTCGGTCCCTCGTGATTGGCCTTGTGGCCGAAAAATATGGAGCTCCTTGCTCCGGTGCTCTCGAATAAGGAGGTGGTGGGCGGTTATACCGCTGTGGCGGCCGCTGGTTCCCCTGATGAGTTCCCGTACCTCAAATTAGGATGATCTCGCCATCCCGAATTATAGGTACCAGAATATGGATCATATCTTTTCCGGGAAACCTTGGCCCCTGAAAATCGGCCGCCTTAACCTCTTCACTCGGTTCTTGTAGATGAGGGCAAAAATCAGTTGGATGATGTGAAGAGCAAATGCCACAAGCCTTCACTTGGTGAGTTTTCTCTTTCACTATGAAGTCTCGCATCACGGATGTGAGAGCTTGCACCTGATCTTCCAACTTAGAAGAACTAGAACCCTCGGAGACCACACGTCGAGTTCCGGACCTTCTACTAAACCGCGCCTCGAGCTTTCAAAGAAGCTCATTTAACAGTTCCTTAGCAGCGAGTGCAGTTTTATTCACAATGGATCCACCACTTGCTGCATTGACCATCCTAGCATCCTCATCACATAAGCCATTATAGAAGTATAGCACCAAATCTTCCTCTGAATAACCGTGGTATGGACAACTAGCACATAACTTCTTAAACCTCTCCCAATACTCGTAAAAAGACTCATCACCTCGTTGCTCAATGTTACTTATCTCCTTCTTCAATGTGGATGATTTAGAAGTGGGAAAGTATTTCTCGAGAAAGCTCTTTTTCAATTGAGCCCAAGTGGTGATGCTGTCGGACGGAAGGTAGTACATCCAGTCCTTTGCTGCGTCTTTTAGCGAAAAGGGGAAAGCTTTAAGCTTGATTCTATCTTCTGAAACTCCACTTGGTTTCATGCTGCTGCATACCACATGAAACTCTGACAAATGTTTATTTGGATCTTCACCATTTAGCCCATGGAATGAGGGAAGCAAATGTATCAACCCCGACTTTAGCTCAAATGTGTCCCCCACTTCCCGGTTCCGAAATGTGATACACAAAGGTTGTTGGTCAAGGTTAGGAGCAGTGAGTTCCTTTAAAGTGCGGTGCTCAACTCTAGGAGGCATCTCTTCTTCAAATTCAAGCGAAAAAGGGAGCTCTCTAAAGTCCTCACGCAATTCTCTTCTCAACCTGAAAAGGGTTAATTCTAGATCTCGATCGTACTGCAAAGGTTCTTGGTTAGTAGCACGAGTATTAACCATAAACAAAAACCATTAGCAATACAACCCAAAAGCATACACTAAATATAAACAAGTAACACCGTGTCCCCGGCAACGGCGCCAAAATTTGGCGGGCCGCGCTTGTCGTGAACGCCACCCGGCCAAAGATAAAATTTCTCCTACTCTCTTTTACACTAAGGTAGTATAATGGAAGTAGGGTTCGTATCCACAGGGAAACGGGGACGAGTTATATACTTAGCGTGCGTTAGTACCTAGAAGACTCTAACGGTCGAGAAACCTAATAATAATAACAAAGGGGGTTTTCAAGTCGATTTACTAACAAACTACAACTAACTAGCAACTAAATAAGATGAGAAATCAATATAGGAAGATCTTGAATCCGATTAACATGCACTTCAATTCATTATCGATCATTGAACCTCGATTCTATTCATTTCCATAATTATCTATTGTTGAGAATTAATCTCGCATTCTCCTTATTCTTAGTTGAATAGCACGATCAGCGTGACTATAAAACCCTAACTAAAGGATAACCTAGTCCGATCTGCGTCTAAGTTCAATCCAATAGCAAAGGATAAACACAGAGAACCAATAGACACGCTAATGTCATACACGCGATAAACATTCAACAGTTTATTCAATTTCCCTAAGAAATAACCAAGATGATCAGCATCTAAATTACTCCCTAGTTTGCTACCAAATGATAAAAGAATAAAACAATCCGTAACTATTCTTAAATCTAGCATTAGATTAATCACACAATCAAACTAGTAACGTTCCTAGCATAATCATGCAAAAACCATTGAAAGCAATCATAGAAATTAAACCATAATCAAAGGAAATAAATAGAGAAGAAAGATCTCACAATAATGCTTGAAGCTCCATATTAATCTCGTTCAAGAACGGTTCAAGCTACAATCGGCATAGCAATAGCCAATCCCATAATTGAAATCTACGAAGACTAAACTCGAAAACAAAAACTAAAAAGAGAAGAGAAGAAGAGAAGAATGGAGTGTTGGATATTCTCTCTCCTCAAATGTGTGTGTTCTAGGTCAAAAACTAAGTTTAGTATTTATACTAAGGCTCAAAAGTCAGCCGTCATTTAAACCGCCATAGGGGTCGCGAGGTGCGGTACAGGTCGCACCGTGCGATGAGCTACTGCCTTCGCAACGAGCTGAAGACTTGGGCCAAACCACGCAGGTCGCGAGGTGCGAGAAATCTCGCGAGGTGCGAGAGGCAGGTCGCGAGGTGCGACATTCCTAGCGAGGTGCGAGCTGTGGGCGCCGGCGCTTTGCTTGGGCGTGCGATGGGCGCTGGCTGAGCGTGCGTTGGGCGAGCGATGGGCGAGCGATGGGCGAGCGATGGGCTGTGATGCGCGAGCTGGTGAGCTGGGCGAGCTTGTGGCTTGTAATGCTCGGCTCAAATGCATTTCACCTTGGAAGCTCGGAATACATGACGTTAACACAAATTATCTCGCAAAGCTCCGAACTTCCGCTAAGAGCTAAATAAGACACGAATGTTAACAATTACAATCAAACCCCTAGCAAAGTGCACCTAAAATACCACAAGAACATCGTATAACTTGAGCGCATCAATAGTTCACTCATATGCTTTGAAACCCATTTTGGGTAAACGAAGGCCATTTCGGGCCGATTGTGGAATTCGAAGGTCATTTCACTTAGTTTCCCGCATTTAGCCACATGTTAGGTCATATATAGTTCCAATAGGTACATACATAACTATAAGAGTCAATATAGTTCACTCATATGCTTTGAAACCCATTTTGGGTAAATGAAGGCCGTTTCGGGCCGATTTTGGCCTTCGAAGCTCATTTCACTTAGTTTCCGGCATTTAGCCACATGTTAGGTCATATATAGTTGCAATAGGTACATATATAACTATAAGAGTCAATTATAGTTCACTCATATGCTTTGAAACCCATTTTGGGTAAATGAAGGCCATTTCGGGCCGATTTTGGCCTTCGAAGCTCACTTCACTTAGTTTTCGGCATTTAGCCACATGTTAGGTCATATATAGTTCCAATAGGTACACATATAACTATAAGAGTCAATTATAGTTCACTCATATGCTTTGAAACCCATTTTGGGTAAATGAAGGCTGTTTCGGACCGATTTTGGCCTTCGAAGCTCATTTCACTTAATTTCCCGCATTTAGCCACATGTTAGGTCATATATAGTTCTAATAGGTACATATATAACTATAAGAGTCAATTATAGTTCACTCATATGCTTTGAAACCCATTTTGGGTAAATGAAGGCTGTTTCGGGCCGATTTTGGCCTTCGAAGCTCACTTCACTTAGTTTCCGGCATTTAGCCACATGTTAGGTCATATATAGTTCCAATAGATACATATATAACTATAAGAGTCAATTATAGTTCACTCATATGCTTTGAAACCCATTTTGGGTAAATGAAGGCCGTTTCGGGCCGATTTTAGCCTTCGAAGCTCACTTCACTTAATTTCCCGCATTTAGCCACATGTTAGGTCATATATAGTTCCAATAGGTACATATATAACTATAAGAGTCAATTATCTAAGGTATTACTCAAACTAAAACTGATATTATGTGTGTTTCCTTATGTTTAAGGTATTCAACCAAAGGGAGAGTTCTTTCACCAAAACCCAGATAAACGAGGTTCGGGATTTGCTAGCACACTACCTTACTGAAGTTTGCATGTGAAGATGATGCCGCGACTTTGAGTTTATTTGTTCTTATTGTTCTACTTGCTAGTTATTTAGGTACAACAATATAATTGATGTTTATTTTGGATTTTAGTACTTAATACAACTTCTTTTGTAGTACATTCTCCAAATTTAATATTTATATACATATATATATTAATTTGACTTGTATATGACGCGCTTCTGGGATTTGTGTCAACTATAGCAAGTTAGATATAATAAAATATTATATATATACAAATATAATATAATATATATATATATATATATATATATATATATATATATATATATATATATATATATATATATATATATATATATAACATTAACGGATGCGGTTTACTAAGAAAACCGCATCGGTTAATGTTCCAATGCATACAAAGAGGTCAAGGGCAAAGAACAAACCGCTGCGGTTCCAAGGCAAAACCGCAACGGTTTTCCCATTAACCTCGCCGGTTTTGCCTAGGAACCGCAGCGGTTTGTTCTTTGCCATCTGCGGTCCTCAACCGCAGCAGTTTCTTTATGAAAACTGCTGCTAGTCCAACCATTGCGGGCCAAAACCGCAGCGGCAAGTCCGGTTTTGACCGCAGCGGTTGGACTTTATTCTACTAGTGTAAGTACTTTTAAGAACTATATCGATAGTTATAACTATTTATTTTTGTTTTCTTACTCTGTGTTTGATGATACATGATAGGAACTGAATTGGGTATCCGAAAAGACTTGGTATGTTAGTAAAATTGATGGAAAAAGCTTGGACCAAGCTACTACCAACCTCTCCAGCCGAAAATTTGTCCCCACGAACAACTACAATATTTCCTATATAGAAGCCATGTGAGTCAGATGTAAGACCTAAAGATTTTCTATTGCATTAATAATAAGAACATATATCATCAATCATTAGCCTAATCTTTTCTTGGGTAACCCCATCAGTGTTATCATTTTTCAAGTGATAGTAAAGTTCTCGCATGGGCACCGGCAAGAAACATATTTGATTCTTGATCAAATTCTCCAAGTTATAACTATATATTTTTTTTTTGTTTTCTTACTCTGTGTTTGATGATACATGATTGGAACTTAATTGAGTATTCGAAAAGACTTGGTAGATTTGAAGAACTTCGTTGACTGGGTTCCAAATGCAAAGCCGGTTCATAAAACTACTGTGAAAAGTCAGATGATTGACATAGTAATGTTTGAAGAACTACATAAGAAAATTATCAACAATATTCTTAGTGACTTAAATGGATTACAGTAAGTTCTGAATTTAATTATTCATGTTTCAAATTGTAGTTGTGTGTCATACTTACAATTTTTTTTTGTACATATGATTAGGTCTGTTTCATACTTCTTGTGCCACTCTCCCTTATATTGGGACTGACAACAGCGTCGATCTTTTTGTTTTGCGTATGATTGTTTGCGGCAACAAGATCGGATAAAATTTGATCAAAGCATGAAATTTGATCTTCCTTCTAATACCTTTATTGATGATAAGTGGCCTAGTCGCGTATCATCAATGCCGGCACAATATTTAGCTGTTCGTAACTATCTTTTGCCATCTTTTGGAGCCATTCCTCCTGGAATAAGATATCGGCGCATTACATTTCATAGGAACCCTTTTGAGTATCTTAATGACGAGGTATTATCTTTGTTGGATTGCTATTTATTAAGGTGCAATGCATGATTGACAATAAATATTCTTGCCCTTTTTTGTGTAAATGATAGAGGCTCCCGATTGAAGTAAAACCTTATGAACAAATCGATGCAAATCTTTTTGACGCGTTTCCCGATGATATTCCTAAGGCATACTTGGAATTTTTCAACTCTGGTGCTCATAACTTGAACGATAAGATTCATCTACTTAGTGGTGGTCCTCCCAGGGTACTCATACGTTTATTTTTATTTTTTATTTTTTTCACTTTAAAAAATTATCGTCTGTTTATTTTATAATCATATTTTCAATTATATTTAAAAAATATAAATATTAATAATGTAATAATAATTTTTTGATATATTATCTATAAAAAAAATCGATAAAATATAGTGAAATAAATTTTTATATGAAAAAGAAAAAGAAAATAGTCCAACCGGTCTGGACCGAAAAATAATAACTTTAAAAAAACTTGAACCAAAGACCGGTCTTTTTTTCATTTAGGATTCGAAGCTTAACACCCCTAATTAGGGTCACAATTTGCAGATTCCCTCTTAAGCCTTTAAAATCTCATAAACGGGGTTAAATGGGATTGGAAAAGATTGAAAAATGGTAGGTCGTTGACTTGGAAATACTGTGTATATTGCTCATAGAGCTGGTCATTTCATAGGAGACTTGATGGCGTCAACATATGTAGATGAACAGTCGAAACATGTGTTCTTCATAAGAAAAAACAACGCGATGCATGATTCGATATGTAAGTACTTTTAATAACTATATCGATAGTTATAACTATTTATTTTTGTTTTCTTACTCTGTGTTTGATGATACATGATAGGAACTGAATTGAGTATCCAAAAAGGCTTGGTATGTTAATAAAATTGATGGAAAAAGCTTGGATCAAGCTACTAACAACCTCTCCTGCCGAAAATTTGTCCCCACGAACAACTATAATATTTCCTATATAGAAGCCATGTGAGTCTTATGTAAGACCTAAGATTTTCTATTGCACTGATAATAATAACATATATCATCAATCATTAGCCTAATCTTTTCTTGGGTAACCCCATCAGTGTTATCATTTTTCAAGTGATAGTAAAGTTCTCGCATCGGCGCCGGCAAGAAACATATTTGATTCTTGAAATTCTCCAAGTTATAACTATATATTTTTTTTTTTGTTTTCTTACTCTGTGTTTGATGATACATGAATAGAACTTAATTGAGTATTCGAAAAGACTTGGTAGATTTGAAGAACTTCGTTGACCCGGGTTCAAAATGCAAAGCCGGTTCATAAAACTACTTGTGAAAAGTCGGATGATTGACATAGTAATGTTTGAAGAACTACATAAGAAAATTATCAACAATATTCTTAGTGACTTAAATGGATTACGATAAGTTCCGAATTTAATTATTCATGTTTCAAATTGTAGTTGTGTGTCATACTCACAATTTTTTTTTGTATATGATTAGGTTTGTTTCATACTTCTTGTGCCACTCTCCCTTATATTGGGACCGACAAAATCGTCGATCTTTTTGTTTTGCGTATGATAGTTTGCGGCAACAAGATCGGGTAAAATTTGATCAAAGCATGAAATTTGATCTTCCTTCTAATACCTTTATTGATGATAAGTGGCCTAGTCGCGTATCATCAATCCCGGCACAATATTTAGTCAGTCGTAACTATCTTTTGCCATCTTTTGGAGCCATTCCTCCCGGAATAAGATATCGGCGAATTACATTTCATAGGAGATCTTTTGAGTATCTTAATGACGAGGTATTATCTTTGTTGGATTGCTATTTATTAAGGTGCAATGCATGATTGACAATAAATATTCTTACCCTTTTTTGTGTAAATGATAGAGGCTCCCGATTGAAGTAAAACCCGATGAAGAAATCGATGCAAATCTTTTTGACGTGTTTCCCGATGATATTCCTAAGACATACTTGGAATTTTTCAACTCGGTGCTCATAACTTGAACGATAAGATTCATCTACTTAGTGGTGGTCCTCCCAGGGTACTCATACGTTTATTTTTATTTTTTATTTTTTTCACTTTAATAAATTATCGTCTGTTTATTTTATAATCATATTTTCAATTATATTTAAAAAATATAAATATTAATAATGTAATAATAATTTTTTGATATATTATCTATAAAAAAAATCGATAAAATATAGTGAAATAAATTTTTATATGAAAAAGAAAAAGAAAATAGTCCAACCGGTCCGGACCGAAAAATAATAACTTTAAAAAAACTTGAACCAAAGACCGGTCTTTTTTTCATTTAGGATTCGAAGCTTAACACCCCTAATTAGGGCCACAATTTGCGAGATTCCATCTTAAGCCTCTAAAATCTCATAAACGGGGTTAAATGGGATTGGAAAAGATTGGAGAATGGTAGGTCGTTGACTTGGAAATATCGTGTATATTGCTCATAGAGCTGGTCAGTTCATAGGAGGCTTGATGGCGTCAACATATGTAAATGAACAGTCGAAACATGTGTTCATCATAAGAAAAAACAACGCGATGCATGATTCGATGGGTAAATACTTTTAAGAACTATATCGATACTTATAACTATTTATTTTTGTTTTCTTACTCTGTGTTTGATGATACATGATAGGAACTGAATTGGGCATTCGAAAAGACTTGGTATGTTAGTAAAATTGATGGAAAAAACTTGGATCAAGCTACTACCAACCTCTCCAAATAAAATTTGTCCCCACGAACAACTACAATATTTCCTATATAGAAGCCATGTGACTCGGATGTAAGACCTAAAGATTTTCTACTGCACTGATAATAACAACATATATGATCAATCATTAGCCTAATCTTTTCTTGGGTAACCCCATCGGTGTTATCATTTTTCAAGTGATAGTAAAGTTCTCGCATGGGCACCAGGCAAGAAACATATTTGATTCTTGATCAAATTCTCCAAGTTATAACTATATATTTTTTTTTTGTTTTCTTACTCTGTGTTTGATGATACATGATTGGAACTTAATTGAGTATTCGAAAAGACTTGGTAGATTTGAAGAACTTCGTTGACTGGGTTCCAAATGCAAAGCCGGTTCATAAAACTACCGTGAAAAGTCAGATGATTGACATAGTAATGTTTGAAGAACTACATAAGAAAATTATCAACAATATTCTTAGTGACTTAAATGGATTACAGTAAGTTCTGAATTTAATTATTCATGTTTCAAATTGTAGTTGTGTGTCATACTTACAATTTTTTTTTGTACATATGATTAGGTCTGTTTCATACTTCTTGTGTCACTCTCCCTTATATTGGGACTGACAACAGCGTCGATCTTTTTGTTTTGCGTATGATTGTTTGCGGCAACAAGATCGGATAAAATTTGATCAAAGCATGAAATTTGATCTTCCTTCTAATACCTTTATTGATGATAAGTGGCCTAGTCGCGTATCATCAATGCCGGCACAATATTTAGCTGTTCGTAACTATCTTTTGCCATCTTTTGGAGCCATTCCTCCTGGAATAAGATATCGGCGCATTACATTTCATAGGAACCCTTTTGAGTATCTTAATGACGAGGTATTATCTTTGTTGGATTGCTATTTATTAAGGTGCAATGCATGATTGACAATAAATATTCTTACCCTTTTTGTGTGTAAATGATAGAGGCTCCCGATTGAAGTAAAACCCGATGAACAAATCGATGCAAATCTTTTTGACGCGTTTCCCGATGATATTCCTAAGGCATACTTGGAATTTTTCAACTCTGGTGCTCATAACTTGAAAGATAAGATTCATCTACTTAGTGGTGGTCCTCCCAGGGTACTCACACGTTTATTTTTATTTTTTATTTTTATCACTTTAAAAAATTATCGTCTGTTTATTTTATAATCATAATTTCAATTATATTTGAAAAAATATAAATATTAATAATGTAATAATAATTTTTTGATATATTATCTATAAAAAAAATTGATAAAATATTGTGAAATAAATTTTTATATGAAAAAGGAAAAGAAAATAGTCCAACCGGTCCGGACCGAAAAATAATAACTTTAAAAAAACTTGAACCAAAGACCGGTCTTTTTTTCATTTAGGATTCGAAGCTTAACACCCCCAATTAGGGGCACAATTTGCAGATTCCATCTTAAGCCTCTAAAATCTCATAAACGGGGTTAAATGGGATTGGAAAAGATTGGAGAATGGTAGGTCGTTGACTTTGAAATACGTGTATATTGCTCATAGAGCTGGTCAGTTCATAGGAGGCTTGATGGCGTCAACATATGTTGATGAACAGTCGAAACATGTGTTCTTCATAAGAAAAAACAACGCGATGCATGATTCGATGGGTAAGTACTTTTAAGAACTATATCGATACTTATAACTATTTATTTTTGTTTTCTTACTCTGTGTTTGATGATACATGATAGGAACTGAATTGGGTATCCGAAAAGACTTGGTATGTTAGTAAAATTGATGGAAAAAGCTTGGATCAAGCTACTACCAACCTCTCCAGCCGAAAATTTGTCCCCACGAACAACTACAATATTTCCTATATAGAAGCCATGTGAGTCTTATGTAAGACCTAAAGATTTTCTACTGCACCGATAATAACAACATATATCATCAATCATTAGCCTAATCTTTTCTTGGGTAACCCCATCAGTGTTATCATTTTTCAAGTGATAGTAAAGTTCTCGCATCGGCGCCGGCAAGAAACATATTTGATTCTTGAAATTCTCCAAGTTATAACTATATATATTTTTTTGTTCTCTTACTCTGTGTTTGATGATACATGATTGGAACTTAATTGAGTATTCGAAAAGACTTGGTAGATTTGAAGAACTTCGTTGACTGGGTTCAAAATGCAAAGCCGGTTCATAAAACTACTTGTGAAAAGTCGGATGATTGACATAGTAATGTTTGAAGAACTACATAAGAAAATTATCAACAATATTCTTAGTGACTTAAATGGATTACGTAAGTTCCGAATTTAATTATTCATGTTTCAAATTGTAGTTGTGTGTCATTCTTACAATTTTTTTTGTACATATGATTAGGTTTGTTTCATACTTCTTGTGCGCCTCTCCCTTATATTGGGACTGACAACAGCGTCGATCTTTTTGTTTTGCGTATGATTGTTTGCGGCAACAAGATCGGATAAAATTTGATCAAAGCATGAAATTTGATCTTCCTTCTAATACCTTTATTGATGATAAGTGGCCTAGTCGCGTATCATCAATGCCGGCACAATATTTAGCTGTTCGTAACTATCTTTTGCCATCTTTTGGAGCCATTCCTCCCGGAATAAGATATCGGCGCATTACATTTCATAGGAACTCTTTTGAGTATCTTAATGACGAGGTATTATCTTTGTTGGATTGCTATTTATTAAGGTGCAATGCATGATTGACAATAAATATTCTTACCCTTTTTTGTGTAAATGATATAGGTTCCCGATTGAAGTAAAACCTGATGAACAAATCGATGCAAATCTTTTTGACGCGTTTCCCGATGATATTCCTAAGGCATACTTGGAATTTTTCAACTCTGGTGCTCATAACTTGAAAGATAAGATTCATCTACTTAGTGGTGGTCCTCCCAGGGTACTCACACGTTTATTTTTATTTTTTATTTTTATCACTTTAAAAAATTATCGTCTGTTTATTTTATAATCATAATTTCAATTATATTTGAAAAAATATAAATATTAATAATGTAATAATAATTTTTTGATATATTATCTATAAAAAAAATTGATAAAATATTGTGAAATAAATTTTTATATGAAAAAGAAAAAGAAAATAGTCCAACCGGTCTGGACCGAAAAATAATAACTTTAAAAAAACTTGAACCAAAGACCGGTCTTTTTTTCATTTCGGATTCGAAGCTTAACACCCCTAATTAGGGCCACAATTTGCAGATTCCATCTTAAGCCTCTAAAATCTCATAAACAGGGTTAAATGGGATTGGAAAAGATTGGAGAATGGTAGGTCGTTGACTTGGAAATACTGTGTATATTGCTCATAGAGCTGGCCAGTTCATAGGAGGCTTGATGGCGTCAACATATGTAGATGAACAATCGAAACATGTGTTATTCATAAGAAAAAACAACGCGATGCATGATTCGATGGGTAAGTACTTTTAAGAACTATATCGATACTTATAACTATTTATTTTTGTTTTCTTACTCTGTGTTTGATGATACATGATAGGAACTGAATTGGGTATCCGAAAAGACTTGGTATGTTAGTAAAATTGATGGAAAAAGCTTGGATCAAGCTACTACCAACCTCTCCAGCCGAAAATTTGTCCCCACGAACAACTACAATATTTCCTATATAGAAGCCATGTGAGTCTTATGTAAGACCTAAAGATTTTCTACTGCACTGATAATAACAACATATATCATCAATCATTAGCCTAATCTTTTCTTGGGTAACCCCATCAGTGTTATCATTTTTCAAGTGATAGTAAAGTTCTCGCATCGGCGACGGCAAGAAACATATTTGATTCTTGAAATTCTCCAAGTTATAACTATATTTTTTTTTTTGTTCTCTTACTCTGTGTTTGATGATACATGATTGGAACTTAATTGAGTATTCGAAAAGACTTGGTAGATTTGAAGAACTTCGTTGACTGAGTTCAAAATGCAAAGCTGGTTCATAAAACTACTGTGAAAAGTCGAGATGATTGACATAGTAATGTTTGAAGAACTACATAAGAAAATTATCAACAATATTCTTAGTGACTTAAATGGATTACAGTAAGTTCTGAATTTAATTATTCATGCTTCAAATTGTAGTTGTGTGTCATTCTTACAATTTTTTTTTGTACATATGATTAGGTCTGTTTCATACTTCTTGTGCCACTCTCCCTTATATTGGGACTGACAACGGCGTCGATCTTTTTGTTTTGCGTATGATAGTTTGCGGCAACAAGATCGGATAAAATTTGATCAAAGCATGATATTTGATCTTCCTTCTAATACCTTTATTGATGATAAGTGGCCTAGTCGCGTATCATCAATGCCGGCACAATATTTAGCTGTTCGTAACTATCTTTTGCCATCTTTTGGAGCCATTCCTCCTGGAATACGATATCGGCGCATTACATTTCATAGGAACTCTTTTGAGTATCTTAATGACGAGGTATTATCTTTGTTGGATTGCTATTTATTAAGGTGCAATGCATGATTGACAATAAATATTCTTACCCTTTTTTGTGTAAATGATAGATGCTCCCGATTGAAGTAAAACCTGATGAACAAATCGATGCAAATCTTTTTGACACGTTTTCCGATGATATTCCTAAGGCATACTTGGAATTTTTCAACTCTGGTGCTCATAACTTGAAAGATAAGATTTATCTACTTAGTGGTGGTCTTCCCAGGGTACTCATACGTTTATTTTTATTTTTTATTTTTATCACTTTAAAAAATTATCGTCTGTTTATTTTATAATCATATTTTCAATTATATTTGAAAAAATATAAATATTAATAATGTAATAATAATTTTTTGATATATTTTCTATAAAAAAAAATCGATAAAATATTGTGAAATAAATTTTTATACGAAAAGAAAAAGAAAATAGTCCAACCGGTCCCGGACCGAAAAATAATAACTTTAAAAAAACTTGAACCAAAGACTGGTCGTTTTTTCATTTAGGATTCGAAGCTTAACACCCCTAATTAGGGCCACAATTTGCGAGATTCCCTCTTAAGCCTCTAAAATCTCATAAACGCGGGGTTAAATGGGATTGGAAAAGATTGGAGAATGGTAGGTCGTTGACTTGGAAATACTGTGTATATTGCTCATAGAGTCGGTCAGTTCATACGAGGCTTGATGGCGTCAACATATGTAGATGAACAGTCGAAACATGTGTTCTTCATAAGAAAAAACAACGCGATGCATGATTCGATGGGTAAGTATTTTTAAGAACTATATCGATAGTTATAACTATTTATTTTTGTTTTCTTACTCTGTGTTTGATGATACATGATAGGTACTGAATTGGGTATCCGAAAAGACTTGGTATGTTAGTAAAATTGATGGAAAAAGCTTGGATCAAGCTACTACCAACCTCTCCAGCCGAAAATTTGTCGTCCCCACGAACAACTACAATATTTCCTATATAGAAGCCATGTGACTCAGATGTAAGACCTAAAGATTTTCTACTGCACTGATAATAACAACATATATCATCAATCATTAGCCTAATCTTTTCTTGGGTAACCTCATCAGTGTCCCCATCAGTGTTATCATTTTTCAAGTGATAGTAAAGTTCTCGCATCGGCGCCGGCAAGAAACATATTTGATTCTTGAAATTCTCCAAGTTATAACTATAATATTTTTTTTTTGTTTTATTACTCTGTGTTTGATGATACATGATTGGAACTTAATTGAGTATCTGAAAAGACTTGGTAGATTTGAAGAACTTCGTTGACTGGGTTCAAAATGCAAAATCGGTTCATTAAACTACTGTGAAAATAGATGATTGACATAATAATGTTTGAAGAACTACATAAGAAAATTATCAACAATATTCTTAGTGACTTAAATGGATTACGGTAAGTTCTGAATTTAATTATTCATGTTTCAAATTGTAGTTGTGTGTCATTCTTATAATTTTTGTTGTACATATGATTAGGTCTGTTTCATACTTCTTGTGCCACTCTCCCTTATATTGGGACTGACAACAGCGCCGATCTTTTTGTTTTGCGTATGATAGTTTGCGGCAACATGATCGGATAAAATTTGATCAAAGCATGAAATTTGATCTTCCTTCTAACCTTTATTGATGATAAGTGGTCTAGTCGCGTATCATCAATGCCGGCACAATATTTAGCTGTTCGTAACTATCTTTTGCCATCTTTTGGAGCCATTCCTCCTGGAATAAGATATCGGTGCATTACATTTCATAGGAACTCTTTTGAGTATCTTAATGACGAGATATTATCTTTGTTGGATTGGTAATTTTTAAGGTGCAATGCATGATTGACAATAAATATTCTTCCCTTTTTTTGTGTAAATGATAGAGGCTCCCGATTGAAGTAAAACCTGATGAAGAAATCGATACAAATCTTTTTGACGCGTTTCCCGATGATATTCCTAAGGCATACTTGGAATTTTTCAACTCAGGTGCTCATAACTTGAAGGATAAGATTCATCTACTTAGTGGTGGTCCACCCAGGGTACTCATACGTTTATTTTTATCTTTTATTTTTTCACTTTAAAAAATTATCTTATTTTTACGTTTATAATCATATTTTCAATTATATTTGAAAAAATATGAATATTAATAATGTAATAATAATTTTTGGATATATTATCTATAAAAAAAATCGATAAAATATAGTGAAATAAAGTTTTATATATAATAAACAAAAATAAAATAGTTCAACCGGTCTGGATCGAAAAACAATAACCTTAAAAAACTTGAACCAAAGACCGGTCTTTTTTCATTTCAGATTCGAAGATTAACACCCCTAATTAGGGCCACAATTTGCAGATTCGCTTTTAAGCCTCTAAAATCTCATAAACGGGGTTAAATGGGATTGGAAAAGATTGGAGAATGGTAGGTCGTTGACTTGGAAATACTGTGTATAGTGCTCATAGAGCTGGTCAGTTCATAGGAGACTTGATGGCGTCAACTTATGTAGATGAACAGTCGAAACATGTGTTCTTCATAAGAAAAAACAACGCGATGCATGATTTGATGGGTAAGTACTTCTAAGAACTATATCGATAGTTATAACATTTTTTTTGTTTTCTTACTATGTGTTTGATGATACATTATAGGAACTGAATTGGGTATCCGAAAAGACTTGGTATGTTAGTAATATTGATGGAAAAATCTTGGATCAAGCTACTACCAACCTCTCCAGCCGAAAATTTGTCCTCACAAACAACTACAATATTTCCTATATAGATTGACAATAAATATTCTTACCCTTTTTTGTGTAAATGATAGAGGCTCCCAATTGAAATAAAACCTGATGAAGTAATCGATGCGAATCTTTTTGACGCACTTTCCGAGGACATTCCTAAGGCATACTTGGAATTTTTCAACTCTGGTGCCCATAACTTGAAAGATAAGATTCATCTACTTAGTGGTGATCCTCCTAGGGTACTCATACGTTTACGTTTATTTTTATTTTTTTCACTTTAAAAAATTATCATATGTGTAGGTTTATAATCATATTTTCAATTATATTTGAAAAAATATAAATATTAATAATGTAATAATAATTTTTTAATATAGTATTATTTATAAAAAAAAATCGATTAAGTATTGTGAAATAAAGTTTTATTTAAAAAACCAAAAGAAAATACGTCAAATTGATCTGGACCGAAAAATAATAACTTTAAAAAACTTGGACAAAAGACCTGTCTTTTTTCATTTCAGATTCGAAGATTAATACCCCTAATTAGGGCCACAATTTGCAGATTCGCTCTTAAGCCTCTAAAATCTTATAAACGGGGTTAAATGGGATTGGAAAAGATTGGAGAATGGTAGGTCGTTGACTTGGAAATGCGGTGTATTGTGCTCATAGAGCTGGTCAGTTCATAGGAGTAGGGGTGAAAGTTCGGTGTACGGTTTGGATTTAGGCCTAATCCAACCCGATTCGAACAAAATTTGGATTTCAAATTTTCAATCTGAATCCAATCCAATTAGAGTTTGAGTCGAAACCAATCCAAGTCGAATTTTCACACGATAGATTGGATCCTATCCGAAATATCCAAATTTTTGAAATTTTATTTTTTTCGACGAGTAAATTAGGCACGGGCATCAAAATAAAGTTTTTGATAGTAGAACGAATTTGTACAAACCCATAATTAGACACGAACATCAAAATAAAGTTTTCGATAGTGATTAGGAAGTTAGCAAGTTAGAGTTTTAGAGGAAGGGAAAGGCCGCCCGACCATTTGGTTTTTTTTGCAAAGAATCTGTTAAACCCATTCTAATTATACAATTCAAGGCTTATCTACTATTCGGTTATTTTGGATTTTTGGATCCAATCACCCTTAATTCGATCCGATCCGAAAATCCAAATTTTCAAAAAACTCAATATCCAATCCGAATATAGTTTGAGTTCAATCTGAATTACTAATTTGGTTTGGATTGGATTTCGATTTTTATCCGAATAACTTTCACCCCTAGCCACCACTACCCACTTTTTCTTCCTCCCATTCCACTATCTCCTTCTATACTTACCCTTTCACAACCCCCTTTTTCTCCCTCCTCCCATTCCACCACTACCTCCTCCTCCCCCCATTCCACCATCATACGTAACCGGACCCACCGCCGCCTCCTCCGTTCACCACAACGCCGACCTCCGTTGTTCATTACCGTCGCATCACACCGCATCCCCAACACCGACTACCACGTCTTCGCCCCCTTCTTCTTACTTTTCTTATTTCTTATTTACCCCCATCTTCTCTCTTATCCCCACCACCACCAACGTGTAACGATGAGGGGCGTGGAGTAGGTAAGAGTGAGGGGGTCGAATAGGAAGGAGGCGAGGCTCGTAGACCGGTTTTGGGGGGGGTTGGGATGGGGTTGATTTCGAGGGGGTGGGGTTGATTTCGAGGGTGGGGAGGCTAATTTTGGGGTGGGGAGGCTCTAGTTGTTGGTGGTCGGGGTGGTGGAGCCTGTTTCGAAGGAGGGGGTGGCTTTTGGGGGTGGAGGAGCTGGTGGCTGGGGTGGGGGCCGGTTGAAGGGAAGGGGGTCAAACTAGATATGGAGGTGAAGGAGGAGGAGAGAGAAACATGTAGGAGGAGGGAAAAAAATTACTTGAAGTTCATATCAAAGTCACTTGGGACCATTATGAGAAGACACCCTCAAAAGGTTGGATTATTCAAAAATAACTCATAAGTGGGACTGTTTTAAGAAGACCGTACCGCTTAAAAGGTTGGATTATTAAAATCCAATTTTCCTAAATAAAAAGAATATATATGAACTATAACCTCTGGATTTATAAATGGTCTAAACTTCTCTTCCTTCAGGCTTCATGAATAACCATTTTCTTATTCTCTAAAGTTTAGCATAGGATCAAAGCCTAGGTTATTAGGTCTTTTATAACCGGGCATTTATCAAGCAACTAGATCATGACTCTCTTTTGGACATCCATTAATTCCAATTATTAATACTATTATTATATATTTTTCTAATGTATTTTAAACTAAGGCTCTAAGGACACCTACATGAGGGGAGTTTTGAACCCCTTGTTTTGTTTTTGAAGTGATTGAACCTCTTATTTGTTGTGCACATGTGAGTTGCCTCACATTATAATATTTGAAGAGAATTGATAAAAAAATCACTTTAAAAGTTTGAGCAGTTGTGCTGCTTCTCTCATTGACAATTAGTTTTAAAATAGAACCTCTTTTTGTTTAATCATAAGTGGTCCAAAGAACCTCCTCCTCTTTAGGTGACCCAAACGCATTTTCACGTGCAAAGTAAACCAACCAAACATCAAATAGTAAAACACGAAACAACATAAAAAACACAAAGTTGTTGGTTAGGAGACAATAACGAAAAAACAAAATCTAATTTAGAGGGCTATCATTTATTCCGGTCGATGGGTATAAAACTCAAACTCATAGGCATGAGAAGAAATAAATGATTGAAACTCAAGAAATTAATATTAAGACTTGGGATGTAAGTAGAGAGAAGATCTCAAACTAGTTGTGTGAACACAAACAAATCCCAAAAAATATTTGGATGTTTCTATATCAAAATTAATCTTAATTTTGACTGGTAAAATAATTAAAAATGGAAGTTTTGAGTCAGCTTCTCTATAAGATTGTGCACGTCGTACGGATTTCATGTCTCCATCAAGTTATCAGCAAAGCTGCATGGTCAATAGACTCAACATATACAATAATATTGAAATCATCAACTTTGCGAGACATAAAGACCAGGACTTGTTAATGACGCGACGACTTCTTAAGAAAAGACTTGGTTCTGTTAATTACTCGGCGTTTATGGAATCTAGAATCCAGATAAATGAGACTTCTTCGCAACAAAACCCCTATTTTTATATCCTTATTTCCTTAAGAATTAAGATAATAAGGAGCATGATTGAAGTAATTGTTTTTTTTCAATTCCCTTAGCTTGTTTAGAAACTAAATAAAATATGGTAGCTTGTCATTACATAATTATTATTTTCGGGATGAAATTCGAAGAAATTCAAGTTGTCTTATATCTTCTACTCATTTGATATTATTGTCCACTGTTACCAATTAGTGGACATAAATGTCTCCTCCAAATAATGAAAAATATTTTATTAATTATGTTATATTAAACCTATAAGATATTAACTTGTACTCCCTCCGGTTCCTAAAGATCTTCCCTCTTTCCGTTTAAGTGCGTTTCCAAAAGATCTTCCCTCTTTTGCTTTATTCCTTATTTGGCAAAATAAATTCCCCTATTTACCCTCTCTACGTCACTATCATACGGGTCCACAATCGCGACTTTATTATACTTTATTACCCTCTCTCTCCTCTATGATCTTACTTTATTATACTTTATTACCCTCTCTCTCCTCTATGGTCTTACTTTATTATACTTTATCCACCCTAGACCCCACATCCATGAATCCTCCTTGATATCTGTAGGAACAGTAACAAGGAAGATCTTTAGGAACCGGAGGGAGTACTATGATAGGGGGTAACATGCAGAATTCTATAGGAAGAATGGTACAAAAAATTAAATAAATTTAAAAAAACACCTCCCCTGCTCCCTGCATGGATGTATAAAACTTTATAGTGGGTGATAAACCCTTATAGTGGGTAGTTTATGTTGGTACATAGGGCATGTTTTGCAATTGATTTAGGTTTTATTCAGTTTATAGGGCATGTTTTGCAATTGATCTAGGTTTTATTTCGGGTTGGGTTTATTCTTTTATCTCAATAAATTTGTTCAACTTCGAATCGCCCAAATGAAGTCGGGTTGATATTGAGTTCAACTAACACTTGGATCTTCCCATTTTCGAGTCTGTAATGAATTATTTTAGTTTGAATTGGGTAAAAAGTTTATATACAAGATTTCTTGCAAGGATATGAATATATATTTCTTTTGGTAGTAGTTAGTTGTGTTTTATCTAAACACATGTTTGCCATGATTCATTAGTTAACATATCCATAATGATGTATACTTAGACATACCATGATTTTGAGAAATTAAAATATGTTGTTTAATTTCTTTTGGAGCCATGAATATGACTTAATTTCTTATGCTAAAAGTGAATGTTAATTAGATTGATAAATAATGTTTTAGAGTTTTGATTAGTTTATGTATATATATGAGTCAATTTTGAGTAAGGTTATAATTAACATGGCCTAATGATTTCAGACCGAGTTTGGGTTGAATTATTGTTTATTTTGGGTTTGATAATTTTGGATCTTTCTGGTCAAAATTTAATACAATTATTTTTTTTTGGAGTCATATAATTAGATACTAAATATATTTGTGAAGTTATCAATCAAAGGATATAATATGTCCGCTTCTTTTACATGGTAGGAATATAGAACACTTGGATATACAATATGTCGGAGTTTCACCCGAAGTCTAAATCTAAGAGTACCTTCCCTTATAGCAGAGTGCTGCCACTAGGATTTGATCCATGGCCTCTTCTAAAGGAGTTCGGATCCTATAAAGTTCTTATAAAACTCTACAATGTATAGTTGTATATGAACAATATATTTTAAAATCAAGGGCTCATATTGGTGAGAAGGGGCAGATTAGGGGGCGGATTTAGATGAGAAAAAATAAAGGAGATTTTGAAAAGATAATATATGAGCCATTGATCTTTTGTTTAATGGTTGATATTGCTCAAACTCTACCTTGTAGAGTTATTTTAGAACTCTAGAGGATCCAAACACCTTCTAAAGGTGATTAGTAATACCATTAGGACTAAGGGTCTTTGGTACAATAATTCCAATTCAATTGCAATTAGAGCATTTTTTATAGGGGAATTGCAAATAGAGCATGGAATAAAACAAAAACATTAGTTATGTATTTGGTAAAACCTCAAAGTCTTAAACTTGTGCCTGTAACTAACCCCTTGATCTCTATGCAGTACAAAGTTTTATTTGAAGAAGTTTAGTTTTGGGTCAACCTTTGAAAAAGATAGCCTCATTTTTTATGCCTCAAGAATATAGTTAAAAACTTGAAGTTTGATACCTAATATTGGCGATTTAGTCAAATGCCAAAGGGATATGCTCAAGCATTAGTTAAATATTAACATACTACTATACTACTAATTAGTTAATGTTAGTTGCTTTTTGTTACCTAATAGTAGTGTACTGGTTTTTAAAGTTCATCCAACTTTGTCTGAGATAATGTCATCCATAACGCAAATTAAGTGATGTTAACGTAGATGATGTTAGAGATCCACTATACATTATCCTAGAGGTGGTCCCATTCGCAATTAATTGTTACACTATTTTGTAAAGATTATCAACCATAAAGTTGAAGATAATGACATCTCTTTGATCGATTAGTGAGATTAATTTGCAATCATCACATTAAATAGGGTTAATGATATAAAGCAAATAAGGAAAAACACTTGAGTACAATTGTACAGGTTGCAAACTTGCAATAGCACACCTTAGACGTTTCTTCAAAGCTAATCTATTAGCCCCGTCAAAAAAAAAAAAAAAAAAAGAAGATGCTAATCTATCAGCATGTTATAGAAAAGGTTTTTCTAAGACATGATTGAATTTTAAAAGGTATGGGAAGTGTTGGTTATATGAATGTTTGAAGGAGTATACAATTTGTAGTAGAAAAGTACTCCCTCTGTATTTTTTTTATCTATTTTACTTTGACTTTGCACGTTTGTCAATGTACTTATTCAACCTTAAATATCTTTCATTACATATTAGTAAAAATTATAATAATTGAATATTAATAAACTATTCATTGAGACGAATCAAACAGGACCCCACATGACTATATTTTTTCTTATATATTGAGAATAATTTAAAATATTCTCTCTAATTGTGAATAGTGTCAAGATTTTAATTGAAAAAGATAAAAAAATACAGAGGGAGTAAGTATGAAGATATGAATTCTTTCAATTTCTAAATAATAATTTCACACTAATATGTTTTAAATCTACTACACAAATTCTTTTATTTTAAAGGGTTTGGATATACTAATCAAAATGACAAGGTGCCTCATTAGAATGAAAGCGTCAGAAGCCTTATCCAATTAATATGTCATATTTAACGTTTTAAATTGGTATACATGGCTTTAAGGATGACTGTATCAAAACGACGTACAATATGCCTCATCAAAACGAAAGTGTGTGGGGAGCCCTAAGAACAAGGTGTATTTTTTACCATGCTTGCATAGCGCAACTGCGGAAGCGTTTATCATAAATTACGATTCATAAGAAGACTCAAACTTCTTGTTGAATATAAACATGCCAAATAACTTCCTAGCAATTATTGTTAGCTTCCATATCGATCATTGTTTCACATGAATTTAAGGGATGCCTTAGGGTAAAATCTCCTTTTGGAGTCCCTTGCTTGGATTATCAAATCTTTCATAAAAATATTAGGAACTACTAGCTTCCTTTCTTTTTTGCCTCCAAAAGAAGTGGTCAAACACTCTACTAGACCACCCTCCTGCCAAGTTTTTTGAAATAAAATTTGATGGTTCCAAGCTTTCCAATGACCAAACTTGTTTTATTTTTATCTATCATTTTGCTCTTTTAAACAGGCGGGAGTTTAGTTATAATTAATCCTACTTGTAGCATTACCCAAGCGAAAGCTAAGGGTCTTCGCGAAGGACTTCAAGGGGAAATCATCCTTGAAATCCCTAATGTCATTATTGAGAGGGTCAATTCATCAATGCCTAAAAGAAATACTGGCCTTATTATTTTATGATGCGCATCTGAATTTATGCGGGTTTTACTCAGGAAGTTCGTTTTCAGCCTTGCTTATGTGAGGCAAACTAAGTGGCAGATTACGAGGCCAACAAGGATCGCGTTTCCCCCACCCTCCTCCAATCCTTTATCTTCCTCCCTATGACATTAATCTTTCGCTCCTCATCCACAATCAATGGCGGATCTAGAATATGTAATAAGTGGGGTTAAAATAAAATTACTACTTTTTAGAGGGTTAAAACGATCAATTTTGCCATAAAAATTACAAAAATCTCAAATCATATAAGAGAAAAATCCAAAAATTTCAGATTTAAGTTGGGTCAACTAACCCCACTAAGCTGAACATACCTCCGCCCCTGTCCACAATGATGTTCCATGTTAGCTTAGGATTAAGGGTCCATCCTAATTTTCCTCTAATATAAATTACCTCATTAACCCTTGTCTCATTAACTTATAAGGATAGTTATATTCATATTCAGATTACAACGGATACATCATGGCTAGCTAATGTCAATTTATTGTCACTCATATTATGTAATCTAGACAAAGCTAGATCATATAATTAGCAAAAGATCTTAAACTCACAACATAGATTGTGCTCTTGTTTGAGCTTAGTGTATTAGATGTGCTTGACAACAACTTCTTAAGTATCATTCAATTCAAATAAAAGTAAAAAGTAGTGTTTGGTGAAGTAACTAATTTATGTTACTAGTCTGCAATAAAAGAATACTTGAAGCATTGAAATTGTGGCAAGGAAACACCAACATCAAAATACATATGAGGGAATCAAGTGGAAGCTCAATGGTAAAGCTCCTACGTCCCGACTATGTGGTTAGAAGTGCAAATTACATCACCTGTTTGAGGTATTGAAGTTTCCACACGAATATAAATTCCCTATCATCTATGTTTCTTCCGTAGCCAGTTAATTTCCCGATTAAAAAAAGTGTATAGGAATAATGCACCATCCATCTCTACACATTTGCAATGTAATGGACTTGCTTGATTTCATTATCCCCATAACAGGATTATTATAAAAACATACAAGAGAGAAGTTAGGCTAAACTTTCTGTTCCTAAAGATTTACAAGATAACTTTCCTAAGAGATATAATATACACAAGATCACAATATTCACAAGAATATTCTAATACTCTAACACACACCCGCGGTCGAAGTGGGATGACGACGAACATTAAGACTATCCTGAAAGTCTTCAAATAATATGAGTGGAAGTCCCTTAGTAAAGATATCGGCAATCTGATACCGAGAGGGGACATGAAGAACCCGAACTTGCTCGCGGGCAACCTTTTCGCGAACAAAATGGATATCCATTTCAATATGCTTAGTGCGTTGATGCTGAACTGGATTGCCAGTAAGATATATCGCACTAACATTATCACAATACACCAATGTAGCTTTGCGGATAGGACAATGAAGCTCCAAGAGAAGATTGCGTAACCAGCAAGATTCAGAGACAACATTGGCAACCCCATGATACTCGACCTCAACACTAGAGCGAGACAATGTGGGTTGTCTTTTGGCAGACCAAGTGAGAAGATTGTCACCAAGAAAGATACAGTAACCAGACGTAGACGTCGAGTATCCGGACAACCACCCCAATCAGCATCAGTGTAAGAAACAAGCGTGGAGGTAGATGAGGGATAGAGGTGAAGACCATGAGTGAAGGTGCCCTGTATGTAGCGCACAATGCGCTTAAGAGCATGCATATGGATCTCCCTAGGGTCATGCATGAACAAACACACCTCTTGGACAACATAAGTAATATCTGGTCTGGTGAAGGTAAGATACTGAAGGGCTCCTGCAAAACTACGATAATGAGAAGGGTCCTCATATGGAGGGCTAGAGTCAGCAGAGAGCTTGGGTTTAGTATCAACAGGTGTAGGTGATGGCTTACAAGAAGACATTCGTGCTCGTTCAATAATATCAGTAGCATAATTTTTCTGAGATAAAAATAGAGCACCAGCATGGTGAGTAACAACACTACCCAAGAAATAGCTCAATGGCCCCAAGTCTTTCATAGCAAATTCTGCACTATGCAGAGAAATAATAGACTTGCGAAGAGCATTAGATGAGGCAGTCAAGATGATGTCATCGACATATGATAAAATATATGCTATAGAAGTACCCTGACGATAAATAAAGAGATAATGGTCAGAAGTACTATGAGAAAAACCAATAGTGGCAATATAATCAACAAATCTCTTATACCAATCCCGAGGAGCCTGTTTAAGGCCATAAAGAGACTTCTTCAACAAGAAAACATGATTAGGGTGATCCGGCTCACGAAAACCCAAAGGCTGATGCATGCATATAGACAGTCTCCTTGAGATCACCATGCATAAATGCATTTTTCACATCAAGCTAATGAATGAGCCAAGAGTGAAAAAGAGCCAAGCTGAGAACTGTGCGAATAGTAGCCGGTTTAACAATCGGACTGAAAGTCTCACCACAATCCACACCAACCTGTTGTGTTTTGCCATCACCTACAAGACGGGCCTTATGCCTCTCAAAAGAACCGTCAGCATTTTTTTTATGAGCAAAAATCTACATAGACCTAATGACATTAACATCAGGGGGGCGGGTACCAATTCCCAAGTCTTATTTTTAACGAGAGCATGGTACTCGTCATCCATGGCCTTCTTCCAATTCGGGTCACGGAGAGCCGACACAGCGTTACGAGGCGACGAAGATTTAGATACGTTAGTATGAAGATTGAGAGGAGTCTTGGGTTTAAAAATCCCTCGTTGGTTGTGAGTAACACGCCTATGGGAAGACATAGGGGTTGACTGGGAAGAATTGGGTTGAGTGTTAAGATCTGGGCCATGGAAAATAGGCGCAGCAGGTATTGGACCTATTAAGGGACGCTGGGAGTTGGTGGGAGGAGGGAAACATCATGGGTCCAGCTGGGAAGGGGGAGGACAAGGCGTCTGGGCCTGGGACGAAGATGGCGCATGAGGCGCATGGGCCGGGGAGGATGATGGGCTCGATACAACATGAGGCGTGGAAGGAGTGTGGGCTCGCACAACACTGGGCTGCTGGGCAGGAGAAGAAACGCCCGTTTGAAAGGGAGTTTGAGTGAGATTTGGGCCAGGGAGTTGGGTGAGATGGTGGATCATATATGGAGGTGGACAATCATCAAGACAATCATAAGTAGATGGTGAGATTTGATGTAAGGTGGTGAATGGAAATTGTGTTTCATCAAAACAACATGGCAGCTTATAATAATTTTGCAAGAAGAGAGATCATAACAATTGTAACCGCGATGATTAGGAGGAAACCCCAATAACACACATGGTGTAGACCGAGCTTGAAGCTTGTTTATGGTATTGGAGGGATAAAGAGGATAACATAGGCACCCAAAAACCCGAAAATGATCATAGGAGGGAGTTTTGTGATAAAGAATTTAAAGAGGAGAATGATTGCTTAATTGCTTACTTGGAAGGATGTTAAGAAGATATGTTGCCATTTGGAGTGCGTGAGGCCACAAGGAAGGAGGAATAGATGCATGAGCCATTAAGGAACGTACAATATTATGAATGGTGCGAATCTTACACTCGGCTTTGCCATTTTGTGATGAAGTATGAGGGCAAGAGAGATGAAAAGAAAAGCCATTAACTTTACAAAATTCCCAAAAAGGACCATTATCAAATTCCCCACCATTATCACATTGAATATTTTTCACTTCTCGTTCAAATTGAGTATTGGTGAAAGCACAAAAAGATTGAAAAGTGGATAATACATCAGATTTTCTTGATAAAGGAAAAGTCCATAAATAATTCGAGAAGTCATCCAAAAATAAAACATAATAACGATGGCCCATATAGCTCAAAACAGGAGAAGTCCAAATATCACTATGAATAATGTCAAATGGCATAATAGTAGTAGTAGTAGTTGAAGCAACAAAAGGTAACTTAACAAGTTTTCCAAGAGGACAAGTAGAACATAAATGAGAACTACGAGTATGAGTACAAGCAATCATTTTATTTAATTTAAGAGAATCTAGAATAGAAGTACCCGGATGACCCAATCGAGCATGCCATAAGGAGGGAGCTAAAGCAACAAAAGTGGATGGAGAATTCATCGGAGTAGTGGTAATGGGATAAAGCTTGCCCTTACTATCACGCCTCATGAGACGGGTTTTTGACGAGTTTTTGTTGAGTTTAGGAGCATGAAGGACATTTTTTAAAGCTAATGGAGGATGAGGAGATGACAGATTGGCATGACCATAACCACAAATTGGAATAGAATGACCACTTCCAACAACAATACTACAATTAGTACTCAAATTAAAATAAGGGGAAAGGGTACCTTGGTTGGATGTCATATGAGAGGTTACTCCCGTATCCATATACCAATTGGGATCCGGAGGATTGAGCGCAAGAGTGTGAAACGCAACTGCAATATCAGTAGGAGTAGTGGAAGGACCTGCTGCCATATAGGAGTGTGTTGGTCTGGGCCCAAGAACACTAGAGGAGGACTGCTAGGCCTGATGAATATTGGGCCTATACCATTGAGCTGTAGGATAGGGGCAAGGAGGAACGCCCCACTGCATCCATGGCCACTGCCATGGCAGTTGCTGCTGCTGCCCCCCACCGGCCTGATCGCCAGTCGGCTTGCCACCACCACTGTCGGAGGTCCAGTTGCCACCACCGCCAGTCTGGCCACCACCACCGGTATTTTTCCGGTTATTTTTGCCATGATTTTTGCGATGATTGTTGTGGATTTTGTTACCACCACCATGAGAGTGACGAGGAGTGGAGGACTCCACAGGAGGGGAGTCATCCTCATCACGAGTTATCATGGCCGTGCTGGAGGTCATAGCGGCTTGTTTGGCAAGTCCTGTTTCTTCTAAAATAAGCATGGAACGGGCTTGATAAAATGGTGGGAGCGGGTTGCTTTGGCGAATGAGAGTACCAACACTACTATAACTTGATACGAGACCCGACACCATTTGAAGAACAAGGTGGTGGTTGGAAACCGGGGCCCCAACATTTTTTAATTGATCCGATAACTCCTTGAGTTTTTGACAATAAGCGGAGGCATTCATAAAGTTTTCCATTTGAGTATGGGATAATTCTTGTTCAAGAGTAACGGCACAAGAGTTCTTATTATCTTGGAATATGTCACGTAATTGATTCCAAGCCTCAATAGCCGTGTAGTCGGGTTCAAGAATAGTATGTAGAAGATCATGAGAAATTGTAGCATAAATCCACCGAAGCACCATAATTCTTTTTCTTCATCGGTGGTGGGTACCTTCTCCTTACTCTTTTCCGGTGAAATAATATGGTGAAGAACCTTATGAGAGCGAGCGTGAATCTTAAAAACTTTCGCCCATGTCGAATATTGGACATTTTCCATTTCTAGGGTGATAGAAATGTGGTTCTTTATGTTGGAAACACAAAGAGCTGGGTCGAATTTGGATTCAGTCATGGTGAAGAGGAAGGAATCTGCAGGAAGGGAAGGAAATACTGCCGAGAAAATGAGAAAAAAAGGTGGTTAGGGGGGGCTGAGATAAGGCGGCAAAGAGGGAGGAGGAGAGCGTGCGGAAGATTTGTGCGTGGAGAAGGAGAAGATCAGTCCTAGGAAACTGATACCATGATAGAAATTGATTCCTTGATTTCATTATCCCCATAGTGGGATTATTATACAAACATACAAGAGAGAAGTTAGACTAAACTTTCGGTAACTAAAGATTTTCAAGATAACTTTCCTAAGAGATATAATATACACAAGATTACAATATTCACAAGAATATCCTAATACTCTTACAGCATAGAGGTTTGAGGTGTGGAGTAGTGACATCGCTTCCCACCTCATATTCATGAGGTCTAGGGATCTACATCTACCTCATGGAACTCATTTGAGGATTTTCCTTTTATTCCCTCAAAAAAGATAATGGACTTGCATGTACAACAAAGTCGAAATTATAGTGTCAAAATCAAAGACTACAACCCATCTTTTGGAAAAATTATGGGTTTTGACCCAACAATATTTTTGAGGCAACAAATGGAGTTTCATGACCACATCTATGACGACAATGTTTCGGTTATTACTATGTTCACCTAGTGCACGACCCTTCTTTTCCACCCCACTCTCACTCTGCTTCTCCAGGTAACTCTCAAATCTTAATTTCACTTTTCTCTGTTAATCTTTCAGTCTAATGTTAATTATTTCTGGCAAGAACAAACAAATAAGTTGTGAAAATTTAATTTTGTGCAAATGGGGGTAAAACTTATTTCTTTGATCTTCTCTTATTAGCTAGCTACTTCATAGTGATTTCCAATTATGTTTCAGATTGAAGACCAACTTACATTGCAAGTGTGTAGAGATGGGTGTTGGGAGTGTCAATTCCGAGTACTTTAGACCAGCAAAATTTCGTTTGTGCAATGTATCTGGGTAAATGCTTGTCAATTTGCGTGTTTTATATAGTGTGATGATAAATTGTTTGCAGTGAATTTCTGGGTTTTAATTGGTCAGTAATAAAAATCAGAACTTTAGTCTTTTCTTGGGTATGTATTCATGTAAATTTACATTTTTATAATCATATATGTTGGGTTAGTTTTATGACAGAACTGCTGGAAATTGAGGCTCCAAGTCCCACAATGCATATATTGTTCATCCCTGGAAATCCAGGTTTTCTTGTTTCCCTTTGTGATTTTTTCTCTAATTTTTGGTGGGATAGAAATGACATTAGATGGTAGTATTGCAGGTGTTATTACATTTTACAAGGATTTCCTTGAATCGTTGTATGAACGACTTGATGGGAAAGCATCAATTACAGGTATGCTATGGCTTCCCCTCTCCATCAATACTTTGTTTTTTATTATTTAAAGTTTCTCATAGGACTTGTTTCTTTTGTGTTAATTCTCAGCTATTGGGCACATATCCCATTCAAGCAAGGTATGTTGTGACTTTGTGAGTAGTAATCGGCTTTCCGTGAAACGGAGATGATCATTTTATGATATTTGGTATTACTATTGCTGAAGTAAAAGCTTTGAACATCATAAGTTATGATAATTATTGCACGAATATATGACCATGAATAAGTGCATGACATCATAGGGCATAAGCTATCAATTGAAAAACTGCACCTTGTTATTTGAAATGAGATCTTCTCTAAATGATGTAAAAGTTTGAGTGAAGTGGCTTGCAGCTTGATGTTTGGGCTATTTATGCTTGAGGTAGCTTATTTTTGAAACTTTACTCAGGAATTGATTTTTCATGAACTATCTGGTGTCAAATATCTGATGTCTCCTTTGGTGTGGATGGTTCAACTCATGCCCATAAAGTAGTTGGTAGACTAAGGAGAGAGAAAATGGAGGTGCTTATGTTGGGGGGGGGAGTGAGAGATAGAGGAAGAGGAAGGTGAAAAAGGAGCTATGTTATTACTTGTGCTCGTAATTGTGAGCCAGAGGATGGAGAGGGAATTGATAAGTTCGTTGGGGATAGTGGTGGTGGTGGGTTTTCAGATATGGGTACTTTGGAAAGAGATTCATGAGAAAGAGGAACAGCAAGAAGGGAGGCAAAAGAAAAAGACAGGAATAGGTAGCCCCTTTGTAAACCTTTCCTCTAGTGGAAATGCGATCTTGAGACAATTCTCTGAAATGCTGGGTAGCCACCAGCCACCAGTTAATTACCGCTGCATCTGAAATAGGTTATCTTTATGTAAATTTGTGATTACCGAAATATGGGGCTATCTCATTTAGTCACCCCAAACCTCAGGCTACCTCAATGAAAAATTTCCTTATATGGTAGTAAGACAAAAAATGGTTAATTTTTATTTTTGAGATGGTGTGCCGGTTCTCCTTGGCTTGTTATCATAATATCTGTATTAATTGTTTCTACTAATGAAATATGGTATGACATCTCTCTTATGGATAATGAATGTGTTAGAAAAACCCTTGTTATAGCATTTACTTGTTTGCTAGGATTGGGAGCATGGGCGCTTATTCTCATTGGAAGATCAAATTAATCACAAGGTAAGCTTTGTTTTGGCTTGGTAAATCCCACTGAATTTTCTGTCATACTTAAGGTGACATATCAAAGCATTGGCCATTGTTGGCCATTAAACATATCTTATTTTGGATTTAAACTTTCCTAATTGAGTTCAGTGTAAAATCTTAAGTGTGAAGGATGATTTGATGGGATATGATGAAGCGCATTGTCCACACTGGTTTTTGTTTTTATGTATTTTTAATTTGTAATGTATCTGTGATTGTGTTTATTATTCATCTATTATAGCTCTTTTGTTTTTATTGCTTCCTAAACTCACTATCAACACCAAAAAAAGGGAGTGGAAAGGAACCGAATTCTGATACGTTATTCCTCCAAAAACATTTTAACTGTTCCTAAGATCTAAGTCTGATGCGTAGAAACTCTCTTCTTTTTCGTGCTTGATTGCATCGTCATAACTCTTATGGCCTGTTTGGTAATCAATAATAGATGATGGTAATAGATTTGTATGTAATTTTGTAAAGGAAGTCTCATGTGAATGCTTATGGTAATAGAACATCATCCTTGAACATGTGTTTTTCTTTATAAATTACCAATACCATTAAATTACCACCTCTAAAATGGTAGTGGATTATAATGAAAATTTGTGAAGAAAAAGAAGGTATTCTAGGACGGACAAACTCTGCCATGGACATAAGCATGAGATTTTTTCTTCACAAAATTACGTATAAATTTATTATCGTTAGTTCGTTACCATTACTATTTATATGCACCTATTAAGATCCCAGTAGACCGTTAAGATATGAGATTGAGCATTGATGGTGGACTTCCGAGTCCCAAGTAATTGTTATTGGCTAAATCTTGTATTTGGTTTTGGTGGCAGAGAGTGAAGTTTATTCATGTGTTGACTTGAGGAGTTATTTAACTTCAAGAAGTTGTTTTGCATATGGTCTCAGTATGTGAGGTGGACTAATGATTTGTAGTCTTTCTGTTGCTGCAGATGGATTTTATTGCCCACGAGCTCCAAAACCACAGCACTCCATTAGTGCTGGTAGGTGCACTGCTATTTAGAGCTGATTTTGTGAATATCTATTGTAGGCTTCTTTCAATACTTCATTTTCTTGTAGCTTGGAAGAACTTGTTTGCTATTTGCCTATTTGCATCATTCCCTTGCTTGCATAACTAAAATACCCACAAGCACCCAGTGAGCCCACGTTAGATTTTTAACCGTTTTAATTACTTTCAAAAGCAAATAGAATTCTATTTGGCCCATGTAGTTGAACGATCATAACAGTAAGAATAATAGGACATTGCTTCTAATTTTTTATTTTATTTTTTAAAAAGTATGCCTCAGGCTCATCATAGCTTTAGATAAGTTATTGTTATAGCTTTGAGAATTGAGATTATGAGCACTTGTGAGTAAGAATTCAGAGTCTTCCTTGTATCATGACATTATATTTATTATTATGTGTTCTTTCCATTGTATCCTAGTTTATAACTTGATTATCCTGTTATTTGTAGGCTTCTTTTAATCTTGTACACAGTTTAACTATGGTTCTTGGCATCTGGTCCAAATATTCGTTCCTTTTTGAGGTTTTGAACGACACTTATTGCCTTTCCTGAAGTATGACTCCTATGCATATATGACAGGTTGCGCATTCCATTGGATCTCACATATCAATGGAAATGTTCAAGCGAGTATCAGATAAGGTACTTGGTTTTCTAGCTTGGAGTAAGCTTCATTTACTTCACTTTTGCCCCTTTCAACTCACTCAAACACAATAATTTTATTAATCTTGATGCTATCGCTATGTTGGCAGATTATCTATTTCATTGGGCTATATCCATTTCTGGCTCTAAATACCAAATCATCGAAGCAAACGATAATCAGGAAGCTAGCAGGGTATATCTCTATCTTTATACTCCGTCCCAGGATTAGAGTAAATTAATTTTTCCTATTCCGATGACACAGATTGCTCTTCTCAATAAACAAGTTTTTTTGGTGTACTTTCTTGTGACTTATGTCTAGGCTATTTCTTGGAATTGACACTATTTAGAAGGCGGTAGTTAATCTTATGCGTAGATTGTCTGTCATAGGCTCATTATCTTATTTCCTTTTAGTCCTCTGCTTTACTTCGTTTTTTTTTATATGGTTTTAATGAACTATATCAAATGTATTACGAAATATTCTGTTACTTCCTATATGTTATGAAGCGTGTAGCAGTAACAGCTTATGTCTTTTCAATATAAACTGTACCTTGAATGGTTTCTATAGAATTGTTGAATACATTAGTGATTAGACAACTGACACCTCCTTATCCTGCCTTGGTGGGAGCCCCTGAGAGACATTGGGTTTTGAATGGCGTGGTATCATTATTCATTTTGTAAATTGTAACTAAAAGGATAAATGTTTATTTTATATTATCACCTAATGAATCAACTTTTCTGGCGCAGTTTTATGTGTTTTACTGTACTAGTTCTAGGTTTTGCTTGCAATTCTACTCATTGGTTTTACATTGGGTGCCACTAATGGTTCATTAGGTCTTTATTGAGCTTTTAGTGGGAGGAGCAGCGTGTCTATTCACTCTATGCTTTGACTGACTTGTATGTTAAGCGGTCAACATGTAGGCAATGATGTTTCTTTGCCAACTGAACTTTTAAATTCCTCCTGAACTTCTAAGACCTACTACTACAAGATTTTTCGTGTACTTTCTCCATGTAATTTCTGCCAGTGCTGGATGTGGTGGGTTCCAAGTGTGTTATCTATTTACGATGTGATTCTCTGTCATCTGGATTGAGATTTTTCTGAAACAAAAGGGTCATCCTGCTTATACTATATAGCAAAATTTTATAATAGATCCATTTCTTTGCTCCTTACTTTCAGGTCTCCTGTACTATGTTCATTTGTAAGCTCTATAGTAGCATTGCTGGGCCTTATCCCTAGTTTGTCGAGGTTTATTGTGAAGAAGACCTTAGGAAACTCATGGTCTGATGCTGCAATAGATGCCGCTTGCTCTCACTTGGTGAAGGTAAGACTTCCAAAATCCTGTTGAGATTGCGACAAACTTTAATGTCCAAAAATTTAGTAAAACAACTTACTCTTAATCTTCTCTCCTATCAATGTATTAACTTTTAGTTCGTCAATCCATGCATATGATCACTTAAGTCTGTTCTTTTCCTCCCATTTTACAAGAGAAATCAAAATATGATTAGTCAGACTGAGACTTACAAGAAGGAACTTTAGCAATAACCAATCTCACGGCTTTGAGACAGAGAGCCTTAAGTACATAACCTATGTCTTCTGATTGCTACCGAACTTGAGGAAAGCAATAAGCCAGGGGAACTATCCCAAGTATATTAGATGAGTAAACAAAAATGTATCATTAGGTCAAAGGAATCCTGCATTTCCACTGGTGATTTTAACCACATAATCAGAAAGCAAAATCAGTAGGTCAATTACCAACTCATTCTGGTCTTTGCAATCACAATAAAAAAATAGCCTCCTACGTCCTAATCCATAAAAAAATAGGATTTGAATGACAACAACCTCATCAGAACATCAAAATCAATCATTATCTATTCTAACTTCTCAGACCTATTTCAAATAGCTACAACGGCCAACAGTATAACACCATCATTAAGTGTGATCTTACTCCCCATTCCACAACTAAATGTGTAACATGCATTTAAGGGCGTACAAATGGAAACATTATCATCATCATCATCATCGTTGTTATTTTGGAACTTTTATTGAAACTTATTGGTTTGTATTAGATATTAATCAAAACAAGCTGAACAATATACATCAACACTGCCTTAAGGATCTTTTTCAAAACTGACCATTTTGTTTAGTGATATTTGTTGTGAAATGAAAGGATTATTCTTTTGTCCCATCACTAAACAGTTGATAACTGCAGTACCATACCATGCGAAATGTGCTGTTTATGGCAATGACAGAGTTTCAGAAGGTACACTTCCTTTCTGATCTTTTTGCAACTTTTCATGGTTTTCTTTTTAGTAATGAACTTATCATAAGAACTTGCTATAAATCTGCTCGCAACATTTGGTTGGCAGGAAGAGAAGTAACTTCCTAAAAATTGATTCTGAGAAAGATTTTCTTTCTCCGTTTTGAGGCTTTGCTGGCAGTCTAACAAACCTAGATATTGATAGGACTCCTTAACTCAAATAGTTTTGGCAGACTATAATTATTGACGGATTTTCTTAGAAAAATAAAATAGTGGAGTTTTCTTATGCAGTAATCTTATAAATGGACTGAAGAAGACTAATTGCTAATTGTGGTCAATTTCATAACAGTTTTCACAAGCACCAGACTGGGACTTCCTGAGAGAAAAGTCAGGTCAAATTGCATTTTTGTTTGGCATTGATGATCACTGGGGTCCTTTGTCATTGTTCGAAGAGGTGAGAGATAAGTCTGGCCTTTCTAAGATGTTCACATGTTCAACCATATTTCTATTTTTTTCACTTTGCAGTGTATGTAGTATGTACTGACTGCAATTGCATATTGACTTGTATAGAATTTCATTAATTAGTAAATGAATATAAGGATAGGATCTTTATTTTTCGTCCAAGAGATGATTTTGTTCTGCATATAATTTGCAGAAATTATTTGTTTGTAACATAAATTTTTAGCCCTCATGAAAATAGCTACCTTTCATATGATAAATGTCAGAATGCTAACATTGGTTGAGCACATCTTCTCTGTTGAATCAGACCACTAGGATTCACTTTTTTCATCTGAAAAGGGCTTATCTAAACTCATCAGAACTTATTATAAGTTGTGAATTGAACTTGTCCATTATCTGAAGTCTGAACTTATTTGAACAAATATTAACTAAACTTATTTTTTAGGATGAAAAAAACAAAGCTAACTCTATCACTTCTTTGGAAATGATCCTAAAAGTTTGGGTTGTTGGGACACAGTGCATCTATACTTGTATGAACATAATTTGATGCCTCAAAAGAGGTTTTTTTGCTCATTGCAGGATAAGGGGGTTCAGATATATGTAATCTTATCCTTGCAATAACAGAGATACTGTTCTTGTTTGATCCTTGAGTCAATCTAATTACTGTCTTTTACTTGCACAGTAACAAAAATGTGTGTAGTTTAATGAATTGTTTTGATTTAGTATTACATTTTACCTGAACCGGTTTTGATCTAGTTGGTACATAGCATTAGGCTAAACTATCATCTGAAATGGCGATTTGCTTGAGTGTACTGAATGCATTTACTCTCCAATTTCGCTTACTATGTGCTGTCAAACTTTCTAGTCCCCATGTGCTCCTGTAAAATGTCTCTCGACAAATAAAGCACTTCTGTAAGCATCAGCACCAATACCTTATCAGAGTCCCTGCTTCAGTTTAAGTACATCAATAGCTTTTTATGTTTAATGTGATGCTTGGCATCGGATGTGAGAGTCAGATTTTAGGTATGGATCTAAGAGTCTTACATGGTAAAGTTTTAACTTGAAACGACAGGGATAATGAGCATAGTTTCGAGGATCTAAAGTTCTCATATGGAAAGAAAAAAAGAAACAAGGACACGATATAGAAGTAGAAATGAAGTATCACATCAGCACTTTTGTCTCGTAGTGCCTGACTTTCAATAATTATTGGGAGTGGCAAATATCTTACATGAGAACTTAGAGCTGAAATGAAGATCCCGAGCATCATAACTTGTATGTATCTGTTGAGCTTATTGTTTCCAAAATATCATTCTTTAAATTCTTATTCAGAGACATTGAGCCCTTACCGAGCCCTAAAAAATGAAGCTTCTATTCTGTTGGGCTTTTTTTTTGGGTTTCTTTATTTGACTCCTATCTTTTCTTCTGCTTGTTATACAGATATCCAAGCAAGCTCCTGCTGCTTCTTTGTCAATTGAAAAAGAGGGCCATGACCATGCTTTTTGTTGCACTGAGGCTGGTTCAACTTGGGTCGCTCAGCATGTAGCAGGCTTGATTAAGAAACATCTGTAAACACTATGACAATGCCGGAGTCTCCATTTCGTAAGTAAAGAATGAAGAGAATGTTTCTTTCCTTCTTTTACTCAGTTCCTTATCCTTCTCTTTTGGAAGCTTCAACTGGTTATAAATCCTGTAATGACTTAAGTGATGTAAGTTTGTCCTGTAAGTTCCCTTAACTGCTACAGTTTACCTGTGTATATATTCTACTTAAATGATGAAATGTTCATCTTAATCCTTTTACTTCTGGGATGATGATCAAATATATAATTTGAAGACTAAATGCAGCTTCATAGAGACCGTCTTACTATTGCTTATTTTGATACCACGCAAATTTTTTCTAGCTTTTAGAATTTTTTTTTTACTTCCATCTTGGTTTACCTTTTGACATCACACGGTAAAGTAGTGCAAGACTGTTTCATCCAAGATTTTCACCATATGATTTCAATTGGCTTGGTTACTGAGCCTACTTTCAACTCAGCTCTGTTTCATTTCAGCGTCTTCATCTAAAACTGTCTGTTTCATTTTTCTGAAAATTTCAGAAGCTAGCCATGCCTGCGGCGAGAAGTCCTCATAAATATAGAAGCAATGCAAATATGTTTGCTGCAGAAGAGTCCTACATGCAGGTTTGTCCTGGTCTTTCCTTGATCAAATTACCACTGTGCTGCTAAAGATATGGATTTCATCACTCTTTCAGTCTTATCTCATTTGTTACATTGACTTTCTACACCAGAATTTTACCTCAATATGAACTTGTAAAAACAATAAGATTGCGGAGGATTTTATTAAACAATATCTTAAGATGGCTTTAATAATTGTATAGTAGTCCAAGTTTGTAGGTTAGATTTATTCATACATCATTTTCTTGCTTAATCACTGGTGTTGGGTTATAATGTCTCAACTGCGGCCCATCTTTGTTGAGGGACACTTGTTTGTCTTGACGTACAAAGAGGATCCGAGGTTGGTGCCTTTGTGCCTTTGATTCATTTAACTATCAACAATTATAGGCATCGAACTGTTTATGGACCGTAGTATAGACTTGATAGTGTCATAGTGTGCATTGTATGTGGACCATGGCTTGGATTACACTCTCTTGTGAAGGCCAAGAGGGGAGGGCCAGAGGTAATATTGGCTAGAGTTGGTGTTACACGACAATACGATATGAATAGACTCGATATAAATGGGTTATGTTGAGATTTTTTGACCCAATTATTTTATTGGGACAATATGAGTTCAAATGTTCAATAAATGGAGCAAGTTAGTATCTATACAAATATATTAAAAGGCGTTCCTAAACAAGGAACGGTGCCACGTAACACTGTCCTTAAGGGCGTTTTACTCCATATAATCCACATACAATAAAACAAAAATTGGAAGTTGCATAGTATAAAGTTTGATCCCGTGATTTCAAGTTCATATACTAAAGTCCTAGACCAAGTGATATTTAGTGTCATCTTAAAGTATAATATTAATAAGTGAAAATTTTCCTTACCTGGGGCATAGCCCGGGCCTAATAACTAGTTATATATATATATATATATAAAAGGATCAAGCTAGTGTTAGAAATTTAAATCGAAATTGACTCGTTTTCACCTGCTTGGTTTTCAGGGGTGGTTCTTGGCCCATGCAATCACGTCAATGGAATAGGGGCCCCAAAATATAAGGGCCCCAAAATATATTTATTTTTAAATTGTTTGAAGAAAAGACAAAAGAAAAACATTTGGATCAGTAGTAAAAGTGTAAGTGAAGGAATAATGAGTACATGAAATTCATCAAAATTTTGTTGTTTGAACTTTTGAACACGAGACTTATACTTCTATCTTTTTTGAACTACAAATGAAGGGCCCAATTAAGAAAATTGTACAGGGCCCCCATTATTTTTGCCCATATTTGCCCCACCCCTGGGTTTTAACCCATTGATTTTCTTATTTTTATCTTTACACAAATCAAAAGTATGAGTTAGGATAATTTAGATTAATAGTTCAAAATTTTAAAAATATTGAAGAGTTAGCTAGTGTATACTAAAACATGATATGATTCTATGGTAGAACAAAATCGGATGTAAGAACATTCACGATCTATCTTGGGGAAGTTTTGTTTGAAAACCATTCATTAATTGAACTTCTGTTTTCTTCCAACAATTCATTTATTTATCTATTTATGTGGGGGAGGGTGGTTGCAAAGCGACACTGTTTGCGTAGGGCCTAAAAACCTTTTGCATTTTTGGAGCCCATCTGCTTTGGGACTCTTGGGAGTGAAATTATTTAACTTTGTACTGCTTTTGTAACACCCATGTTGGGATTAATATATCCAAATTCCATTGGAACCCACTCACTATTTGGGTCAAGTGGTCAACCGGGTATGACACGATCGTGACTAGGGTGCAACAGGGCTTGGACCTGTCCTCCTAGTTGGTGGGTTCTGGCCTTGTGGTTGAAACTCTCCGTACACCAACCGTTTCGACTTGACCTATCTCAATCGACCAGTTGGCTTTCAACTCGCAAATTTTCTTTAAAGCCATTGACAAAAGTTCGATACGCTTGGATTCGATCCAGCTCCCAGGACATAATAAAGAGTTGTAACAGATTAAAAATCAAGTACTGTTCATCACCTATGGAGGATCCAAGTCCACAGGATAATTCCCTCAATAATATTTCTACTTTACATGATTAATAGATTTTAATAGTTATGACACATCAAATATCACAATAAATGCTACATAAGAACATCTTTAGTTCAATAAATATTTTTCCCAACTTAATCATTTTATAGAATCATAATAACCAACGTTTATAATTCATAACAACCAATAGGTCCATCCATACAGCCTCATATATAGAGTCACAATGTCAACTTATAATATCATTTGTAACATCATTAATTCACCGGTTGTACCCATTAAATTACACTAACTATACTAGTATAGTTTTAATATGACGGTACGATAGTTACATTAACAAGTCCAACCATACTAGTAAATACATATGTATATATAAATATAATACGTAGGGAAAATAGTACTAATATTAATAATCATAACTTTAGTCATACAAGTACTAGTATAGTTTTTTTTTCTCTTCTCTCTCTATAAATTTTTCTCTTTTTTTTTTTTCTCTTTTTTTTTTTCTTTTTTTTTTTTTTTTCTCTTTTTTTTTTTTTTTCTTTTCTCTCTCCTCTCCCACAAAACCCTAATTTTCAACCTAGGGGCTACCGCCACCCTTCTGGGCGGTGGTAAGCCCATTTTCTCCTTTTGTTACTAGTTTTGATGTTAATGTTTCTAATAAACTTCAGTCTCTCTCTAATGGAGAGTTTTTCTACCCATTTATTGGGTTATATCTACCCATATATTGGGTTTTATCTCTCTCCATGTGGGAGTTTTGAGACTTTGTTTTTGGATTTTTGTGTAATTCAAGAGGTTGATTTGTTGATTGAAATTTGTACGGGGTTGCAACAGATGTCATTACTTTGTTTACAATCACTTGAAATGGATCCAGTTCTACTTCAAAACTACAAAAGATCGATAGACCCCATTGCAGAAGGCTGCATCAGACAGCGATGTGAAAGACGAGGGTTTTCAGAAGTGTTAGATCTACTCAACGATCGAGGTTTTGTCATATTAGAATTGTATTTATTTCATTTTGATATGTATTTGTTTAGTTTTTACTTCTATTGTAGATGTCGTATGACTTTGAATCAATGAATTAATTTTTAATTTCAAAAAAAAAATTGTTCATGTCATATATAATATATATCAAACTTAACATATAATCACATAATTACATATAGCACATATATATAATTCCTAACGGGATTCTAAGTGTTGATGGACATTGTGAATTACCTCGAATGCGTCCAAGTATAGCAATATCACCTAAAAGTCGCCTTCTACGAAGTTTCCGTCTACAACAAATAATATTACCTAAAGTTAGTCACTTGATATAGTATCCCAAAAATAATTAACCAAAGTTTACAAAATTAATAATTAACAAAGTTGAAAGGAAAAAAAAAAAATTTAGAATAACTTTTTCTTGAAACGTGACATACTATCACAACATCTTGAAATTTTTTTTTTTTACAAATTCAATTATGCTCCGTGACTAATTGTCACATCTCCCAACTCCTACCTTACACTAAAGTAGAGGTGATCATGGGTCGGGCCGCGCCAAAAAAAAATTTTCCCATTGGGCAGGCCAAGCCGGGCCCAAATCCGGCCCAAAATTTTGTGTCCAAAGCCCGTGATTTCGGGCTGGGCTGAGCGGGCTTTTCCGGGCCAAAACGGACCGGGCCAAAATTTAGACTAAAAAGTCTTTTTTGGCTTGTCCAAAGCCCGCCCAAAAAAAAAAAACGGGCCGGGCCCGCGGGAAAAAAAAAACTGTCCAAACTCGCCCAAAAACCGAGCGGGACCGGGTTGGAGTTGATCAGCTCTACACTAATGACAAAACATTGTTTTCTTTTAAAAAAATAAAGCAACAAAACTTTTGAAAGGTAAAAGTATGAAGCAGGAACTTATGTTCTAGTTTTCTGAGGCACGAACACAGCAAAGGAAAAAGGAAGAAGAAAGAGAAAAAGAAGAAAGAAGAAAAGAAGAAGAAGACCAGCGCCGTAATCCGGCCAAGTCATATATATATATATATATATATATATATATATATATATATATATATATATAGGTGAGATCCGCTGAAAACAGCTCTTAATCTGAAAACTGAAAACAAGGGTAACTTTTAACACCTTTAGGGTAACTTTTGCCAGTTTTAAGGCAACTTTTGCCAGTTTTGAGGTAACTTTTACTAATTTTGGGGTAACTTTATTATATTAAGGGTGGTTCTATATATTTCAAAGGTAACTTTTATTTATTATAAGAGTATCTATTACCACTTTTAGGGTAACTTTTACCATTTTTAGGATAACTTTTACTACTTTTAGGGTAACTTTATCATGTTAAGGCCTTGAGGGTAACTTTATACTAAGTGTAGCTTTGATTTTTTTTACGGTAACTAGCTTTTAGTATTATAAAAGTAACTTTTATTAGTATTAGAGTAACTAATAACTTTAGCTATTGATATTTTTTTCCCAATACTGCCACCTTCTTCAACCTACATCTTCTTCCTTTTTCTTTCCCAAACTTTGTGTGTTTCAACAAGAATGGCAATGAAACTCAAGTATACCCATCAATTTATCAACAACCTCTTACCTTCTGTTCCAAATGCAAATTATCCATGTCCGATTTTGAAAATCAATATAAATCAACAACAACAACATCCTTATGAGTGCGAGCTAAATGCCTCTTATAAGATTAGATACACAGATCGAATCAACACACATTTGCTCCAATCGCAGGCACATCATCAGGTTTCGCAACAAGCCAACAACGAATGGATCCAAATTGAAAGGAAGACCAGAAGGTAGGGTATCGGGAAACAAGTCTAGAATGTTTTGGAGAGATTTGAAGGATATTGGAGATGGTGGACGAGTCGACTCGGAATGAATCGGAAGAAGAAGCTTCACTTCGAGGGATCCTCGGATTGCGGTGCCATCGGTGAAAATAAATGTGCTTAGAAATCGGAAGGAGGCCATACTCGAAAAGTTTGCGATGTCGAGCGTAGACTGTGTGATTGAATCTTTGGTTAAAGATGGAGGTGTTGATGATGGTGGCGCTTGGTGTTTTCCGCCATTGATGAATGAGGAGAGAGAAAAAAAGGGGTCATAAACAGAGTGAGAGAGTCAGTGAGAGAGAGGGAGTTTTATGAGGAGAGAGAAAAAAAAGGGGTCATAAACAGAGTGAGAGAGTCAGTGAGAGAGAGGGAGTTTTATGAGGAGAGAGAAGTCAGATTAAGAGAGAGCGAGAATATCAGTCACACGATCAAAAATAAACGGCCTAGATGTCTTGTTTTCAGTTTTCATATTAAGAGTTGTTTTCACAAGAACTTGTTCCTATATATATATATATATATATATATATATATAGGGGAGGGCTCTTGTGAGAACACATCCTCTATGTGAGAACACTTTTTTATGTGAGAACAAATCTGGACCTTTGGATCTAATCTAATCTAACCATTCTAAATACAATTATGAGTAATGGCATTTTCGTAATTTAGGTTAACCCTTACCCCCCTTCTTCCCCACCACTTTCACGCTACTTTTTTCTCTCTCTAAAACTTTGCACACCCTCTCTTTCTCTCTCCTCTCGTATCGTCGTCCATCTTGCCGTTCCTCAATCATCGCTCAAAGGTATCTTACACTCTATTGAAACCCTAACTTTTCAGCATTTCAATTGCTCGTATTTTTTGGTAAAACAGTATAATTGTAGAATTTTTTTACGCAAAATTTCACCTTTTTTTTCGTTAATCTTTCTGTAATTTTGTAGCAATTATGAATATTCGAATAAATCTTGCATTTCTGGAGTTTGATGCAATCGGAATTCACCAACTTGTAGTGCTTTAGATCAATTATACATAGAAATTGATTAATTTTGGTTTAGAGCTAGGATTTTATGATTGGGAAAAAAAATGTTTAGTTCCCTTTCCTTGGACCTCACGACGCCATACTTAAAGACAAGACCATCGAATCCAGGAGTCCGCAGTGTTTCAGTCTAGTGTTCAATATACAGTTTCCATAATTAAAGGCTCCGCAGTCCTCACAAACCAGGAGCCAATCTTTGCACAAATGCATAGGAAAAAACATTTACAGGAGTTCTATTATTTCTTCAATTCATGAATAAATAGCTTTATTAGAATAAAACACCAGAGATCCTCACTTAAACTAAGAGATGAAATGGCAAAGAAAGATATGCTCTTGTACAGATCTTTAGAGGTATATGGGAATCAGACAAAATATATGATACTAGGCTTTAAAGTTCTACAATAGCTTTGTTAGAAGTACCTTAAAAGTTTGCACAAAAATCCAAGCCATAGCGTATCTAGCATCATTACCTTGGTTAATGGGTGCAATATGTAGGGAAGAAAACTACTAATTATGAGATGTACTAGATTAGCAATAGCTAGATTCACCACGGCCGATTAGAGATGTATAAAGGAAATCCCATGACTTGTAGTAGATTTCATCACTTATGAGACTGTACTGGTAGTTTAAAGAGTTTTCTTGTGCTGCTGTTATTATCTAGATGACATAATTACATCAAAATTTAATATTTAAGTACTCTCCTTTTGTGTGAAAAGATGGCTATGATTACGAAATGTGGATCAACATGATAATCTTCTTCAATTTTAGGTTAATTAGTATTATGTTTTCTTTCAGATATGGAAGTTGGATCTTCTTCATCAGTTCTTGAATCAGGTTTATTTTTCACTCATTGATATGTCAGTTTGTAATGTTCTAAATTTTCGTTCCTCATGTTCTAAACTTTGATTGCTTATGTTCTAAATATGTATTGTATGTGTTCCGAACTTAAATTCATATGCTTGTAGATGTAGTTGTGAATAGTGATCAATCGGTTCCTATAATCCAACCTTTGGTTGAGTATGATATGCAGCCCTAATATCGCCTTAACTCGAAGATATTGAATCGGGTGAAATTCCTTATTTCATTTGTTATGTTTTAATATTTAATTGTTATCTTATAAATGATAGTTGAACATATTTAAAAATTCTTCTTAATGATCATTCATAGTATTTAAGATCATTTTCTTTATTACTTATATAAGATCATTTTACGTTAAGGGTAATATTATTTTAATAATTATATGATATGTATAGTAAATAGATATGTTCCGAAATATTATCTATGTTTCTTTGCAGCAACAACTTCTTCAAATGCAAATATGTGTCGTACTCCTCAAGTAGTTCCCATGTTAAGTCCTGGAGGGACGAGATTGTGGATTCCTTGTTGCCCAAATGAGTTGATACCTTCTATAGGGATGAAATTTTCTAGTATTGATGAGGGTTTAGCTTTCTATAAAGCATATGCAGCTGTTGCTGGTTTTAATACTAGGAAATCAACCATTACCAAAAAGAAAAAAGAGAATGTTGTGGCTTTTCAATATATTCTATGCAATAAAGCCGGTTATAAGGAGAAACGAAAGTTAAAGGTTAATGATGTTTCCAAGAGTAAAGAGGATGAAACTAAGGAAGTTAAAACTAGTAGAAGAAGGTTGATCACTCGTGTTGGTTGCAATGCTCAAATGGTTTTGAAATATTGTAATGGTGGAAGTTATATTGTTACAATATTTCGAGAGGCTCATAATCATCCTCTTTACACTCCAAGTTGTAATGAATTTCAAAAAGAAGGGAGGAAAATGAACATTCTACACAAGAAGATGATTGTTGATAATTCAAAGGTGTGTGAATTATGTCAATGTTCTTTGGTGTAATCTATCTTCTATAAATGTATATATTCATGTTGCAAATTTTTCTTTTTATGATGTAGGTGAACATTGGTCCCGTGAAAACTTATAGAATGATGAAGGAATATGTTGGTGGGTATGAAAATGTAGGGGCTTCTAAACAAGATTTCAAAAACTTTTCAAGAGATTTAAAGGCATATATTGAAGGTTCAGATGCTCAAATGTTTGTGGATAACTTCAAAATGAAGAAGTTGTTATGGAGTGCATTTTTCTTTGACTATGAGGTTGATCAAGAAGATTGTCTTTGTAGAGCTTTTTGGGCGGATCCAATTTGTAGAAAGAATTATGCTCTCTTTGGGGACATGCTCTCTTTTGATACCACATTCCAAACAAATAGGTATGACATGGTAAAATTTATATTTTAAATAATATGCTACTATATTTCAAATATTTACTTGTTATGTTTTGAAATCTTCATTTTAATGTTCTAAGAGCAAATGAATCATGTTCTAAACTACTACTAGTAATGTTCTAAACTACAACTAGTAATGTTCTAAACTATAACTAGTAACGTTCTAAACTAGTATTATTAATGTTCTAAAATATATACAACATGTTTAAAAAATAATCATGAAAGTAAATAATAATCATATTACCTAAAAAACATGTCATTAAATTCAAACTAAATCCCTATGTTCTAAACTACTACTAGTAATGTTCTAAACTACTACTATTAATGTTATGAATATCAAACCTAACTCTTTATATGTTCCGATTTGTACTTCTTGTGTACTAATAGTATTTCATTTGTTCAAGATATGTCTTTATGTGTTCTTACTTGTATTTGTTGTGTTCTTATCAGGTATAACATGATTTTTGGACCTTTTACGGGAGTTGATCACCATAAAAGATGTGTTTCCTTTGGTGCTGGTTTCATTGCTAAGGAGGATATAGTATCTTTTGAGTGGTTGTTTAAAACATTTCTCAAAGCAATGGGGAATAATGAGCCAACTTGCTTGATCACGATCAAGATCCGGCCATGAAGATTGCTATTAATAATGTGTTTGAGAAGGCCGATCATAGATTTTGTATGTGGCATATTATGAAGAAGGTTCCTGATAAAGTAGGGCGCACAATTTGTCAAGACACTGATTTCCTAAAGAAGCTTTCTTCTTGTGTATGGAGCTTAGAAATTGAGCCTATAGAATTTGAAGCTAAATGGAAGAAAGTGATTGATGAGTTTAATTTGGGAAACAATGATTGGCTATGCGACATGTATGACATGAGAGAAATGTGGATTCCCGCTTACTTCAGAGACTTATTTATGGGAGGAATTATGAGAACAACTTCAAGATCGAAAAGTGAGAACCATTTCTTTTGTTCCTTTTTGAACCCTCATGTAACTCTTGTTGAGTTTTATATGAGGTTTGAAAGTGCAATGGATGCTCAAAGGCATGCTCAAGGTGAGAATGACAATGATTCCAAACATAAATCTCCTGAGTGTAAGACACCACTTGCAATTGAGAAGCATGCTTCAGAAATTTATACTACTTCAATTTTTTATGAATTTCAAGATGAGGTTGAATTTGCATGTTTTGCTTGTGGAGTTGATGAGTTGAAGAAAGAAAATGGCTTGGAAATTGCTGTAGTAAATGAAGGAAATCGAATAAGAAGATTTGAGGTTATGTTTAATTGTACTGAGAATCAAACGACATGCTCTTGCAAGTTGTTTGAGAGGCAAGGCATTCCATGTAGGCACATGGTTTGGTTTTGGAAATCAAAAAGGTTTGACAAAATTCCTGAACAATATGTACTCAATCGATGGACTACTTTGGCCACTAAAAAGCCAATCTTTGATTTGGAAGGTAATATCATGGAACAATGTGCAAAAGCAGTTGACCATAAAAGATTATTGAATGACTTGTGGTCGGAGATTCATACTTGTGTTAGCTTGGCGAGAGTAATGAAGATGATCTTAGTGATTTGGTGAAAAAGTTCGAGCATTAAGGTTCGATTTGGAAGCTAAGAAGTGTGCAAAGGATAATTCAAACAACAATGTTGCTAGCAAAGTGCAAGATATTGTGTCCTTGATAGGAGCTAGTGCTCCGAGTGAAATTTTGATTAAACCTCCTAAAATTTCAAAGAACAAAGGCACTGGTGTTCATGTGGCACATGGAGTTAGTAGCACTGGGAGTGGGAAATGGTTAAAGGGTGATAAAGAGAAAGCAATTGAGCAAAGCCAAAAGAAGAAGAGGTTATGTCGAGGTTGTGGTGAACTTGGTTACCATGATATTCGAAATTGTCCTAACAAAGTCAATTGATTATGTGAGATTTAAGAGAAGTACAATTGTGTGTGTTTTATGTGTGTTTAGAACTTATATTTATGTTTTATATATCACAAAGTATTCTTGTTTAGAATATATTTCTATGTTTTATGGATTATGAATCATGTTCTAAACTACCACTAGTAATGTTCTAAACTACTATTAATAATGTTCTAAACTATTACTAGTAATGTTCTAAAATGTATATCATATATTCTGAATATCGAACTTAAGTTGTACATATTTAACAATAGATTTCTAAAGAAATTTCATATGTTCCCAAAAAAAATTATTAAAGTATATAATAATAATATTACCTAAAAAACATATTGAATTCTAAAACTCAATCCCTATGTTCTAAACTACCACTAGTAATGTTCTAAACTACTACTAGTAATGTTCTAAACTATTATTAGTAATGTTCTAAAATGTATATCATATGTTCTAAATATCAAACCTAAGTTGTACATATTTAGCTATAGGTTTCTAAAGAAATTTCATATGTTCCAAAAAAAAAAAATCATTAAAGTAAATTATAATTATATTACCTTAAAAACATATTGAATATTAAACCACAATCCCTATGTTCTAAACTACCACTAGTAATGTTCTAAACTACCACTAGTAATGTTCTAAAATGTATATCATATGTTTTGAATATCAAACCTAAGTTGTATATATATAGCTATAGGTTTCTAAAGAAATTTCATATGTTCCCAAAAAAATTCATTAAAGTAAATAATAATTATCATATTACCTTAAAAACATATTGAATTTTAAAACTCAATTCCTATGTTCTAAACTACCACTAGTAATGTTCTAAACTACTACTAGTAATGTTCTAAAATGTATATCATATGTTCTGAATATCAAAAAGTTGTACATATTTGGCTATAGGTTTCTAAAGAAATTTAATATTTTCCAACAAAATCATTATAGTAAATAATAATCATATTACCTAAAAAACTTGTTTCGATTCATTATTAATTTTTGACATGTTTTATTACATCATTTTTTCCTATATTAATTTTGTTCTAAATAATTTTTGTTGTATTCTAAAAACAAATTTGTAATTTGATTTTCTTTCTATTTAGAAAACAACAATGTTCATATAAAAATTAATAAACCATCATGGATTAAAGCAAATCATCAAAGTAAAATAATAGTAATATTACCTAAAAGATATTGAATTTTATAACTCAATCCCTATGTTCTAAACTACTACTAGTAATGTTCTAAATTACTACTAGTAATGTTCTAAACTATTACATTGATAACATTATATTTCATGGAGTTTTGCCCATTCCTTTGACTTTGAAATCAAAACGTGATGTTCTTCATTTCTCTTGTGTGCAAGAATCTTCCCACAATATTCTACCCTCAATCTCTTCAACTGATCAGTCTACTATGAAACATATTCAAATATTAGAAACAAAAATAACTATACTAATATTATAAAAAAAAGAGTTGAAAATTAGTACTCACATTATCCATTTCCAAGCCACTTTCCCACTTTTCATCTTTTTCCCCATGATATGTCTCCATGTGCTTAAGTACAAATACTCCACAATCATGGTCATTTGAATTACTCCTCCATTTCATCTTTAATGTTCTTGTTTTGAAACCACTTATGCAATCCTCTCCGAGAACTGTTTGATGAAAAAATCTTGCATATCCCCTCAGCTGAAAAGATATAAACCCATTAGTAGATGGTTTATAAGTTGAAGATTGTATGATTATGTATAAAAATATGTTACCATAGTCTTAGGGTCATTCTTGTATTTCTTCTGAAAGGAGATGCCGGGTTGAAGTATTTTGTTATCTATCAAGTCGATTATGATATCGAGTGAGTTGACGCAAAGCAAATAGTAGTGCTCAGACGCTACTATTGGAAAAAATACCTAATGATGGAATCTTCACATAAATAATTGTGTTATTAGTTGACATGTAACATAATCACTGCAAACATATTTCATTTCAAGAACTTACAAGATCAATCATTTGGGATACGGGGACATTGGCGTGCTCCATCTCTTCGTTCAACCTTTTTACCAATGCAGGAATTCTATCTTCAAATGTAGCAGTTGAAGGAAAGTATTTATCCGTACATAAAATAATCTAAAATCAAATTAAAATATGCTTGAAGCTAGTCCACCGAGTTTTGCGTTACTTTCACGATCGCCCCCCATCCTTGAAGTTCCTACTAATGCTCCCTCTTCTTCTAGTGCAAGCAAAGAGAATGTTGTTGGAGATAACTTGGAATTGACTACTAGATCCCCAACTTCTTTAGAGGATTTGCAAGGCATATGGAAAACTCCAACTCAACCAAAACTTGACAAAGGGTAATACTATGCTCCCTCTTTATTTTGTGAATTTCTAGTTGAGAATATATGCTTATTTGTGACAATTTTTTTGTCTTTCCATAGGGAAGAAGAAAAGAAAGAACAAGATAAGAGAGAAAAGAGATGCCCTAAAAATATTCCACAATACTTGCGACCACCATTCATGGTAGAGTTTGACAAGATCTTCAAAAGAGTTGATATTGCTAAAAGAAGAATGGCGGACTATACTTTTGCAGAAGGAACACAAGAGTAATTACTCATACTCCCTCTTGTTTAATAATAATTAGCGATATTTTTTGGTATTATAATTATTATTTTTTGAACAAATTCAGTGAAATTTTGTACAATGATAAACAAACTACAATCACTAGGAAAGAGATAGCAAGTCTTGTTGGGAACAATCTTCTATTCAACAACATCATTGATGCTTGGTCACTTATTCTCGAGTGTTGAAAATAGAAGAAGAACTCCAGGTTCAACCAATAGATTTTTCTTCACAACAGAGCCATATGTAAGTACATTATATTCTAGAACAACTAGATTTACATATCGAACATGTTGTATATATTTTAGAACATAGAGATTGAGTTTTAGTATTCAATGACATGTTTTTTAGGTAATATGATTATTATTTACGTTGATGATTACTTAGATTTGATATTCATAACATATTATATACATTTTAGAACATTAGTTGTAGTAGTTTAGAACATTAGTTGTAGTAGTTTAGAATATTACTAGTAGTAGTTTAGAATATTACTAGTAGTTTTAGTATTCAATGACATGTTTTTTAGGTAATATAATTATTATTTACTTTGATATATTTTTTTTAAACATGAAATTTCTGTAGAAACATATAGCTAAATATGTAAAACTTAGGTTTGATATTCAGAACATATGATATACATTTTAGAACATTACTAGTTGTAGTTTAGAACATTACTAGTTGTAGTTTAGAACATGATTCATTTGCTCTTAGAATATTATCACTTAATTCTTGAAAATTATACATAATGCTTAAAATTTAAAATGAAACATTATTTTAATTTGATTTCAGATTATTTTATGTACGGATAAATACTTTCCTTCAACTGCTACATTTGAAGATAGAATTCCTGCATTGGTAAAAAGGTTGAACGAAGAGATGGAGCACGCCAATGTCCCCGTATCCCAAATGATTGATCTTGTAAGTTCTTGAAATGAAATATGTTTGCAGTGATTATGTTACATGTCAACTAATAACACAATTATTTATGTGAAAATTCCATCATTAGGTATTTTTTCCAATAGTAAAGTCTCGAGCACTACTATTTGCTTTGCGTCAACTCACTCGATAGCACAATCGACTTGATAGATAACAAAATACTTCAACCCGGCATCTCCTTTCAGAAGAAATACAAGAATGACCCTAAGACTATGGTAACATATTTTTATACATAATCATACAATCTTCAACTTATATACCATCTACTAATGGGTTTATATCTTTTCAGCTGAGGGGATATGCAAGATTTTTTCATCAAACAGTTCTCGGAAAGGATTGCATAAGTGGTTTCAAAACAAGAACATTAAAGATGAAATGGAGGAGTAATTCAAATGACCATGATTGTGGAGTATTTGTACTTAAGCACATGGAGACATATCATGGGGAAAAAGATGAAAAGTGGGAAAGTGGCTTGGAAATGGATAATGTGAGTACTAATTTTCAACTCTTTTTTTTATAATATTAGTATAGTTATTTTTGTTTCTAATATTTGAATATGTTTCATTGTAGACTGATCAGTTGAAGAGATTGAGGGTAGAATATTGTGGGAAGATTCTTGCACACAAGAGAAATGAAGAACATCACGTTTTGATTTCAAAGTCAAAGGAATGGGCAAAACTCCATGAAATATAATGTTATCAATGTAATAGTTTAGAACATTACTAGTAGTAATTTAGAACATTACTAGTAGTAGTTTAGAACATAGGGATTGAGTTATAGAATTCAATATCTTTTAGGTAATATTACTATTATTTTACTTTGATGATTTGCTTTAATCCATGATGGTTTATTAATTTTTATATGAACATTGTTGTTTTCTAAATAGAAAGAAAATCAAATTACAAATTTGTTTTTAGAATACAACAAAAATTATTTAGAACAAAATTAATATAGGAAAAAATGATGTAATAAAACATGTCAAAAATTAATAATGAATCGAAACAAGTTTTTTAGGTAATATGATTATTATTTACTATAATGATTTTGTTGGAAAATATTAAATTTCTTTAGAAACCTATAGCCAAATATGTACAACTTTTTGATATTCAGAACATATGATATACATTTTAGAACATTACTAGTAGTAGTTTAGAACATTACTAGTGGTAGTTTAGAACATAGGAATTGAGTTTTAAAATTCAATATGTTTTTAAGGTAATATGATAATTATTATTTACTTTAATGAATTTTTTTGGGAACATATGAAATTTCTTTAGAAACCTATAGCTATATATATACAACTTAGGTTTGATATTCAAAACATATGATATACATTTTAGAACATTACTAGTGGTAGTTTAGAACATTACTAGTGGTAGTTTAGAACATAGGGATTGTGGTTTAATATTCAATATGTTTTTAAGGTAATATAATTATAATTTACTTTAATGATTTTTTTTTTGGAACATATGAAATTTCTTTAGAAACCTATAGCTAAATATGTACAACTTAGGTTTGATATTTAGAACATATGATATACATTTTAGAACATTACTAATAATAGTTTAGAACATTACTAGTAGTAGTTTAGAACATTACTAGTGGTAGTTTAGAACATAGGGATTGAGTTTTAGAATTCAATATGTTTTTTAGGTAATATTATTATTATATACTTTAATAATTTTTTTAATAATTTTTTTTGGGAACATATGAAATTTCTTTAGAAATCTATAGTTAAATATGTACAACTTAAGTTCGATATTTAGAATATATGATATACATTTTAGAACATTACTAGTAATAGTTTAGAACATTATTAATAGTAGTTTAGAACATTACTAGTGGTAGTTTAGAACATGATTCATAATCCATAAAACATAGAAAATATATTCTAAACAAGAATACTTTGTGATATATAAAACATAAATATAAGTTCTAAACACACATAAAACACACACAATTGTACTTCTCTTAAATCTCACATAATCAATTGACTTTGTTAGGACAATTTCGAATATCATGGTAACCAAGTTCACCACAACCTCGACATAACCTCTTCTTCTTTTGGCTTTGCTCAATTGCTTTCTCTTTATCACCCTTTAACCTTTTCCCACTCCCAGTGCTACTAACTCCATGTGCCACATGAACACCAGTGCCTTTGTTCTTTGAAATTTTAGGAGGTTTAATCAAAATTTCACTCGGAGCACTAGCTCCTATCAAGGACACAATATCTTGCACTTTGCTAGCAACATTGTTGTTTGAATTATCCTTTGCACACTTCTTAGCTTCCAAATCGAACCTCAATGCTCGAACTTTTTTCACCAAATCACTAAGATCATCTTCATTACTCTCTGCCAAGCTAACACAAGTATGAATCTCCGACCACAAGTCATTCAATAATCTTTTATGGTCAACTGCTTTTGCACATTGTTCCATGATATTACCTTCCAAATCAAAGATTGGCTTTTTAGTGGCCAAAGTAGTCCATCGATTGAGTACATATTGTTCAGGAATTTTGTCAAACCTTTTTGATTTCCAAAACCAAACCATGTGCCTACATGGAATGCCTTGCCTCTCAAACAACTTGCAAGAGCATGTCGTTTGATTCTCAGTACAATTAAACACAACCTCAAATCTTCTTATTCGATTTCCTTCATTTACTACAGCAATTTCCAAGCCATTTTCTTTCTTCAACTCATCAACACCACAAGCAAAACATGCAAATTCAACCTCATCTTGAAATTCATAAAAAATTGAAGTAGTATAAATTTCTGAAGCATGCTTCTCAATTGCAAGTGGTGTCTTACACTCAGGAGATTTATGTTTGGAATCATTGTCCTTCTCACCTTGAGCATGCCTTTGAGCATCCATTGCACTTTCAAACCTCATATAAAACTCAACAAGAGTTACATGAGGGTTCAAAAAGGAACAAAAGAAATGGTTCTCACTTTCCGATCTTGAAGTTGTTCTCATAATTCCTCCCATAAATAAGTCTCTGAAATAAGCAGGAATCCACATTTCTCTCATGTCATACATGTCGCATAGCCAATCATTGTTTCCCAAATTAAACTCATCAATCACTTTCTTCCATTTAGCTTCAAATTCTATAGGCTCAATTTCTAAGCTCCACACACAAGAAGAAAGCTTCTTTAGGAAATCAGTGTCTTGACAAATTGTGCGCCCTACTTTATCAGGAACCTTCTTCATAATATGCCACATACAAAATCTATGATCAGCCTTCTCAAACACATTATTAATAGCAATCTTCATGGCCGGATCTTGATCTGTGATCAAGCAAGTTGGCTCATTATTCCCCATTGCTTTGAGAAATGTTTTAAACAACCACTCAAAAGATACTATATCCTCCTTAGCAATGAAACCAGCACCAAAGGAAACACATCTTTTATGGTGATCAACTCCCGTAAGAACACAACAAATACAAGTAAGAACACATAAAGACATATCTTGAACAAATTAAATACTATTAGTACACAAGAAGTACAAATCAGAACATATAAAGAGTTAGGTTTGATATTCATTACATTAATAGTAGTAGTTTAGAACATTACTAGTAGTAGTTTAGAACATTACTTGTACTAGTTTAGAACATTACTAGTAGTAGTTTAGAACATAGGGATTTAGTTTGAATTTAATGACATGTTTTTTACGTAATATGATTATTATTTACTTTCATGATTATTTTTTAAACATGTTGTATATATTTTAGAACATTAATAATACTAGTTTAAAACGTTACTGGTTATAGTTTAGAACATTACTAGTTGTAGTTTAGAACATTACTAGTAGTAGTTTAGAACATGATTCATTTGCTCTTAGAACATTAAAATGAAGATTTCAAAACATAACAAGTAAATATTTGAAATATAGTAGCATATTATTTAAAATATAAATTTTACCATGTCATACCTATTTGTTTGGAATGTGGTATCAAAAGAGAGCATGTCCCCAAAGAGAGCATAATTCTTTCTACAAATTGGATCCGCCCAAAAAGCTCTACAAAGACAATCTTCTTGATCAACCTCATAGTCAAAGAAAAATGCACTCCATAACAACTTCTTCATTTTGAAGTTATCCACAAACATTTGAGCATCTGAACCTTCAATATATGCCTTTAAATCTCTTGAAAAGTTTTTGAAATCTTGTTTAGAAGCCCCTACATTTTCATACCCACCAACGTATTCCTTCATCATTCTATAAGTTTTCACGGGACCAATGTTCACCTACATCATAAAAAGAAAAATTTGCAACATGAATATATACATTTATAGAAGATAGATTACACCAAAGAACATTGACATAATTCACACACCTTTGAATTATCAACAATCATCTTCTTGTGTAGAATGTTCATTTTCCTCCCTTCTTTTTGAAATTCATTACAACTTGGAGTGTAAAGAGGATGATTATGAGCCTCTCGAAATATTGTAACAATATAACTTCCACCATTACAATATTTCAAAACCATTTGAGCATTGCAACCAACACGAGTGATCAACCTTCTTCTACTAGTTTTAACTTCCTTAGTTTCATCCTCTTTACTCTTGGAAACATCATTAACCTTTAACTTTCGTTTCTCCTTATAACCGGCTTTATTGCATAGAATATATTGAAAAGCCACAACATTCTCTTTTTTCTTTTTGGTAATGGTTGATTTCCTAGTATTAAAACCAGCAACAGCTGCATATGCTTTATAGAAAGCTAAACCCTCATCAATACTAGAAAATTTCATCCCTATAGAAGGTATCAACTCATTTGGGCAACAAGGAATCCACAATCTCGTCCCTCCATGACTTAACATGGGAACTACTTGAGGAGTACGACACATATTTGCATTTGAAGAAGTTGTTGCTGCAAAGAAACATAGATAATATTTCAGAACATATCTATTTACTATACATATCATATAATTATTAAAATAATATTACCCTTAACGTAAAATGATCTTATATAAGTAATAAAGAAAATGATCTTAAATACTATGAATGATCATTAAGAAGAATTTTTAAATATGTTCAACTATCATTTATAAGATAACAATTAAATATTAAAACATAACAAATGAAATAAGGAATTTCACCTGATTCAATATCTTCAGTTAAGGCGATATTAGGCTGCATATCATACTCAACCAAAGGTTGGATTATAGGAACTGATTGATCACTATTCACAACTACATCTACAAGCATATGAATTTAAGTTCAGAACACATACAATACATATTTAGAACATAAGCAATCAAAGTTTAGAACATGAGGAACGAAAATTTAGAACATTACAAACTGACATATCAATGAGTGAAAAATAAACCTGATTCAAGAACTGATGAAGAAGATCCAACTTCCATATCTGAAAGAAAACATAATACTAATTAACCTAAAATTGAAGAAGATTATCATGTTGATCCACATTTCGTAATCATAGCCATCTTTTCACACAAAAGGAGAGTACTTAAATATTAAATTTTGATGTAATTATGTCATCTAGATAATAACAGCAGCACAAGAAAACTCTTTAAACTACCAGTACAGTCTCATAAGTGATGAAATCTACTACAAGTCATGGGATTTCCTTTATACATCTCTAATCGGCCGTGGTGAATCTAGCTATTGCTAATCTAGTACATCTCATAATTAGTAGTTTTCTTCCCTACATATTGCACCCATTAACCAAGGTAATGATGCTAGATACGCTATGGCTTGGATTTTTGTGCAAACTTTTAAGGTACTTCTAACAAAGCTATTGTAGAACTTAAAAGCCTAGTATCATATATTTTGTCTGATTCCCATATACCTCTAAAGATCTGTACAAGAGCATATCTTTCTTTGCCATTTCATCTCTTAGTTTAAGTGAGGATCTCTGGTGTTTTATTCTAATAAAGCTATTTATTCATGAATTGAAGAAATAATAGAACTCCTGTAAATGTTTTTTCCTATGCATTTGTGCAAAGATTGGCTCCTGGTTTGTGAGGACTGCGGAGCCTTTAATTATGGAAACTGTATATTGAACACTAGACTGAAACACTGCGGACTCCTGGATTCGATGGTCTTGTCTTTAAGTATGGCGTCGTGAGGTCCAAGGAAAGGGAACTAAACATTTTTTTTCCCAATCATAAAATCCTAGCTCTAAACCAAAATTAATCAATTTCTATGTATAATTGATCTAAAGCACTACAAGTTGGTGAATTCCGATTGCATCAAACTCCAGAAATGCAAGATTTATTCGAATATTCATAATTGCTACAAAATTACAGAAAGATTAACGAAAAAAAAGGTGAAATTTTGCGTAAAAAAATTCTACAATTATACTGTTTTACCAAAAAATACGAGCAATTGAAATGCTGAAAAGTTAGGGTTTCAATAGAGTGTAAGATACCTTTGAGCGATGATTGACGAACGGCAGCATGGACGACGATACAGAGGAGAGAGAAAGAGAGGCTGTGCAAAGTTTTAGAGAGAGAAAAAAGTAGCGTGAAAGTGGTGGGGAAGAAGGGGGGTAAGGGTTAACCTAAATTACGAAAATGCCATTACTCATAATTGTATTTAGAATGGTTAGATTAGATTAGATCCAAAGGTCCAGATTTGTTCTCACATAAAAAAGTGTTCTCACATAGAGGATGTGTTCTCACAAGAGCCCTCCCCTATATATATATATATATATATATATATATATATATATATATATATATATATATATATATATATTCTGGTTGAAACCTTCGAAAACAACAATGGTGAAGTGAAGAAAGTAGATCCAAAATTGGGACTTACCAAAGAGATGAAGGAGGTGAATTATGTGATGATATTTTTTGAGTGATTTGGGGTATATATATAGGTAAGTAAATCTAGGGTTTTCACTAAAAGATAAGTATTCAAAAATCCAATCCTTTCCCGAAACCAACTCAAATTATATTTTCAGAATTTTCTTTCCTCTCTATTTTTATTTTGAACGGAAAAATCTGATTTACTAAAAAAAAAATGATTTTGAAATTTTTTTAAAGGATAAAAATCTGGTATTAATAAAAAACGAATTTCCATAAAGATCTGATTATTATAATTTTATTTTATTTTTCAGACTTTTATAAAATCTTATTATACCAAAATAAACTTAATAAAAATAGTTATAAAAATTTGGGATATTACGGGAAATGTAGCAATTAAAAAAAACGGAGGGAGTATTATAGACATTTTAAAAGTTGAGTTACAATATAGAAAATTAATAGGCACAATATAGAAAAAAGCTATAAATTTTTTAAAGTTTTAGTTTATTATAAAGTTTTTTTTATGTTTCTCATGTTAAACGGTGTGGTAATTCTGTAGCTCACCTTGTTGCGAGACTCCAACCTGCTTCGGGGTGGAGCAAGTGTTTGTTGACTCTTTTCCGCAAGGTGTTTTAGCCTTGGCGGAGCTTGATGTTTCTTAATATATCATGTTATAAAAAAAAACCACTTGACTTGAAAATGATAATCGGCACAATTGGAGTGTTCAATCGTATTCATCGTGTTCCATAAGGTTAACACACCACTTTCACAGAATGACACGTATGGGTTCCAAAAACAAGAAGAATAGAGAAAATAGATAATGAGAAAGAACATGAAGCACACACTCAAAAAAAATAGATTACAAAAATGACTTAAGAAGAGGAAGCAAAAGAATCTTCATGGAGATAGTGTATAAAACAATGAAGATATGTAACCTTCCTCATCAAAGCTTGGAACCCCAATAATCATATAGAAGTTACTGGAAGAAGAAAAGAAATTCGGATTTGCATCATTGCCTGATTGAGTTCCGACTAAAGTTTTTCTCACCAATTCTCAAAATTGCTCTCATAGATTGGTCAGGCTTGCCCGAACGGTCTTTCCTTTTTTCTTTTAATCCTCTTTATTCCAACATAAGTGCTATAAGATTTTTGTATATTTAACCTTTCTAAAATCCATGAGATGAACAACACCGATGAGTGATTTCTAACGCACAAGAGTTGAGTTCAAGAATTGGAGTTAGTTATTTTTAAGCTGATGTCCATTTTATTTGGGGCTTGGGTGATATACATTTTTTTAACTGTAATTAAAACATTATTTTCTATGTAGCAGACGGATAGGTAGGTGCAAGGTGGCTGATATGGTGGAGCAGGTTAACGAAAAGTGGGTAAGTTATCGAATCCATCACCTACCCGCTACCATGTTGAGTATAACTTTTGACATTTACACCTGCCCACTACTGATCAAAGTTCTATCCATACTTGCTCCACTTAGGACAGATTCAAAGACAAAATCCACATATACCAGCAATCTAATCCTAAAGGGTGGTAGCATGATGGGATTTTGGTAGCCGTATGTGCTTTTCTCGGTGTATGTGCTAATATGTGTACAAAATGGTGGTTCTGGAAGTGTTAGGTTGGGATGTGAAGATTGTGGTGGCTATTGATGGTGTTAGGCAATGTAGATGGTTGGCGATGAGGCCGTGAGGGTGGTGGGTGGCTGATTGTGGATAAGAAGGGTGGATGTAGAGGGTGGGTTACGATAGTGTGTGAAGTGTTGGTCAAGAATTCAAGATTGGTGAAGAGTAGATTAGCTAGTTTGGTGCTTGAATTTTGAATCACAAGGAGAATTTACCATAAATGAGTTTGGAGTAGTTCACAACTGGAAAACTGGGGAAAGGAAACAAACTAATAGTAACGAAACAATATTTAAACGAAACAAGGCCTTGATTTCTTTTTCATTCCGTGTAACGGTTGTACTAAATGTTCCCAGTAGACTGATTACAATTTGACAAGATGAGCATAAACATTTATTAAATATCATTATTATGTGTATAATTCAGTAACGAACATAAATTCAATGGGCCGATTACCTATGGGGTAGATCCTAAATGTAATATAAATGTGATTAGTCGTCCATGTGGCATAAAGTGAAGGCACCCTAATACCGGTATATCAGATCCTTGTATGCGTCAATCTTCTCTGAGTAGTAATCTACTTCAGCCTGCAAAATAAGAAATCATTCTCAAACATACTGCCAATTGCCAATTGCCAATTGCCAATTTGGCACTTACCAGTTACCACTACATGCTAATAGTACAAGTATGAGAAATAAAATTTCATGAGCAACTTTTTTACCCTTTTTGGGCTAGCTTTGTCACTAAGAAAAGTAATTGGCAGGATTTGTACATAACTTCCCAGTTTCTTTAATAGGCGATAATAAATAATGATAACAATATTGACTTTAATGCTTGTTTAGTTCAAGCCAGGGTATTGACATCGAATAGAATCAAAGGGAATGGTAACAAAATTGGTTACCTTTTATTGTATTGGGTATTTGGTTTAAGCAATGGAATGATAGACATTAAAACCAAGAATTGCACTGTTACAACCTAAGAAAGAGCCCATTACCGTCAAGCAATGGTAATGGATTGAGGAGGTATTGAACCAAACAAAAGGAAAGGAAGCATTAAGTAATTGATTCTGTTTCTATTGGAGCCTAAAAATGTTGACTTAAACATGCTCTTAGCGTATTTTTTAAGGGAAATTTTAATGTCAATGCTCATGATAATTCTTGTCACAACAAAATATCTCTTATCTCATAGCATTTCATTTTTATCCATTACCACTCTTTAAGGTGGCACTGAGCAGTGATGCAAATCTATCTAGGAAACGCGTCTGAGAATGGAGTTTCATACCACAGACATTTCATGGGGTTCTTATAACTTCGCAAAAGTTTATTCATATTTTTTTGGCAAATAAAAGTTTATTATCATTGCTAAGAACTAAGGTAAAATGCAATTGAATAATAGATAGACTATTAGTTGTATTGATAAATCAGTGTGATCAACCAAATGAAAGAATTGCAAACCTCTACCCGGATATGACAAATGCCAGAAGTTTAGCTGAATGCACTGGGATCCATCCATCAAACAGGGAGATGGAAGGGGCAGGGAGTACCCTTCAAATGAAGATAATAATTTCACACCGTCTCCTTAGAGTTCAAAATGAGAGTAACAATTTCTTCCCACTGCAGATTCCAAGCCCCTTAATTCTTTGTAATATCTTATTAGTTATTACCCCTCAATGCTTTACCTTTGATCCAAGCATGCGCTTATATTCTATCAGTCCTACCAAAGGCTAATTCTCAAACTTAAGGTCATGAATCTAGATACTGACATATTGCATTAGATATACAAGTATATAACTTACCTTCCTAACTCCCTTTACAGCCGTCAATAGCTTCTCACCAAGGAAGTCTTTAAAGAAGTTGTCCTTGTGAAGAGCATCCAAGGATTCCGCAAGCGATTTTGGCAGTCTCTCAAGTTTACCATCAAGGCTAGAAGGGTTCAAATCTGCACCACAATTAGTATCAAGCAAAATGTTGGTTAACATGATCTCATAAAATATGTAGTAAGGGATGTAAACTATTTTAGTTGTTCTTCTACTTAAAACCAATAGTCCTTCAAAGACAATAGTGTATGTATTCTGTCATTATCTATAGTGTAGGCCCCTCGGAAACAAAAAAAAAAAGGCATATCACAATTCTTGCACTCGTTTGTTTGGTCTATTAACAATGTCTAACATCTGAAAACATCTCATGACCCTATAAATATATGTGCAAGAAAATACTCATATTGCATATTAAACAAGAACTTGAGTTCTGACAAATTAAATTACTCCCTTTTCCAAAGCCTTTTTCCAGCTACCGTTCTTCGCAAGTTGTTCAACATACAATAAGGTCAAGCTTGAACTTTGAATTCTAAATTTCTCACAAACTACATTTGTACTTGAAACTCAGAATTTAAATTTCGTGTGCACATGCTATATATATTTCTGTAGTCTTACCAATAGGAAGAGGCAGAGTAAGGTGTCGCCGTAAGCCATCAATTCCTGCAGCAATTACAGAAGCCAAACCCAGGTAGGGATTTGCACATCCATCAAATGATTTGATTTCAAAGTTGCTTACAAGACCATCTGCAACCCCAGGTGGACACGCAGTTCTCAAAGGAGCTTCCCTGTTCTCTTTACCCCAGCAACGATATGCTCCACTCCAAGTATCCGGTTGTATGCGATCATAGCTGCATATAGTTAATTCAACAAAAAGATGCAATTTAGATATTACCATCTGTATAGGCTTCATGTTAATAATTTGAGAGGTGAACTGCAAGCTTTCTGCTACATCAACGAGGATAAGGAGCAACACAGGTGGACAGGCACATAAGTTATAATAAATATTAAGTTCTCTAGGAGCTAATTAATATATAGTGAGAATAGCATGCACTTAAATTATGTTGATCATGACTTTGGGGACGAAAGCTAGCTATTGTAACATGTAATGGCTGCAAGGGGTGCACAATCATGACTTCGGGGCATGCTCGCAAGTTAAATTATATAACAAGTAATATATAAAGCTCAGACTTCGACATCTTGAGAGAATCCATCTGCTTCAGACATAAGATAGAAGATTACCTATTTGGATTTGGAGCAGTAAATGCCAAAATGGCCGGAAGATGAAATAGAACTCCAGCCATAAACTCCTCACCAACTTCGGACATTCCATGACTAGATCCAGCAGCTCCTGTGAAAACATTTACCCCATTCTCCCACAAACTTAAATGCACATGGGATCCAGACCCGATGTCATCTAATGCATACCTAGGGAGAAATGGATGAAAAAAGAAGAGGTTGTCACTTGTCACCAAGATAGCAAAAAAAAATGTTCACAATACTTTCGAAGAGAATGATAAAAAAACAACAGCTAGCACATATCAGCTGGCTGGCCATTCTATAAACTAAAGATAAGATAATAAAAACTCTTGCTATCGTTGTGGCAACATGTTTGAGACCCATGACTGTTTGTTCTTGATCAGGAACCTAGGTTATGTTTCATCCCCTAAAATAAGGTATCTCATCTGGTTTATATACCTGTTCTGGTCTAGTGAGCTAGTCCGGTCTCATATGATTGTGATTATGAGTATGAATAGACTTTGTTATAATTTTGGTGATTGCTATTATCATCAGTTTCCTTAACTAACAAAAATGATTCATATGCTATAGGAATAATAAACATAATTGTATTGTACTGTAAGGTTTTTTTTGTCTTCCTTTTATTGTATATTATTAAAGTTACGTATTCTGATATATAGGACACATGATCTGTTTTGTGAATCTTGTCTAGTCTGATTCAGTTTTAGAATAAGTCATAAGAACCCAGGAATTGTTACTCATAGTAGATGTATACTATGAAGCATGCCCTTGGTTACAGGTTTCAAAACCCATGGGTTGAAAAATACTGACGCTGTACATGATCTTCAAACACAGCAGGATCAAATGTGTTCAGATGTGTGTTTTGTTTACTGCTTCACCTGCTAATCCTGAACGTCAACTGAAAGGAGGGGAGGCACCGAGGCAGTTTGCTTCAGACAAGTCGTAGATCATGATGAAGTATCTAAATGGGGTCTACTTTTCCCATCTTTTTTATAGTCCAATGGAAATAAATTAGAGGTGGCAATCTCTGACCTAAGCTAATAACTTGAACTGAAACAACTTATGTTACTAAGAAAACCCTGAACCCATTCTCGACTCAATTTACCCACCATATTATGTGATTACACTATTACAAATTTTCTTAAAATATTTTGAGCATAATGTGAAATCCACCCAAACCCGACCATTTTACCCAATTTTTTTTGGCTCCAAGGTAAATGCAAATTAAAAAAAAAAAGAGCACTTAAATGATGTATAATGTATGCCTAGCCTTAATCCCTATCACACCCTCTCGACAAAGAGGTGAAATAAAATGGAACCATAAAAAGGCTTCAAAAGCTACACATACATCATGTATCTAATTAACCATTCTAGTAACAAGCTAATGATTGATGGTTGGAATCAAAGTGTTGATCTTTTCACCTTAAAAATGTAGAGTACATTTCAGGAAGAATAAGTTTAGTTTAAGGTCAAGAATTTTTAGATAGGAAAAATAAGTTTAGAATAAAGGTCAACAAGCTCAGATAAGAGCTACCCAAGTTCATTTTGTTCCAATCTCTCTCTCTCAACTTGGATACTGTGAGGCGGCCTCGGAAGGTTTTTAGATAAGCAACAGGTGCAAATCCTACGAAGATAGAGCACGTAGGGATTTGAAATTCCTGATTCAATTGAAAGTGGAATTTTTGATTGAATTAATGAAGACTATTGTACAAATGAATAAAGTTTTGTAGTAGCTTAGTTAATTCTGTTAGAGTTCAGTTAGTTTGTTTCTAACAAACTCAAGTATAAATACATCTCTTCTACTGCTGTAATAACTAACTCATTTCATTTTCTTTCTTGAATGAGAAAAGATCTTTGTAGTTTTCTCTCTCTAATATGAATTCAGTTTGCTTAATTCACATGGTATCAGAGCAGATTACGTTCCTTCGTATCTGTTTCTTCATTTTCTGAGTTTCCGAAGAATAATTTCTTCAAATTTAGCTCAGAAATTCTTTGTTCTTCATAATTCTTCTTATTTCTTGGCGAAATTTTTCCGCGATTTTGTCTGAAATTGAAGATAATTGATAATGGCGAATGACGAAACTTCAATCAACAATAACAACAACAGTCAGGACAACAACAATGTAAGTTCATCTTACAACGATCCTTACTTCATTTCTAGCTGAGATCAAACAATTAGCAAGCTTGTTTCTGTGAATTTGAATGGAAGCAATTTCATGAGTTGGAAACGAAATGTTAGGAGATCTTTAATCGCAAAAAATAAATTAGGTTTTCTTGATGGAACAATCAAGAAACCTGATGAAACTGATAAGGAGTTTAATCGGTGGGTGAGATGTGATTATTTAGTCACTTGTTGGCTGATTAATTCAATGGAGGCTGATATAGCTGAGAATTTTACATATGTTGATAATTCTGAGCAATTATGGACTGAAGTTTGTGAGAGATTTGGTCAATCTAATGGACCTCAAATCTATCAATTGAAGAAAGAACTTGATAGATTGAGACAAGAAAACATGTCAATTGTTGTGTATTTTGGCAAGATGAAGAAATTTTGGGATGAACTTCAAAATTTGCGAAATTTTCCTATGTGTTCTTGTGGTATGGTTGCCAAGTGTTCTTGTCATTTCTTGAAGAAGTTGGCAGACTTTGAAGCTGAGGAGAAGTTAATGCAATTTCTTCTTGTATTAAACAGTGGATTTGATAATGCTATTAGCAATATCTTAGCTACAGATCCACTGCCATCCATTAATAGAGCTTACTATATAGCTCAACAAACTGAAAAACAGAAAGAGATAAGTGGTATTAATCAGATGACTCATGAAGTTAGTGCTCTTGCTGTTCAGAAAGTTCAGACTTATGTTAAGAAAGATTGGAGGCAAGAAAAATATGAGCGCAAATGTGATTTCTGCAAAGGCAAGGGTCATACCAAGGATCAGTGTTTCAAGATTATAGGGTATCGTGACTGGTACAATCCTAAGAAGAGTGCTATGACTTCTAATGTTCAAGAAGTTATGAGAAACATCAAGGGTAAACAACATTCTGGAGATCCAGCTTATGCTCATTCGGCACAAGTTAACAGAGAACAAGGCAAATTGATCATTGGAGAATCTTCCAATGATCATACTTCATATGCTCATTATGGAGGTATAAAACCTTCTTTTACTCATGTTCCTCATACTTGGATTGTGGACTCAGGTGCAACTGATCATATGACATATGACAGTAGCTTGTTTTATGAAAGAAGAAAGTTGCCTAAAGTGATAGAAATAGGCTTGCCTGATGGAAGTTATAATTATGTGCATGAAATTGGTGATGTTGTGCTTGCTTGTGGAATTGTGCTTAAGGATGTTCTATATGTTCCAACTTTTAAACATAGCTTGTTGTCAATAGGACAATTACTTGTTGATGATGGTATACATGTTAAATTCACACCAACATAATGTATTTTCCTCCATTCAACTTCTCAAAATGTTATCACTTATGGATATAAATCTAGAGGATTATATCTGCTTACTTCCACTTCCTCTCTGCTTCTTTTCCTGTTTCTCAATCTAATCATGATCTTGTTTTTGTTTCCAATACCTCATCATCTCCAGATTTACATGTCTTACATGCTAGATTAGGACATGTGTCTCTTTCTAAGATAAAACGTATACCACAATGTCAATGTTCACATCTTATTGAGTATTTTTGTGAAGTGTGTGTTTATGCAAAGCATCACAAATCTCCATTTCCTAGGATTGTCAGTAGAGCTTCTCATGCTTTTGACCTTGTTCACATAAACTTGTGGGGTCCATATAAGGTTAAAACTCTTCTAGGATCATCCTACTTTCTCACTATTCTAGATGATTTCAGTAGGTCTACATGGACTTACATGTTGCATAATAAAATGCAAGTTTTTCACACAATTCAATCTTTCTTCAGCTATGTTCTCACACAGTTTGATATTAAAATCAAATCTATTAGATCTGATAATGGGACTGAGATAATTCAAGCTCAGTGTGCTTCTTTCTTTGCTTCTCAAGGTGTTTATCATCAAAGGAGTATTGCTGGGGTTCCTCAGCAAAATGGGCGTGTAAAACGCAAGCATAAACACTTGCTAGAGGTGGCTAGAGCATTACAGATTCATGCATCTATGCCCTCTAAGTTTTGGGGAGAATGTATTCTTACTGCAACTTTTTTAATCAATCATCTTCCTTCTTCTGTTCTCTCTTGGAAAACTCCCTATGAGCTTTTATATAATAAGTCTCCTGATTATTCTCTACTCAAAGTGTTTGGTTGCCTTTGTTATGCCCACACAAACACTAAAAACAAATTTCATCCAAGAGCCTCAAAATGTGTATTCATTGGCTACTCTTTTGGTCAAAAAGGATACAAAGTTTATGATCTCACTACTCACAAATGTTTTGTAAGTAGAGATGTTGTGTTTAGAGAATCTATTTTTCCTTACAAAGATATTCCTTCTATTTCTTCCCTTCTCATATTGATCTGCCTCTTGTTCAATTACATGATCATGATCCTATTAATCCTAGTTCTTCTGATAATTCTGTTTCATTACAATCTTCTGATCAATCTAATTACTCTATTCATACACATACTCAATCTACTCAGTCTCATTCTCATTCACCGCAACATCTTTCTATGCAATCTCCTACTTCACATAGTAGTGCTTCTACAGATTCTATTTCTTCTTCAGTTAATCATCATATATCACAACAAAATTCTCCTGTTACTTCTACATCTTTGTCTTTTTCAGCTCAAACTGATCAATCACATTCTGGTGTAATTAAACCTGTTAACTATAATCAAGCTAGTAAATGTCTTGAATGGCAAATAGCTATGCAAAAAGAGATAGATGCCCTTGAAGCTGACACTTGGGAGTTGGGAACTTCAAATTCTTCCTTCTGGTAAAAGAGCTATTGGGTCAGAATGGGTGCTCAAAGTGAAAGTGAAATATAATCCTGATGGATCTATAGAGAGATATAAGGCACGTTTGGTTGCTACTGGTTACAGATTGAGGGAGAAGATTTTACACATACTTTTTCCCCAGTTGCAATTTCACTTGCTACAACACAGCATTGGCCTTTATGTCAATTAGACATAAACAATGCATTTTTACATGGGTATTTGGATGAAGAGGTGTTTATGAAACCTCCTCTTGGTTATACCAAAGCCAAACCTGGTGAAGTATGCAGACTTAAAAGATCCTTGTATGGCTTGAAACAAGCATCAAGGCAATGTAACAAGGAACTTAGCAAATTTTTGTTCAAGCTTGGTTTTGTTCAGTCAAAACAGGATTACTCCTTGTTTACTAGAACCTTTGAAGGTGAATTTGTGGTGATTCTTGTTTATGTAGATGATATGATTTTGACTGGTACAAGTTTAACTCAAATAAATGTTGTTAAACAAGCTCTTCATGATGAATTTACAATCAAGGACTTGGGTGAAATGAAATACTTTCTGGGTATAGAAGTGCTCAGAACTCAGTCAGGGACAATCTTAAGCCAGAGGAAATACATTTCAGACATAATAAAGGATATGGATTTGAATAATGCCAGAATAGTTTCTTCTCCACTTTCTAAAGGATTGGGCTTATCTACTGATATGGGTGATGTCCTTGAAGAACCTGAAGTCTACAGGAAACTCATTGGCAGATTATTATATTTAAACATCACATCTTTCATATGCTACACAGCACTTAAGTCAGTTCTTAAGTTGTCCTAGAAAACCTCATTTACAAGCAGCTCTTTATGTAATTAGATATTTGAAGAGTACTGCTAATATGGGTTTGTTTTACTCTGCCTCTGGAAATCTTAATCTCACAGCATACAGTGATGCTGATTAGAGCTCATGTATGTTTAGTAGTAGATCACTTAGTGTTGGAGATTTAGAGTATAAGGTTAGTTTAATTCATGATGTGTTTGTTTAAGTTGCTTGGTTATGGTGTCGTAACTTAAATAACATATATAATAACATGCTATATGTATTATATGTGTGAGTCGTGTTTTGTGATTCATCATGCGAAGAAATAGCTCGCACACATCGCAAAGACATCTCGCAAAGACACCTCGCGAATGTGGTAGCCAACCAGCCAGACACCGGTTTGGTGGGAAGGCGGAGAACCTGGTCGCGACTCGCGACCAGTGTCGCACCTCGCGACCTGCTGGGTTCGTGCAGCTCGCGACTCGCGACGGGGTCTCTGACTTTGTTGCTCTTTGTGTTGATTCGCGTGTTTTGACGGTTTGTCATTGTATTATTTCGGATTTTCTGAAGCGTTGTAGCATTGTTATATATATGAGGTCTCTCATATGATGAAGGGTGTTGAGAAAATAACTTCTCTCTTTTGCATACAAACTCTAAAGATCAAAAATCAGAAATTCTTCATCTCTACAAAATCTCACAAACTCATTTTCATTGAATAGTGTTCATAGTAAGCGTGACCACTATTGTTTCTTCTTTGTATCTCGAAGGTGAATTCCGTGAACCCTTGCTTTACGATTAGGGTCGGAATATTACTTTTGGGAAAGTGATCCACGCCTAGAAGATTGTAATCTTGTGACCCTTGTTATTTTCTTTTTTGATCTAACAATCCAAAAGTAATATCCATAGCAAGATGACTTCAATTCGTGAAATGTCTGCAAATTTTCACAAACTTGACAAGTTCGAAGGTGTTGGATTTCGAAGATGGCAGAAGAAGATGCATTTCCTTCTCACTTCGTTAAGTGTGGCGTATGTTTTGAGCACTCCCAAACCCGAGGAAGTGGAAAATGAAACTGTTGAAGAAATTCGGAGGAGGAGCAAATGGGAGAATGATGACTATATATGTCGTGGCCACATCCTTAACGGTATGTCTGATGCTTTGTTTGATATTTATCAATTTGTTGAATCCGCTAAGATTCTTTGGGAAGAACTAGAAAGTAAATACATGGCTGAAGATGCTTCTAGTAAGAAATTTCTTGTTAGTAATTTCAATGCATTTAAAATGGTAGACTCTAGGTCGGTAATGGAGCAATTCCATGAAATTCAAAGAATCTTAGGGAGTTTTAAGCAACACAACATTGTGATGGATGAAACCTTTGTTGTTTCCTCTATAATTGATAAATTACCACCCGGTTGGAAGAATGTTAGGAATTCCCTTAAGCATAAGAAAGACGATATGAATGTTGAACAATTGGGTGCTCATCTTCGGATCAAGAGGGCATTCGGGTCCAAGATGGACAAAAGGATGTCAATCCTAATTCTTCCACCGTTAACATGGTGGAGGATGGTAAATCAAAGGAGTCTTCTAATCCTAAGAAGAGGGCTAACAATTTCACCAAAGGCAACTATGGCAAGAAGCCTAAGTTTGGTGGAGGTGCTCAACGAGGTTGTTGGGAATGTGGAAAGCCCGGTCATTTCAAGAAGGATTGCACCATTTGGAAGAAGAAGATGAACAAAAAGAATGGTGGGAATGGCGAGCCTAGCCAAACCCATACCAAGCAAGGTATGTGTACACAAGTTTCACTTAATTCAAATCTGAATTTTGTGTGTATGATTTCGAAATCTTTTGTGTACGGGATGATTGTTCATGGTGGATCGATTCGGGAGCATCAAGACATGTATGCAAGGAGCGGTCTCTATTCAAGACTTTCAAGGAGGTTGAGAATGGAGAAGTTCTTTACATGGGCAATGATTCTACAACTAAAGTTCTAGGTGTAGGACAAGTAGAATTAGTGTTTAGTTCCGGAAAGCCTCTTATTTTAAGAGATGTATTGTATGCTCCGGAACTTAGGAGAAATTTAGTCTCCGGTGCTACCTTGAATCGGTTAGGTTTTAAAATGGTGTTTGAAGCTGATAAATTTATATTGTCTAAGGGTGGTACATTTGTAGGACTTGGTTATCTTTGTAATAGTATGTTCAAACTAAGTATTTTGAATGCTTTGAAAGATACTTGCTTTGTTGTTAATGACAATTCTTCTCTATGGCATAATAGGCTTGGGTCATGTTAACTATAAAAAGTTGTATTCCATGTCTAAGCATGATTTGATTCCCTCTTTTGATCCAAGTATAGAGAAGTGTAGAACATGCATGTTAACAAAGATAACTAGAAATTCTTTTCCAAACAATGTGGAAAAAGATACTTCATTGCTTGATTTGGTGCATAGTGATTTATGTGATTTTCATAGCACTCCTTCCTTGGGGAACAAGAAATACATGATAACTTTTATTGATGATTATTCTCGGTTTTGTTATGTATACTTGTTATTTACTAAGGATGAAGCCCTTGATAAATTTAAGATCTATAAAAATGAAGTTGAATTGCAACTAAGTGACAAAGTTAAACGGTTTAGAACCGATAGGGGTGGTGAATTCTATGACCCGAGTTATTTTCAATCTATTGGCATTATACATGAAACCACGACGGCTTATACACCACAACAAAATGGTATAGCCGAAAGAAAGAATAGAACTTTGCAAGAAATGGTAAATTCAATGTTATCCTATTCGGGTTTAAGTGATGGTTTTTTGGGGTGAAGCTATGTTAACAACTTGTCATATTTTAAACCGAGTTCCAATGAAAAAGAACGAGGTTACCCCATATGAACTTTGGTATAAAAGAAAACCAAACTTGAGTTATCTCAAAGTTTGGGGATGTCGGGCAATCAGAAAGTGCCGGAACCCAAACGTAAAAAGTTGGGTGAAAGGGGAGTTGAGTGCATCTTTATAGGGTATGCTCTTCATAGCAAATCCTATAGGTTCTATGTTATAGAACAAAATGACTTTTGGTCAATTCACACTATTGTGGAGTCAAGAGATGCAATTTTTGATGAAAATCGTTATTCATCAATTCCTAGACCAAAGGATATCACTCCTAATACCAATATTCAAGCAATTGATCAAATTAATATTGATCAAGGAATCGGGTCTTGATCAAACTAACATTGATCAAGAAGTTGATGAACAAACTCTTGATGAGAATGTTGCATCAACATCATCACAACCTAGGAGAAGTAAAAGGGCGAGAAAAGAGAAATCTTTCGGCCCGGACTTTCATGTATATTTGGTTGAAGGATCAAGGAATTCCATAGTGACTAAGTTTCCATATATATTTAATGTGGAAGAGGATCCTTTAACGTTTAATGAGGCTATGAGGTCTCAAGATGCCGCTTTTTGGAAAGAGGCAATTGATGATGAGATGGATTCCATCATGGGAAATAACATTTGGGTTTTAGCCGATTTACCTCCTAAGTGTAAACCAATTGGGTGTAAATGGATTTTCAAAAAGAAAATGAAAGTAGATGGAACTATTGATAAGTTCAAAGCCCGTTTAGTGGCTCAAGGTTTCTCACAAAAACCGGGTATTGATTATTTCGATACATATGCACCCGTTGCTAGAATCTCCACTATAAGGTTATTAATAGCTCTTGCGGCTATTCATAAGCTTGTGATCCATCAAATGGATGTCAAGACGGCGTTCTTGAATGGAGAACTAGAGGAAGAGGTTTACATGCGACAACCGGAAGGGTTTGTCGTGAAAGGTCAAGAGCATAAAGTATGCAAGTTGATTAGATCTTTGTATGGGCTAAAACAAGCACCTAAGCAATGGCATCAAAAGTTTGATGAGGTTGTGTTGTCTAATGGTTTCAAATTGAATAATTCGAGACAAGTGTGTTTATAGCAAATTTGATGACAACGGTAATGGTGTCATGATTTGTCTATATGTAGATGACATGTTGATATTTGGAACGGATTTGTCACAAGTTGAGTGGACAAAATCCTTTCTATCTTCACAATTCTCCATGAAAGATTTGGGGGAGGCGGATGTCATCTTAGGTATAAGAATTAAGAGAGACAATGGAAAATTGATCTTGTCACAATCTCATTATATCGAGAAAGTGCTCAAGAAGTTTAATGTTAGTAATTGCTCTCTTGTTTCAACTCCTATGGACCCAAGTGAAAAATTATTGCCAAATGATGGCAATGCCGTGTCTCAACTTGAGTATGCGAGGGTTATAGGTTGTTTGATGTATGCTATGACGAGTACTAAGCCGGATATCGCATTTGCGGTAGGGAAATTAAGTAGGTATACTAGTAATCCTAGTATGGAACATTGGCAAGCTATTCGTCGAGTGTTAAAGTACTTGAGGAAAACCATGGACTATAGTTTGTCCTATAGTGGATATCCTTCGGTTTTAGAAGGGTATTCGGATGCAAGTTGGATCTCTAATAAGAAGATCATTCCTCCACGAGTGGATGGACATTCCTCCTTGGGGGAGGTGCGATATCTTGGGCTTCCAAGAAACAAACTTGCATTGCGAGATTCTTCAATGACATCGGAGTTTATAGCTCGTCATCGGCAAGCAAAGAAGCCGAGTGGTTAAGGAATCTCATGTTTGAGATACCTTTGTTGCCAAAACCAATATCACCTATTCTGCTATACATTGTGATAGTGATGCAGCATTGGCAAGAGCTTATAGTCAAGTGTATAATGGTAAGTCAAGACACATTGGTGTGAGACATAGTTATGTCCAAGGACTTATCAAAGATAGTGCTATCACTTGTTGACTATGTAAGGACTACGTATAATCTAGCGGATTGTTTCACTAAGGCGCTAGCTAGAGATACGGTAAAGAGGATGGCAATCGGTTTAGGATTGGTGCCTTTTGGAAATCACGAGTAAGGGAATCTTAACTTAACGCCCAATAAGACGTTGGGTCTTGAGTTCAATAAGATTAATTTCCTTATTTGATGATTGAAAGAACTTATATAATCATCCAAGGTAAAGTTCTTTAAATCAGTGATGTTATAAGAGGTTGTTTAATCTTAATAGGTCTCTTGACATTGTGCTTTGTCACGGGAGCATGCTTTTCTAAGAGATCTACCTATGTAAGTGCGAAGTTTGGCCGCTTCAAGGAGCTAGTGAGGCATAGCTTTGATGCACTTATGAATTGATATGGACACATGGCTAATTAGTGTCAAGTATATATTGAAAATGAGTAGTTAATCTTGTGTGTGTAATATCTTCAAGTTTTCATTATGTGTTGCTAATGGTTCAATCGTTTATCGACACCATTTGGATACGAGTGCTTGGAATGTGTATTATACTAAGTGGAAGTTCAAGTCTTTGTACACTTTCATTTATGCATGAGGTTGTTTTGTTATGATGATGTTTTGTGCAATAACTATTTTGTATACTCTAAATGGGGGAGGATTGTTGGAGATTTAGAGTATAAGGTTAGTTTAATTCATGATGTGTTTGTTTAAGTTGCTTGGTTATGGTGTCGTAACTTAAATAACATATATAATAACATGCTATATGTGCTATATGTGTGAGTCGTGTTTTGTGATTCATCATGCGAAGAAATAGCTCGTACACATCGCAGCACACCTCGCGAATGTGGTAGCCAACCAGCAGCACACTGGTTTGGTGGGAAGGCAGAGAACTGGTCGCGACTCGCGACCTGCTGGGTTCGTCCAGCTCGCGACTCGCGACGGGGTCTCTGACTTTGTTGCTCTTTGTGTTGATTCGCGTTTTTTGACGGTTTGTCATTGTATTGTTTCGGATTTTCTGAAGCGTTGTAGCATTGTTATATATATGAGGTCTCTCATATGATGAAGGGTGTTGAGAAAATAACTTCTCTCTTTTGCATACAAACTCTAAAGATCAAAAATCAGAAATTCTTCATCTCTACAAAATCTCACAAACTCATTTTCATTAAATAGTGTTCATAGTAAGCGTGACCACTATTGTTTCTTCTTTGTATCTCGAAGGTGAATTCCGTGAACCCTTGCTTTACGATTAGGGTCGGAATATTACTTTTGGGAAAGTGATCCACGCCTAGAAGATTGTAATCTTGTGACCCTTGTTATTTTCTTTTTTGATCTAACACTTAGTGCCTACTGCATTTTCCTAGGGTCTAATTTGGTCTCTTGGAAAACCAAAAAGCAGAAAACTGTCAGCAATCCTCTGCAGAAGCAGAATATAGGAGCATGTCCAGCACTGCTTTTGAGTTAGTTTGGGTAGAAGGGTTGCTTGCAGATTTAAAGGTTAATGTTAAGCTTCCTATTTATATGTATTGTGATAACACAGCTGCTCAACATATTGCACAAAACCCAGTGTTCCATGAGAGAACAAAGCACCTTAAAAGAGACTGCCATTATGTCAGAGAACAGGTGGAGGCTGGTTTTATACAAACAGCTCATGTTCGAAGTTCTATGCAGCTTGTTGATCTTCTTACAAAGCCACTGTCAGGTCCTCAACATCTTCTGTTAACTTCCAAGCTTGGTCTTGTTGACTGTGCACAAGTCCAGCTTGAAGGGGGGATATGAAGACTATTGTACAAATGAATAAAGTTTTGTAGTAGCTTAGTTAATTCTGTTAGAGTTCAGTTAGTTTGTTTCTAACAAACTCAAGTATAAATACATCTCTTCTACTGCTGTAATAACTAACTCATTTCATTTTCTTTCTTGAATGAGAAAAGATCTCTGTAGTTTTCTCTCTCTAATATGAATTGAGTTTGCTTAATTCACAGAATTCAACGAAAACAGGAACTTTTTCTGACGGCATTGTTTCACAAATTAGTGAATCTTCCACTTATCTGATGGGAGGATCAAGGGATTAGCTATGCAAACTCTTCACAACTTATCAATGGACTCAATCCATTTTGTATGAATGGTTCATCGGATCCCAACTTATATATATCCCAATAAGTTCAGAGGAGGAAAAATAAGCCCAGATAAGACTCCTTTTAGGTGTAAATTAATAAGCCTAAGTAACAGCAACTCCAAGAACAAGCCAAAAGCAGCAGATTTAGTAAGCAGTATAATTTTGACAATGACAACAAATAAAAGAATTATTCCTTCTGCAAGTTACAAGTTAGCATAGGAAAAGGCTTCAAAAAGTGAGCACTAGCATGAGGACTTAAAGTCTTCATAATAGGGTGACATACAGTTCTGGTCTAGATGTAGCTATCAATTATCATGTTATTTCAAGACCTCAGACATGATACTTACTTTGGTGCAAAAGTTGCCAGCAATCCGTGTTTCCTAGCAACACCCCTGATAGCTTCACGGGTGAAAACCAAATTATCTGCAGCATGGGTACAAAGAGTGTGTCCCAGTGCCATCTCAAATTGGCCTTTCCCAGATTCTGCATGTACCTTTAGCATTTACGTAAGAAGCAATCAGAATAATGTAAGAGATGAAAAAGGACCTAAAAGACAGTAGAAAAGAGAAGGCAACTTTAGAAAATTCAGGATGGGTGCTTGACGTCAAAATCAAGAGAATTCGGTAGCGACTAGCGAGTAAATTAGGTAAAGACATGAAGTTCTATTGCACTGAGCTCTCTGACATAAAATTCTATATTGATAAGTTGATAGCTAATAAATTTGGTACACGTATAATATCGCACCTAATCAATTTTCTGTTGTAACTCCTTCCTTGGTCCATGTTATAAACAACCATTTGATGTGTAATGCTGGCAGAGGGGGAAAATTCCTGGCATTTAGCTATATTAGGCCAGGTTAATACAAATTATATTCAGTGCAATCATCTTTACTCAGCGAAAATTAGTTGATAAAGTATAATCAGTAAAATGAAGCAAGGTGCATATTTTGGTAAAAATCAGTTTAATTGGCAAAGTTCACGGGTAAAAGTCTGTAAAAATTAGTTTCAGTTTAGTAGAAATCAGGTGAAGAGAAGTACAGAAAAACGCCTTAATAATAGAATTAGGATATTTCAAAGGCAAATGCAACTAAGGACAACTCCAAGTTCTTATGAATAGAAAAGAATATTTGGGGTTAGACATCCCTTGGCAATCCTCTTTTTCCTGCATGATTGGAATGGCATATCCTTATTCTCCGAAGTCGGAGACCACAATCTTGTCCATGAAGTACTAGGGAAAGAGTTATCTTCCCCTCCCCTTATTGGGTGCTTTAAAGTTCTGGCTGATATGAAGAGGGGAGCACCCTCTACATGTGCTGTAAAGGGGATATTTTGCTCAGTAAAACTAAGATAAACTTCTATTAACGTCTAAGCTTGTAAAGAAATAAATACATTTGATGTAGTTTCAGATAACCCAACATATCGATGTAGATAAGTAATAAGAATATACACCAAAACGGAAAACACGGAAAAGAAGTCACGCTTCCAAATTCCAATCATGCAATTTTGATCCACTATATGTGTTTGAGATAACGAATACTTGGATGATATTCACAACAAACCTGCTCCAGTGTAATATCTAGAGACTGAAGTGCAGCAAACATCTCTTGAAGGATGGCAGAAGCTGCATCAAATGATGAAGTCGAACAGTATGGGGATAAATCAAATGGGGCCCATTCTTCTCTTCCATCCCTACACAATTTTTCCATTAGTCAATAATTTGGAACTCAAAACAAAAATGAAACAGAAATGAAGAAGAAGAACAGAAGAATATATGTAATAACCTTGTAACAGGTCTCAGGAGATAAAATTCATTCTCAAAGCCTGCATTCATTTCCTAAACATGCAATGTAAGGCATTGAGAGATAGAATGAGCTAGAGCCAAATTCCAACAATTTACGGCAATATATAAAAAATACACCATATTAAATTCAAAAACACACCATACTAAATTCTTCTTTCAGAACTTTTGCAACCCTCCTCAATGCCTCCCTTGGACAATATTCCCAGGGTTCACCAGGCTTGAGATACATGTCAGATAAAACCATCTCTTCACCTTTTATCCTGACAAGGAAGCAAAGTTGCATATATGTATCCAATGGACTATAACAAATGAATGAACAAAGAACATCTCTCAAAACTCAAAAGAACACCTAGAAAAGGAACAAAAATGATCTACTTTTGAAACTCTTGGAAACAAAGAAATGATTTTAATGATTTAAGGAATCTTCCAAAACATCTTAAGCAGTAAAGTCTAGCATGAAGCCTAGGAGAATGAAGGACTACAGAAAAGACAGATTTTACCCTACACTACAATACTCATTCATGTAATTGACATCTGATGCAAATGTTATGAATATAACATATCCAGCTCCTCCTCTCTCTGGCTCTCCAGATATGTAATACAGTGATGAAGAATGTAGAAGCTAATATTACATATGGAAAATTTCAGTAATCAACAAAAAATATGAACAAAATCTAGAGCTCTACACAGTGCATTGACACGCATCAAAACAGCTATAGAGCTCAGGCTCATGAAAAGATTTATCTGAAGACCAATTTAGAGACTCATCATACATCATACATGCCAACTAAAAGTTAACTCATTAATTAAATCATAAACTCTTCCCTTTCTTTACAAAGCTACAGAATCAACAGCAAAAAGACAGTACGCAACACAGCAAATGACCACAGAAAGTGTGTGGGGGTAAAAATAGACTAAATGGAGGGGAGAGTGAGTTATGGAGGGGGGGGAGATTATCTAAGTGCTACTGAATATAGTTACCATGGGATTGTCCTAAGGGTTGATAGGTCAGGAATAAGTCTGATCTCGCCTGTTCCTGTCAAGTTAGACTCAGCAGCTGGACCATCCATAAACGAGGTCATTCCCATGCATGCAAAAGTTAAACCAACACCATTTTTCTTGACAACTTCATGGAAGCGTTTCAGAGGAACAGCCTAAAAACATTATGGATACATTAGAAACAACAACAAATAGTAACAGGAATACCATAATATTGTTCATTTCCTTGACAGAGAGTGGATTTAAATCAATAGATGAATGAAGGATTATACACTTCTTTACCACAATTTTCAAGATTGTGAAAAGGATTAGAGATCGCGAAGGGAAAAGGAGAGCTTTAGAGAGTAATGGAAGAATAAGACACGAGGGATGAACAAAAGAGTGAAACAGAATTAGAAGCAAAGTACCAGAATACGGGTGATAGAAAAACTCAGATATAAAAAAAAACATAGGGGATAAAAGCTTTGCTTATAAAATGTATAAGAAAGATAGACTTCTATAACATTCACCAGAACTAGTTAATCTCGTGCTACATATAGACAGTGTGTCAAACATGAAATATTGAAATCTATATAAAGCATGATATTATAATTCCGCTACAATTTTTGCCTAAAAAAATTTCCTCATGCGTAAGTCTCTGATAATTAACAGTACGAGACAAAACAGCCTTTTATAACACAATCATTCCGTAGAAATGCTCCTTTTCAGTTTTTCTTCTTAAAAAGTATGTACAATAGCCACTCTCAGTTTAAGATATCAGATCAGTAAATACTTTAGTCCTGAATGATAAAATTCAGGAAATTCCAAATTTGAACAACATGCAGCTGAGATTAGTACAGTAATACTATCAACACTCAACAGATAATTGAGCATAAAAATACAAGCAGGAAACCCAGGATGATACACAAGAAATAAGAGAAAAACAAGTATAAGTATAACTAAAAGGTAGATCAACTACAGTTTTCAGCAAGAAAAATGTACAGGACATGGGTCGATCAAAACAGTGATTGACATCTAATCAAAGGGAAAACTGGAAAAGGGACGGCAGCAAAAAAAAAAGGAAAAATAGACATAATTATTAGAGACTATCACTTTCTTTTTTTCACATGGACTTTCTATTTTCAATTTACACACAGAGTTCTCAAGGCAGGAATATCTATATATGATATATCTATAAATAAGAATGTGGTCGTGTGTGTGTGAGAGGTAGCCACAATTTATTGAGGAATATTTTAGGCTACCAGAGTTGTAAAATTATTACCTAATAAATTCATTCCAAAAGCTAAAAATAAAAAGATTTTTAGTACATCTAAGCAAGCCCCTAATAATTAGGGAAATAACTCATTGGTTAAAAGATGAAATGGTAGATTACTTTACCTGTCAGCCACAGGAAAGAAGATTCAACCAGAATTTTTCATAGGACATATAAGAAAAGGCTCGAAGTTTCGAACTTCTAAGTGACACTTATTAGTTGAAGGAATCAGGAAAAGAATACTGTACTGGTAAATTTTCTCCAATACTGAGAGCCTTCTAAAACATAACCACATCCCCTTTCAGGCTTTATCAAGCTAAGCATAAACTTCCAACTACTTGTGAACAACAGTATATTCATAGCATACATATATGACAAGTTATTTAATAGCAAGAATGCTGCGCAACAGCCGAATTCAAGAATTGACTATAGAAAACAACTTTACAAAAAAAAACTTACTCGACATCTGCACTGCCCTGAAGTGTCGACCCAGATTACACGGACTAAAGTAATATTACTTTGTGGCACAAGATCTCCAATCTCAAACTTCTTAGATATGGCTTTTTTTAAGTCCGATTCAGCACTCAACTTGATCTTGTAAAACTTAATAGCATTTTGAGCAAACAGGTCCTTAGCTGCTTCCAATGCTTCGGGAATTGAAAGATCCCCATCAGTGCAAGAACCACGTAAAACTGAAAAGATAACTTCACGTGCTCTCCGGGCACCTGTAAAGTTGAAATGGGTTTTATGAGGACTTTCTTATGAAAACATCAATTCAGCAGTGGCTAAACTACATATTTGTGTTACTTGCAACCCCATTACCACAGAAAAGACACTACTGTGCAGCTCCTATGCACCTGTATGGTGTGCACGACGGATGAATGTCCATAATAATATTGTAGCAAAATTATTGACCTTATGGTCTCCAATAAAACTCAGATGTCGTGTCAAATGATTGTTCAAATTTTAATGCAGACTACATTGCTTTTAGTCTACGAATCAATGAGAGTTTGCCTCGTGCAAAGCAACATAAAATAAGAGAATCACATGTTCACCGCTTTAGATGGAAAGGTTTTGAGAATAAAGATTCTACAGAAAATGTCCACATTCAATAGTTTAGAGTAATTGAAATTGCTTCCGAAACCAGATCTCCGAGCCAAGTCCAAGTAGTCCAATGATATGTCCCATTGTATGGCCATGGCCCTTCTTCCTTTTTCATATGGCTACAACTGTAATTTTCTTAGGTGGCTCCTCGCCTCCTTGCCAATCTTAGAAGTGTTTCTAAAATAGATTCAATTACCATTTCTCAAAAAAAGAAAAAAAGAAAATATTAAGAGAACCACATTTTGGATCTCGTCACTAGTTAGCTTAAGAAGCAACATAGATGGCCATGAGTAGTTGAAACTAGAAACTAAATCTTCTAGCTCATCCATCTGCTAATGCCTTATATTTGATAAGAAAACAGAAGTCACTAGAACAATGAAGTGAACAATACTCCATATCAATAAATTAGTTTCTCTATGTACCAAACAACCACAACCACACCACAAGAAACTCAAAATGCTAATATAGAAATTATGCAGACTTCTGAATAAGATTCACATTTATATGATTAATGTTGCTCCCATGACAGAAGGAGGTGTCATAATTCTATTCACTATGTCCTAAAAGGTTGTTTATTCTTTCTCAAAATGGTATTGATATAATTCGACTACTTTCTAGAAAGATAAATACCGGGCAGAAACTACATGAACTGGATGTTGATTTGAACATACATAACATAAAGAAAATAGCACACTCAAGATAAAAGACAGACAGAGTTCTTGTATACTTGCATTGTTTGTGAATGCAATTCGGAAAGAAATAAAGGGTAATTGAACTAGGTGCAGAAACTAAATCAAGAGAACCAGGATATTTGCAATTAACTTAAATATACAACAAGAAATAGTGTCTCCCTGCTCACACTCCTCTCATCCAAAGCAGTTTACTGGCATATCAGGATGTCTGTGCAACCTGAACTTTGATTACCTAATTGCATACGAGGCATGGTTAACAAGGATACAATGGTCTACATTATCTCTAAAAGTCGAATTTTGTGGGGTTGAGTGGAGAATATCCGGAAACAGACCATAGAGTTGAAATTTATGGTGTTAGCAATGTTTTCATAGACTTACAACTCTGGTTCATAATTTAGTGGTGCAGTCTGGTACTCTGGTGCATATGAGAGTTCATTGGATCCTGTGTACTTTATTCTTTTTAAATTGATTTATTGATATTTATTGTAAACTTTACAGCATAACTAGTAAGAACTACCTTGAAATTTCAATCTAAATACATGGGTCTAAAATAACAAACAGGAACAGACCTAAGTAGAATGCTTCAGGAAATGCATAGCCATCGGTGCTGAACATCACCTGCAGACGATTGTCCCCAACATAAGAAATTAAGCAGTAAATACAAGCATATTATGTATAATAATCCAATCTAATACTTCAGAGCGAAAGGTTGTGGAAACCTGGTGGTCTTTACTCAAAGGAAGAGAGTGTCTGAATATAATTGGGAGTAGTTATGTAAGCTGTAGTCCATAATCTTATTAGAGAACATTTTGGATGATAAAGTAGTTAATTCAAGCAGTAAGAAAATACTTAGTAGAATCTTATCGAAAAAAGAAAGAAAGTACTTAGTAGACTGAAGTGGACCTAGTGATGGAAAAAACCACAATTTGAAAGGACAGCGACAAAATTCTTCACTAGGATATCCCAACAAATGGAAAAGTGCCAGTGGAAGTTAATCCAACAAAATATTGCCTTCTATGTTAAACGGACAAATAATAATATAGATCCTAATTTTTGGTGTTTCAGCACAACATGTTCTTTTTAGCAATGCCACAGAAAACTCCAAGCTCTAAAGCATAAAACAAATGATAAAAAATAAAATAGCTGAAATAATAAGTTTCATGTTTACAAGTGTTCAGTTGTATAGCACATTGGCCCCAGAAAGACACACCTTTTTCGTTGGGGCCAGCTCCAGTAGATCTTTGACTGTGGATTTCATCCCATTGTTGCTAAGTAAGAGCAGTCCCAAGCCAAAGTCAAGGTAGACCTAGCAAATCAAGAGAGACTTTAGCTAATGCCTGTAGGATTGAGCTAAGACATAAATAAATGACCAGTTCAATGTTCCAGATAATACCTGGGGATAGACGCATGCCAAGTATGATGCCTCCTTTGAAAATGGGTAGGAAGCATGTAAGAGAACAAGACGACACTTGGAAAATCTTGCGTCTTCAAGTACCTTCCGAAGATGAAGTGGGTTCGATGTCCTCAAATCCTGATCTCTGTCTCCAAACCTAAAGCCGATAACAAATGCCAACAATGTAATGACAATTCACAACAACTAAAGAGTGTCTTAAGAAAAAATAGATATCAAACAACACAGACCAAAGCAAGATCAGCTCTAAAATTAGACAAAAGACATTCAATATGATGCAAGTCAAACTTAGAGCACTTCCAGACATCTAAAAAAATTTCTTTCTTAGACAACCTAGAGAAAATGACTTCTAAAAATTTATTTACCCTGTATGTATCTGCATTGGCAAGTCAAATTCCAGAGCAACCTCTAAACTACGAATAAAGATATAGTCGATCAACTTCTTATTTGCAATGCGGACAGGCTTCCCAGCTGGAAGATAGAACACAGAGAAAGAAGTAAGTATACATGGAACTCTGGAAGTCATAACCAAATGACATCACTCAAACCTCACGGACCACTTAAAACTTCAGCAAGACCATTTTCAGCCTCCTGTTCGCTAACATATGGATCAATCTCAAGACCACCACGATATGCAGCTATACTTTTCAGTCCAACCACTGTAGTCGCTAATGTGGAGAAAAGGTTAGGGAGCCCGTACTCAGGAAGGAAAAAAAAAGGCTTATTCGTCTTGCCTCAAGATAATTTCTATGTTAAGCATAAGGTAAAAAGGAATAGTATTTAAAATGTCAAAGGATATGACGTCAATTTTCTAACAAAAATTTCCGTGAACTTGTTCAGCGTCCATGGAGCTCCATCTGGAAAATCCTACAATATGACTCGAACAGTAGTAAAGTATACATATCATCCACTCATCGTTAATAATTACCCAAACAGATAAGCTAATATAAAATAAGAGCCATAATGTTCTTACTTCATCCAGAATCTTTCCTGCCAAGTGCTCAATTCTTAAAATTCGACCAACATAAGGCACATAATCCTTATGCCACTCTATGTCATACTTTTTATCAAAATCAAGACCATCATCAATAAGCAGTCCAGACATCCTTGCAGCTCCAAAACAAGTAGAGCTAATAGATTCTATTCCAGATTGTCTCCGATAATCTTCAATACTATGCAAAGACGATTCGCACCCATAGAGTTCAGCAATTTCCCTCACCCCTCGCTGTCAAAAAAAGTAAAACTTCCATCAGCAAGTGTTGTAGCATGCTTAAACAGTCATTTTTCCTTTTAAATCGAATAGAAGATGCAGCATGACATGATAAGATTCAAGAATCAATATCATCATAACAGGCTTATGATAAATGTTGAGACTCAATGAAGATCATCAAAAAGAAACAGAAAGATTAGACATCTAGTTTATCTTTATAATATTGTTATTATAGGTGTGCAGTATCATCATACATGTTACATGTATCAACACTATGCGCATCAAATGACAAGGCCACTCCGTTTTGGTGTAGATGTCTAGCATATCTATTTATTCATTGCAAGAATGCAGTAGCCGAGCCTGGTTTCACTGTTGAGTTACTTCCTTGTTACAAAATACTTGCAATCATCCACGTGGCACACAGTTTTCGGATGATGAAAAGGAGGAGGCATTCAGATAATTACATGTCCGTCCTTGACAACTATGGTTGTCTGGTGTAACATAGTTCACTATACAACTCGCTTTTTCAGTTCGCGGTTCGCCAAAATGGGCTAAAAATAAGCCAAAACCGACCATAATTCGCTATTTTCGGATCGCAATCCGCAGGGAGATTAGAGAATTATGTTACATTCCCTTGTCACGAAAAATAGTAGTATCCGTTAAAATAGCTGCAATTTCTTAATCAATAACAAGGCCAAATCCGGCTAGCTTAGCACAAATGTCTATGACCAAAAATCATAGTGGTATTACGTTAAGATGACCGTTCATGATATATTAGTTATAAAAATCACAATTTATTTGGGTGTACAGATTTTCTTGTCAACTTTCCTCTTACACCAACATTTTCCCTTTTGATATAGGCTTCCTCTATAAATTGGTTGCATATATTATGTAGTATATACACTTAAGTCACCTACTATAGTTACTAGGTAGTAGACCATTTATTAGCATAGAGGGTGCTTTAAAAGATACAAATTGCCTGATAATCTGAGTTTGGTCCTTTCTATTTATTTTTTTTGTTTGGAAAATGTGGTCCTTTTTAGTTAACTTATCAAATCAAAATCTTCTGATCATGCTCTCTGTACACATACAAATCACAAATATCACATAATCATCCATAATCCATGTACTACCTAAACCAGCAATAAACCTATAATGTAATTCCATGATATATCATGAACTAGTAATTCCATGTAAGCCAATCACTATAATGTTTTTAAAAGAACATGTCATTTCAAGGGTGAAAAAAACACATGACCAATAATTAGTTGGCACAAACATCTCTAAACTTGACTTTAGAGTTTCATAAAATTAATCTTTTGATTAATTTGTATTAATAGTGTTTAACACCACTATATCATTATTAGCATATTGAAACTACCCATCTTTGAGATGGGTTAACAAAGCAATCCCGCACTCTTCAAGGTGGCAATTTTGAGGGACGTGTCAATTGAAGCACCCACATTGGTATTTTAACAAGAGTCAGTACTCCATTTAGTATCTTCCAAAACTAGTATCCCCCTCCGTAGTTTTTATAAGGTATCTATATATCTATATAAACCTAGAAAAATAAGCTTAGGTGTCAGTCATATACATGATTTCGCCCACATGGCAATAGCACCTAACATGATGTCCACGTGTATAGAGCCTCACTCGCAGCCATGTGGCATCATGAGCAATCACCTAAATAAGCTAAATGCTCCAAAAACGATACTATAGGCGTGATTTACGGCCATGATCAAGGCAATTAATGGTCTTCAAGCCTTTGTTTCCTTCGTTGCCTATAAAATTTAATGGCTGTCTTGGACTGGTTTACATAGGCTTAGGAATTTGGATTTTGGAGGAGAAGTCGAGAAGTGGTCATTCTGCTTCACCAATTCATTGGTGGGTTTTATTTTTCTTTCAAGGAGTTACATGGTTGTTGGTGGGATTAAGTAGTCTTAGAGGAGAGTACTTCCCAAGAGCTTCATCGCGAATCTTATCCATCTTTGCTTTCCTCTCTGCTGGAATTTTCTGCTTTATAGCTCTTTTTGCTGCCATAGTTAATCATGAGACAACAATTAAGGTGGCCCTGGATCTTCTGTCTTTCCTAGGAGCAAGTTTGCTGTTGTTATGTACTTACAGGGGGTACAAAAATAAAGAAAATAGGGAGACAAACCATGGAAGTACTCTCTACACTCCTCTGAATGATGGAGCTAATAAAAACTCTAAACTTGAATCAGCAGCCCGTGTCTCTACATTTTCCAAAGCTGGGTTGCTTAGTAGGTTGACATTCTGGTGGTTGAATCCTTTGATGAAATTTGGTAAGCTAAAGACTCTTGAGGAAGAGGACATTCCTAAATTAGGAGATGCCGAAAGAGCAGAATTTGTTGAAGAACTGACGAAGGCCACCATTGCACCACGGTCCTAGGAAAACAGCACCACTAAATAGACGTGGCACCGCCAAGAAGACCACTATGGGGCCACTACCCACTATATGGTTTTGTCTCTATGAACTATTGAAGGAATTTCATTTCCAAAATTGGAATTTGGGTAAATTGATATTGATCATGAGGGATCTGATGGTTTGGCACAAATATATAGCTTTGATTTTTCTTCTTCTCATTATTCATAACGAGGGATCTGATGGTTCGGCACAACCTGCATCATAGCTAAAGAACGAAGAAAATAACAGAACCTGCCAACTTATAGAAGGTGATACTTAAGGAATCACCTTATCAAGGAACGAAGCTTCGGGTAATACAGTGTGATAAACAAACCATAATATTCAAGCTATGAGACAATGACTTACATTGCCAATTTTTACCTGAATTTTTATTTTAACAATGTAAAGTTCTTATAAGTTGTTAAGAAAAGAAGAAATTTTTTTTTGACGAGAAGAAAAGAAAAAAAAATTAAGATAGTTTTTGGTAAAAAGTTGTTGGAAATAGGTATTTTTTGACAACAAAAAAAGAAAATATGAAAAAGAAGAAGTTATGTGATGGTCAATTGTAGAAAAAAAAAAGTCAACTCATCGGAAATTAGCAAGTGGTAGCAGTTGACCACTAAACATTTCTTATAAGTTTTAATATTAAGCTCCTGAAATTGATCAAAATTATATATCCTACAAGTTCTAATGTAATAGTCTAAAACTAACGTTTTATGATGCATGAAAAATCTTAAATTCCACATTTGGTACATATTTGGTGTGATCAACTATTGTTACCATAATTACTAATTTCTTAAAATAAAATATTGATTGAAAATCAAAGAACACGAAATAATGGCTAAATCACAGGTGTCAAAATAATCTAAATTTTCTCCTTATTCTGATTTGCTATGCATATTTTTTCATCTAATATGCTTACAATTTCTTAAAATATGTTAATAACACTTAGTTAATTGTTTCTCAACGTTGGAATTTAAGCTTTATAATAACAATCGGATGCAATAAATTGGTTTTATATAACAATATAGCCCATGATGGAAAAAAATGAAACATTATAGAACAAGCATAATGTCAAAAGATTTTATTATATGTATTCAGTTGTTGGCTTTATATCTCAACAATAGTAATTGAGATTATCTTAATTTTATGAACTGACATGCTTAACTTAGGCCATGCACTTAACTTTCTTTTATCAAATCATTCAATATATCATCGGGCATCATTATGTTATGTATGATAAAGTACTATTTTTAAAAAGGATATTTACACGAGAAAACTGATAATGTATTTTGATCTCTAATATATAGTACAAAGGTTCTATTAAAAAAAATATATATAATACAAAGGTAAAAGGAAAGAATATACTCTGGATAACATATATCATGCTAGCAATACTAAACCCTTAGATATAGGGAATTAATAGAATGTAAATCGATTAAATACCTTTTGCTAGATACTTTACTTTTCCTCTACATTGATATAAATATAAGTGCTCCTCATTGTGAAAGGCTTACCCCAATTTAAACCTAATCTAAATGACACTTAGACTAACTCTTTGAGATTGCATATAATATATATATATATATATATATATATATATATATATATATATATATATATGACTGCATAAATTGTGGAGCAATAATAAGTTCTAAATAAAAGCTAAATGCCCATATTCTTAGGAAACTTTTAATGTCTAATTCATCTACAAGGTTTGACTTTTAAGTACGTATTATCATAATTTCTCATTTAAATTTTATTATTAATAAAGATGTTTATGATTTTTTGCTATCGTAATTGCATAAAGATGTATATTAGTAATGATATATCAAGTATAAAATTAAAGGGGATAAAAAACGACCTTTAGAATCTATGCTATCTTTTTTGACAAGAATGATAAGTTACAAAAACTAAAAGATTTAAAAAGTAAAAAACCAAAAAAACTGTTAACTAAGGCAAATAAAAATGAGAATACTATTAAATTATATATAATCGGTGGCCGGTGGGTGGCCTAAGGCGGTGAAAAGCAATAGTGCATGACAAAGAACATGAGAGAGAGAGAGAGAGAGAGGGAGGAGGGGGAGAGAGAGAGAGAGGAGTGGGGACCGCCAGAAAGGTGTGAAAGCGAGTGTATGGTTGAGTACCAATGGTGGTTTAAATTGTGATTTTATCTAAGCCTTTGGGGAAAGCAAGAGGGCGGGGCAAATATTTAATTAACCTTTTCTTTTAAAAATAACATTGCAAATCACATGATTGACCATGACATTAAGTACGTCAACCGGGAAAACTCATAGGTCATAAGCCGATTAAAAATATATCCAATACACGGTTATAAAACTTTAAATCAGAAGCTAATATTAACAACATGATTTTAGGAGAAACATTTTAAAATCTTAAATTTATAAAGCCAAAATGTTTCTTGCAATTTGCACGGGTCTAAAATCTAAAATTTTTTTATGTCTTTTTATCCTTACCATCCCATATAAAGGCTTTTAAATTTTACCATATAATATAGTAGATGCCTTTGAATGATGAATCAAGAGAAGTTTGGAAAAATGAGGGCAATACAAAAGGAAAAAATATAAATAATAAGACATCGTACAACTTATTGTTACTTTAACCTTTTTTAGACGCTTGAGAAAAATGCACGGACCCATGTCAATGTAAATTAGTGGCCCTAATTTTAATTAATTTATGTGCAACAAATCTCTATTATATAAGCCAAGGGAGGAGGTATGGTGTCCCCCTTTAAAATGACTATAATACCCTTTAATAATTTAAAACAACATTTTTTTTTTTAAAAAATTAAAAAATGAGAATCAATGCAACTTGCCATATGGAATAAGACAAGAATGGAATATGCAATTAGCATTAATAACTTGACAAAATAGATTGACACAATCAATTCACGAAATTAATTAGAATCTTCAATCAAAAAAATTAGCTATATATCCTAACAACATAATACTTTGTATTTACAAAATTCAAACAATATGGTTTATCAACATTTACAATCGTTAAAAAACTATACTAAAAGGAATTATTAAATCATCGACCAAATTTTTTTAGTGACAAGTATACAACAATTAAAAATCGATCACCTTTAATTTCAAAAGATAGTAACATCTACAAAAGAACCTCAATATTTTACATCACTATCAAAATAATTTACATATAGCTACGTAAGATTGTTGACGCACGCATCGCATGCATATGCGACTAGTATTAACAAGCTTCATGATTAGCTCAATATCCCTTATTCAAATTTCATAAGCAAAATTTGTCAACGACAACAACTATGTACTTATATAAATCGATCAAAGTGAGAGGGTTTAACTTACCACATGACGCCATGTAATTTGTTGGGTGTTGAAAGTTAATAATGAGACAAAGAAAACAAATGAAAAAGTATATTGTATACTTTGTAGGTATAATTCTATTTTTAGAAGTTATATGTAGTATTTCATTCACTTTTACAAATTCACATAAAATAATTTAAGGAGAAATATCATTAATATATAATTCAATATCTTATACTTTATCAACTTCTGACGCAATCATGGGATATATGTAATATATTCAGTAATTTGTTGGAATATTTAAGGTCTAAAAGTTAGAGATGATGTAGTATACAATATATTTTTACAAGGGTCTAAAGGCTAGACACCTGTTTATGACTTGGTTAGAAATTAAAAAACAACTACTTAATAAACAAAACAATGACCGCACATTATGCACGGGTCCAAATTATATCTACTATAAAACTTCCCGTGCATTTTTTGCACGGGTAAAAAACTAGTGTACAATATTCGAGATCGAATTTTGACCATCTTGACAAAAAAAAATTTTAAAAAAAATTCTGAAAACATATTTTAAGAATATAAAATTTTCTAATATGATGTATCAAATAGATAATGTAAGAGATATTAGTCATCAAGGCAAATGAGAGTCTTTATATTATTACCAAATTGAAACAAAACTACTAAATACTACTATAAAATAGGATGGAGTATTGTTAAAGAGAGCCAAAAATAGACTTTCACCATTCTAGTCATTAAAAATAGTAAAAGAGGATAGTGTTTAGCGTCTCATTATATTAGGAAACTAGAAAACAGTAAAAAGTTAATATCATAATAAAAAACCAAGATATTCCTAATTTAACTTTGCTACTATATTAAAAAAAAAATTAATTAAGAACATCAAGAGGGAACAAAGTGGGTAAGTAAGTGCTTTTTTTTGAGGTTAGATTAAATTAGAATGAGCTAAGCTGAAGCAAAACTGTGAGTGGTAAATAGTTTAACTGAAGTGAAATGAACTGAGTTGAACTTATACTAAAACAGTGAAACTGTACCCAAAAGAACCGCGCCTAAACGTATCATGTCTTTGGGCCAAGAGTCCACCCCTTCACCAAAAAATAAGGAAAAATGTATTGACAATAGAAGATAAATCATTATCCATTGAAAGTAAGAAGACAAAAAAAAAAAAAAAAAAGAGTAACAACTACATTTTTACCAAGCTCAACTTTCTACACTTATATATATATGTAATGATTAATATGTACTCCCTTCCTTTCTTTTTATTCCTTTTATTTGGAACTTTTGTGTGCGCAATAATTAGTCAAAGCACGAAGAACTTTTGAAAACGGAGAGAATATCTTATTATAATCTAGTGACCTAAGCAATGGAAATATGGAATCAAGAAAAAAAAATACCTTGAAGGAGAGAGAGTGAGGAGCAAAGGCTAATGCATGAGCATCAGCTTCAGAAAAACATTTGATGAAAGGAAAAGATGAATCAACGGCCACGATGTTGTGGGCGTGTGCATCGAATAACTCTATCTTCTCAACTGTCTCTTTTAACTCTGCAAATCTATCCATTTCTCTTTTCTCTCTCTCAACAAACAACAAAGAAAGTGAGAAGAATGAAAAGTTTGCAGTTTGTTTGGTGGGATTTTGACTTTCTTTGCTTTTTATACCTCCTTTTTTTGGTTTGTGTATCAAAACGAATCGGTCATCAGTCACCGGTGAGGGGCTGGTTTTGGAGTATTTTCTCTTTTGGAAATTTTTGTAACTTTTCTTTTGTGGGAAATCTTTATAATTTGAGTATCACAAATTCACAATTACAGGTGTTTCCTTTTGGAGCAATGAGACATTCACATTTTAAAGGATTTGAAATTTACAATAAATGAAATGTTAGAGGTTGGATAATGTTATAAAAGGCAATAAAAATAAAGTAAAATTGGTCCCAACACCACAAAGCCAGTGTGCGGGTGCGCTGCGCCATTTTGGATTAGTAATAAACACTACAAACTATTGGCGCAGAGCGGTGAGTGTCGTAAATGACGCCAAACTAACTTTTCTCGACACATGTTCACTTGATCAATTAGGCTTCTAATCAATGAAAAATAGGATAAATGAAAGAAAAAGGGTAGAATGAGAAAAATAAATTAACACGAGTTTCCCACCGTCGAAAAAAAGTTAGTTCATTCGTCATTTATGACACTCGCTGCACCCAAGCCAATAGTTTGGGGTGTTTTGGCTACTAGTCAAAGTTGGTGGTGCTAGGTGCACCCGCGTCATAGTTTGTGGTGTTGAGGCCAATTTTGCCTAGAAATAATGGATATATACTATATGCTCTTATACACCTTCCGTCCCACGATATAGTTCCTATTTTCATTTTTCACGTTTGTATATATATATATATTTTATATCATTAATATCTTTAAATTACATATTAGTAAAAATTATAAAAGTTGGACATTAGTAATATACTCATTGAGACGAATCCAATAAGTTAGACCTCACATACATCTGTGTTTTTATACTTCATCCGTTTTTATTAGATGACTCATTTTGACTTTTGCACTGTTTACATACATGGCTTTAACTATCTCTTGTGATTTGTAATGAAGGAAAAATATAGTCATGTGGGATCTTGTTATATTCGTCTCAATGTATATTTTCAATACACATATCAACTTTTTGTAACTTTTGCTTATTTATTGATAATTAGAGATATTAAGTTTCAGTGTGCCTAAAGAAATGAGTCAACTAATAATAATAAAAAAAGAAGTATATTGGAAATAATTTAAGAGATTATCTTTACTTATATATAGTGTTGAAATTACAAATAGGAACTATATTATGGGACGATTGGAAATGTGTGGATAAGAATTGTAGTCTATCATGTATTTCCCCCCTCTCTCAAACAATGTACTTTCTTTTAATGAAAGGTTCAATAACAAAATAAAGGTTTATAATCTTCAATAAGCCATTTTGTTGTTTTTAGTTGCACCATTTAAACCTTTGTAAATAGGGGGTCACCATTGAAGACTTGTGTTTTTTCTTAATTTTTTCTTTGTATTTTGTAGTGTACTTATTGATATTAATTTAAATTTTATAACTTCATCAATTGGCTCAGTAGTTACATTACTTTTTTTTGGGGACAATAGTTGCATTACTTAATAATGACCTAAAGGTCTACATTTTAATGATTGATGAAGTAATTTTTAATACTTGCTTTGTTTTTTTTTTTTTTGGTAAAATGTAAGTAGTATTATTACCAAAAGCAATAAGGTACCAACCAATACAAGCTAAGCTAGCTCTCTCAACAGCAAGAGAGCACAACAAACCAGCCTCCAACAAAACTCAACCACATCAAACAACACAAAAAAAAAAAAAAAACAAAACCAAAATAACAGACTCACCTAGCTCCCTTCACTGATCTTCCATGCACAGATGGCTAAACCAGTCTTTATCTCCATTACTCTAATTTTCTAAAATTCTACTCCTAACTTTAATACAAATATCAGCTTTAATCTGTTTAATTACAAAATCAGGCCTCGTCACAGCCCCTTATCAATAAGAATGATTCATGGCCTTCCAAACACAGTAAACTATGGCAGTTAGACTTGCATAACAAACTTGTTGTTGCTTCTTTGAACTGTATTTCCTCCCCCATTTTTTCCATCTCATGTACAGGTTCTCTGCATATATGTAACTAATCTGTAGCCAAGACATAATTCCTCTGCACACTTGATCATTGAACGAGCATTGAAAAAACAAATGCCTACATGAATCAATACCAATATGGCACATCAAGCAGTCTACAGTAGAACACACACTTGCTCTCTGAAGACTTTCCCTTGTTCTAAGCTTCTCCAAAGCTGCTAACCATGAAATAAAGGCGTGCTTTGGAATATTGGCTTTACTCCAAACCTAGTGATGTCATTCAACTCTTTGTTGCTCCCCTGCTAGCCAATTATAACCTTCCTTAACTATGTAACCCTTTGAACCATCAAGCCACTGATTCTAAGAATAAGCCTGCTTGAAAACATTCTTCATTTTGCATATTTTCCACCCCCAGCATGCATTCCTTGGAGCTTCATATTCCCACCAAGGAGTATCTCTAATATATACACTATGAATCTATTTTATCCATATCACATACTCTTTTTGAGTTATCTGCCACACATACTTTCCCATTACAGCCTTATTCTGTAAGATTGATGCCTTGAATCTGGTGAAAATGCGGCTTATTCGGAGAAATCGAGTGCTCGCCCGGTCGACCGGGCGAGTCACGCCCGACCGGGCGGCGTCGCCCGACCGGGAGAATTAGTCTGGGACCGGGCGAGAGCCGCAAAAAGATCGTCAAAATCACTTGCGCGCCCCGCAGGGCAGCTCGGCCCGGCGGCCGGGGCGGGAACCGCCCGATCGGGCGAAATGGCCCGGTCGGCCGAGGCGGATTCGATTTTGACGCGGGTTGGCGATTTCGACTCGGGGTATAAATAGGCTTTTAACCTAAATCGTTAATACGACGATTTAGTTCGTAATCACATCTCGTAATTCGATTATTCTTCTCATCAATAATATTATTCTCTCTCGCCCGTGGATGTAGCCAACACTCCGTTGGTGAACCACGTTAAATCAGTGTCACGATTATTTTCAATTTTGCATTCAATATTTGTTCTTTCTCACATCTGTTATAACAAATTGGTATCGAGCTTTGTGTTCGATCCGGGTGAGAAAGATGTCTCGGGATGAATGTGAAAATTGATAAATTTCTTGGGAGAAATAGTTTCGATCGTGGCGATCAAGATGCGCGCTTTACTTGAAGCAACAAGGGTTGTGGGCACCGTTGGCAAAGAAGTCATCGGATTCGAAATCGTTGAGATGGTCATTCCGGAGGAGAAGGCGCATTCAACAATTATGCTATGTCTTTCGACGACATAATTGCGAAGTTGCGGAGAGCAGAAACTAGCTGTTCAGTGCGTGGTTGAAGTTAGAGAGTTTATACATGACAAAATCTCTAACCAACAAGTTGCTTTTGAAGCAACGTACATTCGCCCTGCGTATGCGAGGAAGGTATGTCTACGAGGGATCATCTAGATAAATTGAATATTATCCTGCTAGATCTTCGTAATATCGATGTTAAAGTAGATGATGAGGATCTTTGCTTTAATTACAGTTAGTATCTTTGCCTTTATCGTATGAGAATTTTGTGGATTCTTTTATTGTTGGGAAAGATAGTCTGTCTTTAGAAGAAGTAAGATCTGCTCTTCATACTAGAGAAGTCCGTCATCAGGCATCTGGTTCTAGTACAGAAAATCGGACATCCGGATTAGTTGTCACCTGGGGGTAAGGGACAGGGAAAATGCGGTAAAAAGAAATCGAACCATAAAAATTCGAATTCTAAGGGTCCTAAACCTAATGATGTACGTAATTCTCGTAAAGAGAAGGGGCATTGGAAAAATGAGTGTCCTAAGAAAAAGAAGCGACGGGGACAAGAATGAAGGTTACTCCAAGCCCGCGAAAACCGATGGTAATTCGAGGAAGATCGGCCCTAGTTGTTAATAACCGGTCACATTATAGGGATGTGTGGGTTCTTGATTACGGGGCATCGTATCATATTAGTCCTTGCGAGGAGTGGTTTTCAACTTATGAGCTGAGATAGATGGGGGCGGTGTTTCTATGGCCAACAGTCTGTTGCCGCAAAGTAGTTGGAATAGGCTCTATAAGATTGAGGACTCATGATGGTACATTTTGTACCTTGAACGAAGTTAGGCATGTTCCACTGATGACAAAGAATCTGATATCTTTGAGTCTTCTTGACAGTAGAGGTTTCAGTTTTCAAGGTGAAGGTGGAGTTATGAGTGTCTATAAGGGTTCGAAGGTAGTTACGAAAGGTATTAAAAAGGGTACCTTATATTTTCTTCAAGGTTCTCTTTTCGACAAGTTACTGCTGGCTGTTGCATCATCCGAGGTTCCCAGGGAAGATATGACCAAGTTATGGCATAGGAGACTTGGACATATGGGTGAAAGGGGGATGCAAATTCCGTCAAAAGGGATCTTCGTGTGTGGGCACAAGGTGCGGGACTTAGAGTTACGTTGAGCATTGTGTGTTTGGGAAGCTTCATCGCAAGTAAGTTTCCAAAGGCCGTGCATACTACAAAGGGCACACTTGATTATATTCACTCTGATTGTTGGGGTCCTTCCCGAGTTGAGTCTCTTGGAGGTTACAGGTATTTTGTGTCGATGATCGATGATTATTCAAGGATGACTTGGGTAATTATGATGAAGCATAAGAGTGAGGCTTTCATGAAATTCAAGCAGTGGAAGACTTTGGTGGAAAATCAAGTTGGAAGGAAGATCGAAAAGATCGCGAACCGATAATGGTGCGGAATTTTGTTGGTGCGAGTTTAATGAGTTACGCAAGAATGAAGGGATTGCTCGCCATCATCTTTGTCGGGAATACTCCACAGCAAAACGGGGTAGCGAACGCATGAATCGACACCTTTGTTGGAGAGAGCGAGGTGCATGCTCTCTAATCTTTGGGTTACCTAGAAGATTTTGGGCGAAGCTGTAAGCACGGCTTGCTATCCGATCAACCGTGGACCTCACACTTGGTATTGACCTGTAAAACACCTTATAAGGTGTGGTGCGGTAAGCCTCTGATTATTCTCTGTTGAGAGTTTTTGGTTCTACTGTTTATTATCATGTAAGTGAGGGTAAATTAGAACCTAGAGCTAAGAAGGGTGTATTTGTGGGTTTTGGGAATGGAGTTAAGGGCTATAGAATCTGGTCACCTTCTGAGAGTCGAGTAATACTTAGCGAAATGTAATATTTGATGAAAATTCTATGCTTAACCCCACCGTGAAGTCTATGGTAGTGTACGTTGGTAGTGATGTTGATAAACGAGGTGGAGTGGAAGTCACTTATGATGGGAGTGAATTACAGCACCAAGGTGGAGAAGATCAACATGGTGCTACTGAATCTGAATCTTCTAGTCATTCATCTGCCTCATCTGAAGCACATCGAACAAGTATAGCACTTGATAGAGCTAGAAGAGTTGGTGTGGGACCTCCAAGGAGGTATGGTTTTGAGGATATGGTTGCTTATGCACTGCAGGTTGCTGAGGAGGTGGAGGTAGATACTCATGAACCATCCACCTACAAAGAAGCGGTCTCAGGTAGTGAGTCTGCTCAATGGCTCGCTGCTATGGGAGATGAAATGGAGTCTCTCGGATAAGAATCGAGACTTGGGAGCTAGTCAAGCGTCCTAAGGAGAGAAAAATTGTCACCGCAAATGGGTTTTCAAGAAGAAGGAAGGGACCTCACCTTCTGAGGGGGTCAAGTATAAAGCTCGGGTTGTTGCAAGAGGGTTCACTCAAAGGGAAGGAGTTGATTATAATGAGATTTTCTCACCAGTGGTTAGACATACTTCCATCAGGGTGCTACTAGCAATAGTTGCACATCAGGATCTTGAACTTGAGCAACTAGATGTGAAAACAGCTTTTCTACATGGGGAGTTGGAAGAAGAGATTTATATGACTCAGCCAGATGGGTTCCAAGTTCCTGATAAAGAAGACTATGTTTGCAGATTGAAGAAGTCCTTGTATGGGCTAAAGCGGTCTCTAGGCAGTGGTACAAGAGGTTTGACAGCTATATGATTGAATTGGGTTACAACAGAGTCCGTATGATTGTTGTGTGTATCATTACAAGTTGGATGATGAATCATGGATTTATTTGGTGTTGTATGTAGATGATATGCTTATAGTTGCAAAGTCCAAGTCGATATTCGAGGTTGAAGGGTCTTCTCGGTCTTGAGTTTGAGATGAAGGATTTGGGTCTTTGCGAAGAAGATTTTGGGGATGGAGATTTATAGGGAAAGAGATCGAGAGGAAGCTTTTCTTGTCACAGAAAGGCTACATTCAGAAGATTTTGTCAAGGTTTGGCATGTCAACAGCTAAACCTATAGATACTCCAAGTGCCTCAAAAAATCATTTGTCTGTTGCTTTTGCACCCAAGTCTGCTGAGGAGAAGGAGTATATGAGTAGGGTTCCTTATGCTAGTGCGGTAGGGAGTCGATGTATGCTATGGTCCGCACTAGGCCGGATCTTGCACATGCGATCGGTGTTGCTAGTAGGTTCATGGGTGATCCTGGTAAGGAGCATTGGCAGAAGCGATAAGAGGATTTTTCGTTACCTTCGAGGTACGTCCGATGTTGGTCTCATTTATGGGAATGATGCTCGAGTGTTTGAGTTCCTTGGTTATTCGATTCCGATTATGCTTTGGAGATGTAGACGGTAGGAGGTCTATGGCTCGGTTATGTATTTACTCTTGGTGGTTCTTTGTTAGTTGGAAGGCAACTTTGCGGGCTACGGTTACTTTGTCTACTACTAAGAAGCGAGTACATGGCATTGACAAAGAATTTGCTAAAGAGGGAATATGGTTAAAGGGGCTAGTTAGTGATCTTGAGTACGCATCACGATTAGGCCATTGTGTATTGTGACAGTTTGAGTGCAATATGCTTAGCCAAGGATCAAGTCCATCATGAAAGGACTAAGCACATTGATGTGAGATATCATTTTCGAGGAGTGAGAAGAGGGTTAAGGTGAAGAAAGTAGGTACTGCTGATAATCCCGCCGATATGTTCACTAAGCTTTGTTCCACGAGTAAGTTTCAACATTGTTTGAACTTGCTCAATGTTCGTGATTGTTGATTGCCCTTGTTGGGGGCAAGTCCGGAGCCTTTAGGGGCTAATCGGGTGTCCTTAAGGGACAAATCGCTTACGATTGTCTTTCGGGGCAAATCTGGTTGCGGGGAGGATCCGTGCATTGTGTTCAATGCGTCGGTATCTGTTTTTCCGGTTCATTGTGAGAGGATTTAAGTCAAGGTGGAGATTTGTAAGATTGATGCCTTGAATCTGGGTGAAAATGCGGCTTATTCGATGAAATCGAGTGCTCGCCGTCGGCCAAGGGGCGAGTCACGCCCGACCAGGGCGGCGTCGCCCGGCCGGGCGAATTAGTCTGGGGACCGGGGCGAGCCGGCGAAAAGATCGTCAAAATCACTTGCGCGCCCGGCCGAGGCAGCTCGGCCCGGGCGGCCAGGCGGGAACCGCCCGACCAGGCGAAATGGCCTCGGCCGACCGGCGGATTCTTTTGCCGCGGGTTGGCGATTTCGACTCGGGGTATAAATAGGCTTTTAACCTAAATCGTTAATACGACGATTTAGTTCGTAATCACATCTGTAATTCTGATTATTCTTCTCATCAATAATATTATTCTCTCTCTGCCCGTGGATGTAGCCAACACTCCGTTGGTGAACCACGTTAAATCTGTGTCTGATTATTTTCAATTTTGCATTCAATATTTGTTCTTTCTCACATCTGTTATAACATATTCCACATAATACAGTCTCTTACTCCAAGCCGCCCCATTTTCTTTGGTTTACAAACCCACTCCCATGGAACAATAGGAGGTTTGTGAAGGTAAGATTTACCCTCCCAAAGAAAAGCTCTGCAGATTTGAATTATTTTAACCAAAACACTCTTAGGCAACAAAACAATTTGTGTCCAATATGTATGGATACTAAGAAGCACAACATTAACAAGAACATGCCTAGCAGCATATGAAAGATTTTTAGAGGACCAACACAACACTCTTTTAAGAATCCTAACTACCAACAAGTCACAATCAGCCACCTTCAATCTCCTAGCTATTACGGGAACATCTAGATACCTAAATGGGAAAGTACCCTTAGTGAATTCAGTAGCTTGAAGGATTCTTTGTTGCATCTCTTCTTTAACATTCCCAAAATAAAGAGATGTTTTATCATTATTAGCATGTAACCCCGAAGCTAAAGAGAAAGTTTTCATAGCTCTCACCATCAAAATGACAGAACTAATATCTCCCTTACAGAACATCACCTGGTCATCAGTTAGAATTAAGTGGGTGAGGTTCAGAGAAGCACATCTATGATGAAAATTGAAGCCTGCTTTCCCGGTCATTTTCCTTAAAATTCTTGTTAAATACTCCATTACCACCAGAAAAATTAAAGGAGAAATAGGGTCTCCTTGCTTGAGCCCTTTTTTTCCTCTAAAAAAGCCACATACTACCATTGATACCAATAGAAAAAGAAGGTGTAGAGATACAATTCATTACCCATTCGATGAACTGGGCTGGAAATTGTAGCTTAAACATCAAATCTTCAATAAAACTCCAATGAACAGAGTCATAAGTTTTTCTCAAGTCCACCTTCATAGTGCACCTTGCAGGCTGACTTTTACTCTTGTATTGGTTCATCATATCATGGCATATAAGGATGTTATGCACAATCATCCTTTTTTCTACAAAAGCACTTTGAGTCTGATCAACAATAGTACGCAACACGATCTTCAATCTTATGCACAACATCTTAGAGATGATTTTGTACACCACATTATAGCACGCAATAGGCAGTTCTAGGCCTGAACTGAGTAACACTCTCAGGCTGATCACACATAGGGAATAAACACATAGTTGTGCAATTAATCTACTTTAAAATTTTCCCAGATTGGAAAGAACATCATCCACCACATCATTCCCTATATAAGGCCAAGCAGTCTTATAGAAACCACTTGAGTAACCATCAGGCCCTGCAGCTTTAGTCTCATTAATATAAAAAACAACCCTTCTTACATCCTCCCCTGTAAATGGGGCACATAAATCATTTTGTTGCTCCATGGATACCAAAGGACCCTCATTTACCACAATCACACTCACTGGCTTCACATTCTCATCAGTAGTACCAAGAAACCTCTCATAGTATTGAATAAAAGCTTTTTCAATATTTGTGACATCTTCTTTCCTCTCCTCCCTCCATGTTCTTAATCCTTGGAGCCTCCTCTTCCTTAAGCATGCATGAAAATATGCAGAGTTCTCATCACCTTCTTTATCCAATCAGACACCTTCTGCCTCAAAATACACATTATGCCTTGTTTAACCTGTTGTACTCTTGCATAACTAGCTCTTCATATTTATGTAGCTCAACACTATGAGGATGATTATGAATTTCAGTTAGCCTAGTAAAAGCTACCTTAGTCTCAGCTTCAATGTTCGAGACCTTATCTTTATTCAACTGCTTGAGAACATGCTTTAATCTCTTCAACTTAGTAACCAGCCTATACATAGGCACCCCCTGAGCCTCTTGCTGCCAGCTAGTCTGCACCTTATTACTACCAAAATTCTCATCTAATCCCCACATATTACAATAGTTGAATGGCTTAACTTTATTCAAGACATAATTACCCTGCTCTACAATGCAAGGACTATGATCTGAAATGCTTTCAGGAAGAAACAAAGCACTTGCAGCTACAAACTTCCTATGCCATTCCTCATTACTAAAAACCTGTCAATCTTTGAGAACACCCTATGAACCCCCTCTTGTTTATTCGACCATGTGAAAAAAGGACCACTACACCTATCTCATGAATACTACAGTCCCTTACACATTGTCTGAAATCCGCAACTTCCCCCAAGGTTACTGGAGACAATCCTATCTTCAAGATGAAGAAAATTATTAAAGTCCCCCATAACCACCCAAGCACCCTTAATCTTTTTACTCACCTCCACCAAATCCAGCCACAACTTCACTCTCAGTAGGATCATTGAATCCATACACAACGACGGTGACTTCAAAACCTTTTCCACTTGCCTTGTGTAAAACGTCACAATGAATATGCTGAGCAGAAAAGTCTCCAATATTAACTACAAAAACATTAGCATACCAAACCAGCCAAATTCTTCCACCATTATGAAATTGATAGTTAGTCACAACTGAACCTCCTGGACTTACTATGGGGAAGACTTTATGAAAATTAATAGCCTTAACCCTTGTTTCCAGAAACCTAAACAACCCTATATTATAATGAGATAAGAAATCTTTTACCTCACTGTGTTTTTGAGGGCTATTTAGGCCTCCCACATTCCACACTCCTATACTATCCATGAGGTAAAATAACTACCTCTGTGCCCTGCATCTCCTCCACTTGCACATCTGTAACAATCACATGATCTACTTTAGGATTAGCATCAAGCTGACCCTCTCCTTTATCCACTTGCATATCCCCCTCCTTCTGCACTTCATCATTCCTCCCATCAGCAACCTTATTCTTCTGTTGTTCTAGCAGAATAGGTTGTTGTGGTTGTTGTGTTTGTTGTACTTGTTGTGGTTGCTGTGATTTTTCAATAGCTTTAGACTGCACTTGTTGCTTTGCAACCCAAACCTGCCTTGGTTTAACCTCAGCTAAAGCTAACTCATACTTCTTCTTCCTGCATTCATCAACATTATGCCCAATCCCACCACAATCTACACACATGATGGGTTTACACTCATACTGAACTTTCTAAGTTACTTTGTCCCTTCTCATTGACAAAATGTACCTCATCAAGATACTCTTGCTCCATATCCACCTCCACCAATACTCGAGCAAACTCAATTATATCCTTATGAGCTGTAGCTCTATCAGTTCGAATAGGTTTACCAACAAGGCTTGCAATCTTGTTCAAAGCACTCTGAACAGGCAATCTAATCCATGTTGGCATAACCTTAACTATTTCAGCAAGAAGATCAAGTTATAGTGACCAATTTTTCATAATGACGGGCTTTTTGTCATATAAAATTGGACCAGCATCCATTGCTTTATGTTTTCCTTATTCACTTCTTACGACAAACACCCCATTGTTGTTCATAACAATCCTATCAATTCCATACTTCCCCCAAATATGTCGAATAATCATGTATGGAGGCTTCACACCTAATATATATATAACAAACAATTGCTGATTCCCAAAACTGAATTTCCTCTCTCACATCATCATCCATGATAATAACCTCATCCATATTATCATTATTATTCACATTACTGTTTGATTGAGTTAGGTCAATCCCTTCCTCCCTAATTGTCTCAAACAAATTCTATCTCCAGGTATTATTTCCAGAATTTCTAGCTAGTTGTTGCATAGGATGAGGTGAGGGATTCACATGATTCGCAGTAGATTGTCTCATTGGAGTTCTAATTAATTGAAGCAATCCAGTTGGCCACCTGAGACCGCGCTGCTTCAAAACTCGCTTTATCCATCACAGATGCATTCAAATCCGCAGAAGTATTTGATTCAACATATTTCTCCTCTTATGACGTCCAACTCAGCGCAACCACTTCCGAAATTTCATTCACATTCTTATGTTTTTTCGCATCCACATTTGAGGTTTCTTCACAATTTGAACAGGTTGTTTCGCTTTTTGTCCACTGTTTCCTTTCTTTGCTCCCTTCCCCATGGATCCAGCTATCGCTGAAGAACAAAGCAGATATCAATGGAACAGTGCAAACTTAAAATTCTAGAGAGAAGTAGGAGTTTCTCTCTCTAGACTCTCATTTCCTAGTTTTTGCTTTTGATAAGTGACATTTATTCACTTCTAGGAGTAATAATTTTTAGATTGTTTTCATAGTTTATTTTCATTTATTTCTATCTATTTTAGCATTTATTTCTTCTTTTTATATTTTATAGCTTAATTTAATAATTAGTTTTATTTACAAGTTTTTAGCTCTTAATTTCATAATTTATTTATGTTCTTTATTATAGTAATTTATAGATGGTTTAGTGTACTTTTCGTAATTGATTTTCTAATTTTATCATCTTTTAGTTGTAATTGTTTTTATTAGTTATTTTAATTTTATTATTTTTATTTGTCAATTTTTTCTTCCCTCGTGTTTGTTTTTTCTTGTAGGTAAGCGTTTTTGAGCTATAATGTTCGAGTTTCAAAGTTAGAGTTAGAGGTGTGGCTTGATTTAGTGTTATAATGCAAAGCTTAACCTACACCACATCATTACTCCTAACCTACACCACATCATTACTCTCCTATACTCGACATCCTCCACCCACACTACATCACAACATTCACAAGCCACCACCTTCCTAACCCACAACACTACAACACCACCTCCACCCTATCCAGCACCAAATCACCACCTCTGCTCCGCCAGTAATTCTCGCCCAGCCATGAGGAGCGAGCGCTCCGTTTGAATTCGCCCAAAACAGAAGAGTTCCAGAATGTTTGAGCGAGCCATGAGCGACCTCGGAGCGGGCGCTCACGAAACATTGTACGGAATTAATGAAGCTCGACGGTCGCGATTTGATTTGAGATCCAATGGTGCGATATTGATGGTGACGCGGCGAGGTATGGTCAAGATGAATTTGCGCTGTCAATGAATGGTGATGATGCGCTTGAAATCAGATGGATGATGATGATGATGATGCGTTGATGATGGGGATGATGCAGGGAATTCCACCCTAATGTTCTGAAAGTGAGATTGTTGTTGAAAGATGAAATGGCTAGTTCTAATAATTTCATGCAAAGAATGGCAACAAGGATGTTTGATAATTTTGGGAAATATTGGTCGGAGTTCAGCAAAATCATGGCAGTTGCTGTTGTAACACCCCCACAATCCATACACGTCTAAACTATGTTGCATCGACTTTGGGAGTGTTACCGCCGCGGTGAAACGCAAGGCTTATTGAAATTAAAACGTTAACAACTCCTTATTATGAAAACTACATTGCAGCGGAAATAAAATGTTAACTTAACTACAACTCGGGAATCACCATTGACCCCTTTTTATTTAAAACCATTAACTAAAGTAAATCATAAACAAACTCTAGAAGGTTTAACTAAAACATTTGAAAAGCTTATAAACCAAAGAGTATCCCCCGTATGCCCGAACTCATGCAGCAACATCAGCATACCTAATCTGCTCCCCATTGAAGTATCAATGGTTCATCACAGGTCAACAAGCAAACACAAATAACAAACAATCAGCTATGTTGAGTACTTACTTAATCAGTTTAATAATACACTAAGCATAATCAGAATAATAGTAATCATTCCTAGACATGATACTACAAAAATATTAGATTTCGTTTTTACAAATTATTTGGCATCGAACGGGCACCGTCATCTAAATAGAATCATACGGGCTACTTAATCCTTAATAGACAACTTGGTCTGTTAGATGAAATGTAAATACAGTTTCGTTCCGCTCCACATCCATCACCTTAGTATGCATACCCCCAAGATCGTACGAAACCTTCCGCCTACTTGAGTTATCAAAATTTATAAGGATACTACCGTCGTCACAGTAGGCCTGCGTAGGAGTGTAGAACAAGTCCCACACTCCCCCTATTGTTCATACTTGTAGGGATTCCAACTACAAGTTTATCGCCAAAGATCCTTCTTAGTGATATTCATTCATACAACATTAAGCATATAATCATTTACTTTTCCTTCTTAGGTACATTCCCAATTCTTTAGTTTAAGCAACTTCTTGTAACATCCTTGCTACAACAATAAATCACAGGATTCCAATCCAATTCTCATTTCACGCTTGTAATACGATAGAATTACGCATACCAATAACAATGCATTCCAACTCACAAGTCATACAACAAGGAAATACATACAGATTTTCAATTGATTTCATGTTACCAAACAATCTCATCAATCATAACCATATATAATTGTTCCCAATCATGATTCTAGGTTCCAATGAAAGAATTCATAACCTAAACATGATACTAACATATCTAATTGAACTAGTACGTGTACGTACCTTGTAACGAAGAATCTTCATTGACTACTTAAAACGTTCCGCTTATGAAATTGGGACCTAATCGAATAATAAAATATTTCAGTGCTAAGTCCTTGATAATAAAAATCAGATTATCTAACTATGTAATATATGGTGTTTCGAATAACAAAAATAATCAATCTTGTTGTTTAAACTTTTCTTTTCATAAACTCCAAAAAAACTAACATATTTAGGACTTAATAATATACTTGTAAATCTGATTTCTTTTAACTTATATTATACTTGTTCATAACAACAAAACTTAGACAACTATATATAAGTATTATAAAATCAGAATTAAGAATTAATGTCATCATAAGAACTACTAATACAATTGTAAATCTGATTTCTTTTAACTTTTACTATACTTTATTTATAATACAAACTTAATCCAAGATATGTATAAGAATTACAAAATCAGAATTTACAATTTAACTAAAGTAGAAAAGAAAGAATTTTTATTTCTTTATACAGGACCGACTCGACGGTGACAACCACCGGCGACGCGAGGATCTCCAGCAGCAGCACCAACCACAAGCGTGCCTCGACTCGCCGCGCCCCACAGCACGCACATCACCCACGCTCGAGACCTCGGTCTCGCTCAGCACACCACACTCGAGGCCTCGACCTCGTTCATCACCGCACACACACACACTCGACACCTCGCGCGACCCACCAATGACTCGCACAGCAGCGACGCCTCGTACACACCCTCGATCGCCTCACACCACCCACCGACGACTCGCACTGCAGCGCTCGCATCCCACACACACAACACGACCCTCGCACGCTGCATACACGTCACGACTCAAAAGTTGACGAGACTCAGGGGAAGGGAGGAGAAGTAGTGCGGAAGAGGAGAAAGAGGTGTGACGAGGAGGAATAAGGAAAAGAACGCAGGAGGAGAAGAGCAACGAGGGAGAAGAAGAGAGGAGAGAGAAAATTATTTAGGGGAGAAGAAAGAAACGGTTGATGGCAAAGTGAATAGGGTTTTATATTATTATTAATTTTTTTTTAATTTATAGCATGAGAAACCTAGGTTTAATAGGATTTGTTTCCATATCGAATTCCTATTTCTTATTTTATTTATTTGGTTGGGGCTTTCATACTCCACGTATCTTTCATGGGTACGAAGCTCGCAGTCTTGGTCAATCTATCCACTATCACCTATATTGTATTATTGTCTCCCTAACTCCTAGGTAAGGCTACGACGAAGTCTATGGATATCGAATCCCAATTCCGTGTTGGAATGACCCCAAAAATGACACTTTTTTTAACCAAAATTCACACTTCGAAAACTTTGCATATAGTTGGTTCTCCCTAAGTGTCTGTAAAATAAGCCCCAAATGTCCCTCATGTTCCTCCTCGAATATATCAATATATCGTCTATAAACATGACTACAAATTTATCGAGGTAGGGTCGGAAAATCTTATTTCGAAAATGACGTCTAGGTTCGATAAGTTAAACTCTATTAGATCGGAAGGAAAGAAGCCCTTCCTTATTTTCAGTGAGACATTAAGAATTTCTTAGAGCAATTAACAGTATCCCCAGATGGAATAACTATAGGCATAGAAATTGACTCGGACTCAACCAGTGCTAGAGTTCTAACAGTTGTATGGGCAATAAAAGACAAAGATGCTCCAGAATCAAACAAGACTTTAACAGGAATTGAGTTTATAGAGAAAGTACCCGTGACAACATCTCTACGAGCTTCCTCTTCGCTAGCAGTCATCATATACAACTTCCCTTTGCCATTATTATCATTATTGTTGGTCACATGGTTCCCAGTTGGTGCATGATTATTTGCATTGGTTGGTGGTTTGGAGTAATTAGAGTTCTCTGACCCATTGTATGCACCCATTCCCATTCATAGGCTTTTCTCCATATTTCCTTTTCTTCTGACCGTTGGGGTTAACTTTATTCTTCGAATAGCATTCATACGCTCTATGCCCCATTTTCCCACATTCATGACACTCCACCTTATTACCCTCGCAATCCCTCGCAGGATGGTTGTTTGGGCACTTCTTACACATGTACACACGCTCAGGTCTGCGGTTGTTGGTGTTATTGTTGTGGTTATTAGGTCTCTTACTAAAGTTTCTTTGGGAGGTTTGGTTGTTCTGGTTCCCGTGGTGTTTCTTTTCAAATCTTTAAATCTCGGGGTTTGGATTCTCTTTTCGCTTCTCACCTTGTTTACCTCCTTCCTCTCGTTTCCTTATTGCATATAAGTGGGCAGCTTTGCCAAAGACATGGTCTAACGAGGTGAAAGTATCTCCCCCCAGTCTCCCTTGCAGGTCAAGGGTGAGCCCTAATTCAAAACGTGAGGCCTTAGCTTCCTCAGTAGGGGCAATTTCAGGAGCAAATATCATCAGCTCAATGAATTAGCGGTAATATTCCTCAACAGACTGGTTCCCTTGCTCTAGCATTATAAACTCTTGGGCTTTTACGCTTTTTGAGGTAAGGTGGGTAAGACTTAGGCCTGTTCTTTTGGACTTATTTTCGGCAAAAATAAGTAAAAATAAGTTCGATTCAGCAAAAATAAGTAAAAATAAGTTCGGTTCAGCAAAAAATAAGTAAAAATAAGTTCGGTTCGGCAAAAATAAGTAAAAATAAGTTCGGTTCGGCAAAAATAAGTTCGGTTCGGCCAAAATAAGTTCGGTTCGGCAAAAAATAAGTTCGGTTCGACGAGAATAAGTTCAATTCAGCAAAAATAAGTAAAAATAAGTTAAGTTCAACATAAATAAGTAAAAATAAGTTCAGTTCAGCAAAAATAAGTTCAGTTCAGCCAAAATAAAATAAGTTCATTTCGGTTCGGCCAAAATAAGTTCAAAAGAACGGGGCCTTATCCCTTATGGCTTTCTTAAAAGTTTCCCACCCAAAGTCGAGGTTGTTTTAAGAGGTTGTCCTTAGCTTGAGTCCACCAAAAGTGGGCATCCCCCGGGAGGTAATAGCTTGCTAAGGCCCTTTCTTTTGGACTTATTTTCGGCAAAAAAAAGTAAAAATAAGTTCGGTTCGGCAAAAATAAGTAAAAATATGTTCGGTTCGGCAAAAATAAGTTCAGTTCAGCCAAAATAAGTTCAGTTCAGCAAAAATAAGTTCAGTTCAGCCAAAATAAGTTCGGTTCAGCAAAAATAAGTTTAGTCTTGCCTAATATTGTAATCATTATTTTTGTTTTCAATATTACAATTACTATTGTTATTATTATTATTATTAATATTATAATTATAATAACGATGAATTTGTATTTTTTATTTTTTTATTTTTTTATTTATTATTAAGTATTTATTATTTATTATTATTTATTATTATTATTTATTATTTATTATTTATTGTTTATTATTTATTATTTATTATTATTATTATTATTATTATTATTATTATTATTATTATTCTAATTATTTATTATTTATTATTATTATTTATTATTATTATTATTATTATTATTATTATTATTATTGTAATTATTTATTATTATTATTTATTATTTATTATTTATTATTATTATTATTATTATTTTATTATTTTATTATTTTATTATTTATTATTATCATTTATTATTATTATTATTATTTATTATTATTATTATTATTATTATTTATTATTATTTATTATTTATTATTTATTATCTATTATTTATTTATTTATTTATTATTATTATTATTATTATTATTATTATTAATATTATTATTATTATTATTATTATTTATTATTAGTTTTTATTTATTATTTTTTATTTATTAATTATGATTTATTATTTATTATTATTATTTATTATTATTATTTATTATTTATTATTATTATTTATTATTATTTATTAATTATTTTTTTTATTATTATTATTATTTATTATTTATTATTAATATTATTTTTTATGATTTATTATTATTAATATTATTTTTTATTATTTATTTATTTTATTTATTATTATTTATTATTATTATAATTATTTATTATTTATTATTATTATTATTTATTACTATTATTTTTTATTATTTTTTATTATTATTATTTATTATTTATTATTTATAATTTATTATTTATTATTTATTATTTATTATTATTAATATTATTTTTTATTATTTTTTATTTATTATATATTATTTGTTATATTATTTATTATTTATTATTATTTATAATTTGTTATTTATTATTATTATTATTATTATTATTATTTATTATTTTTATTATTATTTATTATTTATTATTATAAAATAATAAAATAATAATAATAAGTATTGATAATATTATGTTAATATTTATTGATTACTATAATAATGAATATTGATTATATTATGTTAATACAGTTTAGTTCAACAAAAATAAGTTCAGTTCAGCAAAAAATAAGTTCGGTTCGGCCAAAATAAGTTCGGTTCGGCAAAAATAAGTTCGGTTCGGCCAAAATAAGTTCGGTTCGGCAAAAATAAGTAAAAATAAGTTCGGTTCAGCGAGAAATAAGTAAAAATAAGTTCGGTTCGGCAAAAATAAGTTCGGTTCGGTTCGGCCAAAATAAGTTCAAAAGAACGGGGGCCTAAGGGCACGTCTTGTCATACGGGCCAGGTGAGGGTAAAGAAAAGCTTATCAAACTCCCGATCCCGGTTTTCCGGTTCTTCTAGCCCCACTTTTCCATTCAACGGGTAACCTTTTCGAGGCAAATCCCCATCCCGATTATGTCCTTGGGCTAGGTTAGGCATGTCTGTACTAGGTCACGAATCGATTGCTCGACATTAAGAGAGGTCTCAGATGTACCGCCCTCACGAACCATTCTGCGCTGAAAATGACAAAACGGCTGTCTCAATGACATACACATAGTCGTTTATTTCACTTAACTACTAGACATTTACACGTTCATACAACACTTTTTATTGCGAACAATCATTAAGTCTCTATTGACTTGCAATATAAACCTCTCAAAGAAGACGTTACATCGAATAATAAAAGGAATAAAATATTATATTATTATTGAAAAGGGAAAAATTTATTGTTTCAAAGGAAAACATAATATGAATAAATAAAGGAATAAAAAGAATGCTAATTTGCTACTTGGCATGCAAGCCTTATTAAAACTGAAATAAATGAATAAAATAATATTCTAATCTTAATTAAATATTCAAAAGAAACTAGGGACTATAATGGTGAGCTTCGTCATCTGCGTTAGGATTTTCTATTCCTTCTTCCATGTCAGCTTCGTCCTCAGAAGGCTCGTCATCCTCTATAGGTTCATCTTCCTCCAGCGGTTCTTCTTCTATGGGCTCTTCTTCTTCTTCTTGGTCATTTTTCTGAATCAGATCCCCTTCAGCAGGCTCATTTTCATTAGGATCTCCCTCTTGAGCAGGCTCATTTTCATTAGGATCTCCCTCTTCCTCATTTTCTAAGACAAGCATAGGTGCAACATGATCTTCCTCAATCACTTTGATGTCCTATTATTCCCTTCATCATCGGAAATGTAGGTAACAGTTCTAAGGTTTGATGCTATATGATAGTCCTCGGGTATGAATTCATCCTCAAAAGTTTGGTATCTAGCTCTTTTTGTAGCTCTAGGTGACGTTTGTGGCTCAGTTTTAACCCTAGGATTCTCAGAATTCACATCTACAACCTTAGTTCCCGAACTTTCCCCCACATGATAGGTTCCTCTAACTAGAGGTGATGAGGTAGAGGGCTCCCAACTTCTTTTCTCACGGATTCTCCATTCATTTTCACAGTATTTAAGGTCAGTAATGAAATGACCTACAATAGGAAGGTATTGGTTCCAGTAACTGTGTTTGGTTGAATTGAAACCTCCATTTTCTGACCATATATCCCCATATCCACGGTGTAGAAAAGGTAGGATTCCTCCTTAGGGACGTACTGCATCATAAAGTATATTTTCTCCATTTCAGTCCTTAGTCTAGTATCTCCGTGTAAGGTTCTATATTCCATAGCAGCTTTCATCTTATAGGCCCAGGTATCCCAATCTCCCGCTATTCGGTGTTTCATTAGGTTTTCCCGAGGACGTAGGTCGTAAACTATCCGCGAATTAAAAGAAGAAAATAGTCTAAGTTCTAGAGAAGTAAAGGTTTTTAAGTATACATTATATATAAACATATATAAGAGGTAAAACGACTATTTTCAATTTTAGAACTCCTTAAAGAGGTTCAAAATATTTACAACAATTAGATGGTTCTTTCCTAAAATATTCGAAATAAGGTTTTAGTTCAATACCTTTTTGAAACATCTTTGGAATATTATATTAATTCGAAATTTTAGGGAATAAAATATTTCACTATCGAATTTAGTGCTTCTAACCACTATCTACGTACCTATCCTTGTACATTCTCCTACTCTATTCATATTTCGAAGATTTCAAAGAACCTTTCACCAATTCAATCAAGCAACCAAAACAACATTTCATATAATCAGAACACCTGATTCATTCCACAGTATTTGCGTACTTTCTATAAACATATCAAACAAGTAAAGGCAAGAAAGGCACAAATAAAATCATTCTTATGATTTAATGTACGCAAAAGTAATCTATATGCTCTTATCCCATACTACCCATTTTAAAAATCTTTTAAAACATCTTTGAAAATAGGAACTTTTCGCTCTCATGACCAGTTTTGTAACACCCCCAAAATCCATACACGTCTAAACTACTTTGCATCGACTTTGGGAGTGTTACCGCCGCGGTGAAATACAAGGCTTATTGAAATTAAAACGTTAACAACTCCTTATTATGAAAACTACATTGCAGCGGAAATAAAATGTTAACTTAACTACAACTCGGGAATCACCATTGACCCCTTTTTATTTAAAACCATTAACTAAAATAAATCATAAACAAACTCTAGAAGGTTTAACTAAAACATTTGAAAAGCTTATAAACCAAAGAGTATCCCATGTATGCCCGAACTCATGCAGCAACATCAGCATACCTAATCTGCCCCCCATTGAAGTATCAATGGTTCATCACAGGTCAACAAGCAAACACAAATAACAAACAATCAGCTATGCTGAGTACTTACTTAATCAGTTTAATAATACACTAAGCATAATCAGAATAATAGTAATCATTCCTAGACATGATACTACAAAAACATTAGATTCAGTTTTTACAAATTATTTGGCATCGAACGGGAACCGTCATCTTTCTAGAATTATACGGGCTACTTAATCCTTAATAGACAACTTGGTCTATTAGATGAAATGTAAATACGGTTTCGTTCCGCTCTGATAAATCATATTTATATATAGTTTTAAGGTGCATTTAGGTTGCATTTTAGAGCATTTAGATTCATATTTAGGTTCATTATTGCATCATATTCTTAAATTATGTTATTCTACTCCTATTCGGTATGTTTTCTTGTTTTTGATGAATTTCAGGTAATGAGAACGTATTTGGAGTATATTTAGCTGAGCTTGAGGATTAGGAGCTCTTGGAAATAAGCTACGATGCATAAGGATAGTATGGATATGTCTTAGTACGAGTTTGAGCGAAAACGAAGTGGAAAATCATTAGAAGAAATGTGAAAAAGGAGTCATGTATACTCTTCTGATCATAACTTTTGATGTGCTTCTTAGAATCAAGAAATTCTAGTTGGGTTGGAAATTAGACTTGAAGGGCTTTCCAACAGTAGGTCACACGCCCCAATCCGACTTCTGGTTTGAGAGATAAAGCCTTCGCAAGTTGACGCAAAATCGCAGTTTTCCCGCCCGGTCGACCGGGCGGTTTTGCCCGACCGGGCGAAATAAATTTTCAGAGGATGCAAGGCATGTTAGCCCGGTCAACCGGGCGAGAAAGGAGCCAAAATCGCTTGCGCGCCCGACCGGGCGGATTTGCTTTTCTGTCGTAGTTCCTCAATCACCGTCGCCCGACCGGGCGGATTTCGCCTGGTCAACCGGGCGGTTTCTCGAGACGGGTTTATTTGCCTTTTTTTAGCCGGTTTTGTATAAATTATAAATAGGTCTTCTCTCTCTCCCCAAAAGACCCTTTTCCTTTTCTGACGTTATATTTTGTATTCTTAGGTTTAGCTTTAGTTTCCTTCTTCCTTTTCTCTCTAGTTTTTCATGGCAAACCCTAGTTTCTCTTTTCTTCATTAATTCATGAGTTTATATTTTTCATCTCTTTTCTTTCATTGATTTCTTTGATCATGCTTTTCTTTGTAGATTTAAATTTCTTTATTTATTTCATGATTGAGTAGTTTATATTCTAGGGTTTGGGAATCCATGTTTATATGTTATGATTCTTGATTGATATTTATTAATGGTTTGATTAGTTATTGATATCTCTAATTGATTAGTGTTTTTATTGTTAATCTTGCAATCTGATCAATTGTCTGATTAAATATTGCTAATATCGAGTCATAGATCGAGAGATAGTACTCTTTAGAAGCTTACATACAATTAGCAAATCTGATTATGTTGAGCGACCGTACTAGCATATGTTGATTTGAGAGCGTTAAGGCCCGACCGTAGGATTAACATGTGCTCTAGATATCTGATTAATTGAATCATTGATGATATTTTGATAGATTATAGTTATGAACATGGTGAACCATTGCCCTAGATCCTTTTTAGCTTGATTTTCGTAGTTTGATTAGTTTAGAACTTTAATTCATTATTCCTGATCTTGTTTAGTTTCTCCATGCATTAGAAGCTAGATTAAAACAACCATCTCTCTGTGGATTCGACCCTACTTACCCTATTACATTGTTAGAAGGTTTTGCAGGAATTATTTTTGACAGGTGTACGACAACCTATCAAATTTTGGCGCCGTTGCCGGGGAGACGGTATAGTTTTATTTAGTTTTTATTATTTGGTGAGACTAAACTGTATATATATATAATTTTTTTTTTCCCTTTTGTGATTTTTTTTTTTTTTTAATAACTTTTCTGTATCATGGAGTCATGCTATTTTGATGATGGGGATAATTCTTTTGCTAGGCAACATAGTAATAATTCTTGGGATTCTCATGTTTACAGTTTTGATGCATCGTATCAAAATCCTCCCAATTTTTGCATGAGTTCTCCTGAAGTACCTCATATGTTTTGTGAACCCCATGTTCATGCTAGTAATTCTAGAGCAATTTTTTATTTTCCTCAGTATGAGAATGAAGCATTTTGGAAATACTATCATAGGCTTGGTGATTATATTGGTCCTAATCATGGAATTGAACTGTGGGATATGTGCCTAGTGATTTATGAGGGGTTAAATGAAGAAACTCGGATGGTGGTAGAATCTATGTCTAATGAGGAATTTCTATTCCGATCACCTGATTATTGTTGGGATTTAATTGTGTGGTTGGCTAGGGATACTTATGAGTGGGAGATGTCTTCATCTGCTCTTTCACCCCAAACTTACATGACACCAACCCCTTATTGATCAAATTGTCAGTCTACTTCACATGATTTCTCTTCGTGTGATGTGACTTTAGTTTATGGTTTTAACCCCTCTTCCCAATATGAATGTCAATCTGCTCAAAATTCTAGCCCCAAACCGTTTATTTATGATGATGAGGAGGGTTGGATAATAAATGAGAGCTATTGGGATAATAAAGTTAAAAGAATTCATAACCTAAACATGATACTAACATATCTAATTGAACTAGTACGCGTACGTACCTTGTAACGAAGAATCTTCGTTGACTACTTAAAACATTCCGCTTATGAAATTGGGACCTAATCGAATAATAAAATATTTCAGTGCTAAGTCCTTGATAATAAAAATCAGATTATCTATTTAATATATGGTGTTTCGAATAACAAAAATAATCAATCTTGTTGTTTAAACTTTTCTTTTCATAAACTCCAAAAAAACTAACATATTTAGGACTTAATAATATACTTGTAAATCTGATTTCTTTTAACTTATATTATACTTGTTCATAACAACAAAACTTAGACAACTATATATAAGTATTATAAAATCAGAATTAAGAATTAATGTCATCATAAGAACTACTAATACAATTGTAAATCTGATTTCTTTTAACTTTTACTATACTTTATTATAATACAAACTTAATCCAATATATTTATAAGAATTACAAAATCAGAATTTACAATTTAACTAAAGTAGAAAAGAAAGAATTTTTATTTCTTTATACCGGACCGACTCGCCGGCGACAATCACCGGCGACGCGAGGATCTCCGGCAGCAGCACCAACCACACGCGTGCCTCGACTCGTCGCGCCCCACAGCACGCACAAAACCCACGCTCGAGGCCTCAACCTCGCTCAGCACACCACACTCGAGGCCTCGACCTCGTTCATCACCGCACACACACACACACTCGACACCTCGCGCGACCCACCAATAACTCGCACAACAACGACGCCTCGCACACACCCTCGCTCGCCTCACACGACCCACCGATGACTCGCACTTTCGGCGCTCGCACCCCCCACACACAACACGACCCTCGCACACTGCATACACGACACGACTCAAAAGCCGAGTGAGACTCGGGGGAAGGGAGGAGAAGTAGTGCGGAAGAGGAGAAAGAGGTGTGACGAGGAGGAATAAGGAAAAGAACGCGGGAGGAGAAGAGTGACAAGGGAGAAGAAGAGAGGAGAGAGAAAATTATTTGGGGGAGAAGAAAGAAACGGTTGATGACAAAGTGAATAGGGTTATATTTTATTATTAATTTTTTTAAAATTTATAGCATGAGAAACATATGTTTAATAGGATTGGTTTCCAAATCGAATTCCTATTTCTTATTTTATTTATTTGGAAAATAAAATAAAACTGAATTAAAATATAATTAGGTACAAAAGTAGGTTGTATATTTAAATTATAACTCAAGGCTTACGCAAACTATATTTTTCTGCAAATAATATTAGAAATACTTTTACTTTATTCTTTATATTTTCTTATTTATAAAAGAATAACCCCCAAAAATACGGAGTATTACAGCTGTGGTATTAGATCCTCGTTTCAAGATGCAATTTATTAAATGGAGCTTTAATAAAATGTATGGGTTTGGTGCTGATTATGAGAGTGAGTTATTCAAGGTTAAGGACAGGTTGCAACACTTGTATGATGGCTATATGTCATCAGTTTCAGCAACAACCAACAATGCTGCTGGATGTCGATATGCTCAAGCTACTTGTGATGGCACATCTGATGAATTCATGACTGTAAATCTGATTCTTAATTCTTTTTTCTGATTTTTTTGTTTATCTTCTTCTTCTATTTGATTTGTTTTTTTGTGAAATTCTACATGGTGGCCTCCTACTTTCAATTTTTCTATTTGGTGGCAACCCAAAAAAAGATTTATACCAAGTGACATCCTACTTTAAGCAATTATACATAGTGACCCTAAACCACTTAAAACATGGCTAACCATCCCATTAAAGGTAAATTACTAACATGCTCCTAAATTAATTATCCTGACACAATTAAAACCCTCCCCCACCTGATTGAAAATCTAGCAGCAGGAATCTCCTAAAGCAAGCTTTTCGTCCATCCATCTTCTGTAAAAGGGCCTCAGAACCAGCAAAACAAATTTAAAAGAAAGTAGATCCTCATCCGAAATATGATTTTTTAACTAGAATAATACAAACTTTTGCCCGTTCTCTCGCAATAATACAAACTTCACACCAAAATTCCTACACCAGGTCAAGTTGACCTGTGACCTTTAAAACAGGTAAAAAAAATTTTTTAACAAAACAAAATTCCTTTCTCTTTCCTCCCCCCTCCCCCAACCAACTAAAATTAGGGTTTTCAACATTGGAGGTTGAAGAAGAAGAAGAAGTTACAGTGTTTGGATTCTTGGAACTCGTAGTTTGGAGGTCGAGGCATGAAGCTTTAATGGCGGAAAAGAGAGAGAAGAATGAAAGGGAAAAAAATGGAGGAAGAAGAACCAGAGCAAACAAAGAAGGAGAAGGGGAAATAACGAAAAAAAGGAGCCACGTCACCAGTTTACTTGCACCAAACAAGTGACTAACCGGTCATGACTTACTGGAGGAATTTTGGTTAAAAGTTTGTATTATTAAAAAAAAAATTAAAAGTTTGTATTATTGCGAGAGAACGGGCAAAAGTTTGTATTATGCCAGTTAAAAAATCCCCCGAAATATAGAAACAGGCAAACAGCCTTAGAAAGCTAATGTAGATGTTCACTGTGGCGACATTTTCCACTTAGTATACGCCATTGTATATCATATTATCAGCAACTTCGCTCAATCCCCTGTCCGGGGTTATAAAGAGAATTGTATATTCTTGCTCAAAGACTCATGGACATTTATCAGTTGCAACAGAAGACTCAGGTTGTCTTCATTTTTTGTAACCAAAAATTAAAGGTGATGTTGATAGATTTGCATTAATGAATAAAAGTTGACATGTTAAACAAGTACTACAACAATGTAATAGTGAACTAATTTCTTGCCTTAGATGTATATGTTTTGAGATTGAAATTCTTTGAGATAAGAACTTTCATGTTCATGGATGTATAGGGGAAGTTGAGGAATTAGGTTGATAAAAAAATACGAGGAATAGGAAGGTTTCTTTTTGTATTAGGATAATTAACTTAGGAACAAGTTAGTAATTCACCTTTAATTGGGTGGTTAGCCATGTTTTAAGTGGATTAGAGTCACTAAGTATAATTGCTTAAGTAGGATGTCACTCGGTATAAATCTTTTTTTGGCCTGCCACCAAACAGAAAAATTGAAAGTAGGAGGTCACTATGTAGAATTTGTTTTTTTTTTAATTTATTACTCTTGAAGGATTTTGATGAATTCTCCAACGAGCAACATAGTGAAACAATCAAGTCTGATTTGGATTCATACCTTGAAGAGCCTTTGATGCCTCGTTCAAGTAACATTGATATTGTGAGTTATGACCCATGTTCGGTATCCCATAGTTGCAAAGATGGCCAAGGACTTCCTAGCGATTCCCATATCAACAGTGGTCTCGGAGTCCGCATTCAGTACTGGTGGGCGTGTTTTGGATTGTTATAGAAGTTCTTTGAAGCCGAAGAACTGTGGAGGCTATAATATGTCTTAGAGATTGGGCTTTCGGAGATAGTAAGAGTTTGTTTAGTTTCTTTGCACTATCATCTCTCATAGAATAAAGGAATAATGTATACTAATTCTTTTGTTGACTTGCTTTGTAGCAAAACTGGAACCTCAATTGGAGAACTTATGTGACCACATAATGAACTTAAAAGTAGAAGAAGCTAATGATACTCCAAGTCCCGTTGTTGGAAGTCCACAACTCTCTTCATCCATACTCTAAGAGGGTGTTTGCTGCTGCTAATTGTAATGGATTGCTAATTAATGTTCCTTTGGGTCTAAACGTTGGTCTGTAATAACTTAGAACTTAGTATGTTGTTTTTGACTTTTTGTGTGTGTTGAACACTTTGTGGGTGGTACTATAAACCCAAACTTATTAGTTATTATTAATATCTGATTTTGCATATCTAAAATTCTGGTTACTAACTTTACGGTAAATTTAATGTCTGGATTTTTTTTAATGTTAAAAAGTGCCAAATATCGAGGTTGGGGCAAATCAGGTCAACCTGATCTGCTACGGATCAGGTTCAGGTTTCAATTTTAAACCCGTTTAAGCAAACAGATCAGGTTCAAGTTCCAGGGGTACCAACCCGTTTATAGCCAACCCAAACCCGAACCTGACCTGACCTGATCTGTTAATCAGCCCTAAGTGGGTCTGATATGTTTTAGGAATTGGGGATTTGTTTTTCATCTTAATTTTGTTTTCCTTTTTTTCTTTACTTCTTTTCTCCCTTCCTTGCTGTACTTCACATTTTCAATTTGTTTCTCATTTTGTTTTTCCTTTTTTTTCTTTTCTTTTCTTTTCTACCCTTTTAATTTTTTTTTAAATATATTAGGAAAGATAATTGGTCTGGAGACCAACTCCTGCTAGGCTACTAGCCTGCAGGACACACCAGCTCAGAGGCTGGGTACAAGACTAAACATCCCAGAAGTATGCCCCAACATATTGTTGGGATGAGGAATCGAACCCTAGGCAATGTCCTGGAATCCGAGGTGGTACTCCACTGAGCCACCACCAAGCCCTCAATTTTTAACTTTCTTTCTTTATTTTACAGTTTTCAATTTTTCCTTTTTCCTCCTTTTTATCTTTTCCCCTCTTTGTTTTTTTTAATCTTATTTTTATCTCATTTAATATTAGAAGTATTATAAATACCTTCAAGTCATCTTTTGAGAAATAAGTTTTTTAAGTGAAGTTTATTTTACCACTCTTAGTTTTAGAGAGTTTGAGGGTTTTAGGGAGGATTAACCTCCATAGTTTAGGATAGAGAGAAAAAGTGAGAAAACTCAAAGAGAGATTGGAGATTTTGAAATCCAAGGAGTGACAACTTGTATTTTTTTTAAAGAGAAATTTCATTAATTGAAGGCCAACCGACATTTACATTAGGTATTAAAGAAAAACAAGATACAATCAAACAAGGTCAAAACTTAATCTTCGATGAAACTATAATGAACCAGATCGAATATTGTAGCGCAAGTCCCTTGTATTTGTTGTCTCAAGCAACTATTAATGGAACCATCTATCATTTTGACATAGTTTGGAGACGAACATTCTTGATCTACCAATGTTGACCGCATCAGAGCTTCGAATACCTTCATGTTGATAGTCTTGAACTTCAACCAATGAGAACAATTTCCCATACTTACTAATAAACAAACTAGACTCACAACTCCTATAGGGGATAAGGCGACCTCCACAATAGAGAAGATTAGACTTCCCATAGCGAGGGCACAAAAACTCTCATAAAGAGAGACTAACTTATTCAACAAAACAAAACGACAAACTAAAAAGTGAAAACAAGAGAGGAAAATGGGCTACCATGGATGAGATCATCCATGACAACCACTAACTAATGAAGGGAAAATGGAAAAAAAGGAGGGGGGATGGCTAGAGAGAAAAACTAGGTTTAGGGTTTTTTTATAGGAGTGACAACTTGTATTGAAGTTCTACAACCAATCAATGAGCATTTTCTTAACAAGATCCCACTTGATTATGTTTTTTTTTTTATATATAATAGTGAGAGAAAGCTTGTCAAATTTGGTTGATAATTAGTGCCTAAATGTCAAATGGTGCAACTAAATAAAAACACAGGAAGTATTAGATATGTCAAAAAGATTGTCAAATCATAATGTGAAGTCATATTACATCAAAATTGACATTATTATGAGTTATAGCAAAGTTGAAATAATATATGTACAATCGATCATTGTTGTAATTATATTTACTAGCCTTATATGCACGTGATGCGTGCGAAATCATTATTGGCATTTAATTAGTTGCGTAATTCATGTAGTTTTAATTTATAGAAAAATTATTTACAAAGTTTATTTGAGGAAAAACATATTCATAACGTAACAATATAATAACAAAGATAGTAAATGAAATCTCTAGTGTTATTCAACAAAAGAGCCACAAACAACATAAAAATGACATATAAAGTACAATTCAACTTTGAACTTTGTGTTAGATACTCAAACATGTGTAGTTATAAGCAAATTTAAGACTTTTTTCACTATATGAATGTACACATTTTGGATGTAGTACTATCACAATCCCACATAATAATCCTTTCATCACAATTCACAACCCCATATAATTTTTTTTTTTTTATGCGTGAGGGATACAAAATGTGAAGGAAATAAGTTCAACCCCATGTAGTATATAATAACTTAGCTCTCCAAACATCTTTCTCTCTAGTGTTTTGGGGCCCCCAAGCGGAATCTATGAAATTTTGTACGGTTTTTTTCACCATATACCCCTGACAAATTTTTTTTTGCACCATATACCCTTTCGAGTTTCCAAATGCACCATATACCCTCCACTTTTCAAAAAATACATCAAACTACCCTTTTGACTAACGGAAGGCTAACGTCGTTAGTCATTAAACCCTAATCCCCCTCTAATCCTAATTAGCTATCCTAAATCTAAACTAAACCTAACCCTAATCTAATACCCTAAGTCCCTAACCCTAACCCTAACCACCCTCCCCCCCACCCTTACCCCGGTCCCCACTCCTCCACCCCCTACCCTAGTGGCGCAGCCCCCCACCCCCCCCCACTCCTCCACCCCTTACTCCACCACCGCCTCCCCAAATACACCACCCCCGAAACCCACCGTCAAAGCCCACCCACTCCCTCGCTCCCCCCCCCCGAAACCCGCGCACCACCCTCACAACGGCTCACGAAACCGGCGCACCATCCTCGCACAACCTCTGAAACCGGTGCACCACCTTCGCACAACCTCCGAGAAACCGGCACACCACCCTCGCACCACCCCGGAAACCCTTTGCACCATCCCGGAAACCCTTCGCACCACCCGAGAAACCCTTCGCACCATCCCGAAACCCTTCACACCACCACCGGAAACCCTTCGCACCACCCCACCTTCGCACCACCCGAGAACCCTTCGCACCACCCGAGAAACCCTTCGCACCACCCTTGAAGCACCCCTAAAACCTCGCACCTCCCCGAAAAACTCGACAAGTTTCCTCGCACTTCCCCAGATAAAAGTCCGATTTCGTCCCGTAGCCACCTATTGACGAGCCACCGGCCGACGGAAAACAACTTGACATGGGGAGGAGGTTGCGCGATTTTGCGGGGAGGGGGTGGTGCGCGATTTTGCGGGGGAGAAGGGGGTTGTGTTGCTTCTTGGCGGCGGAAGGGGGAGGGGTTGTGTTGCTTGCTGGCGGCGGAGGGGGGAGGAGGTTGCGTTGATGCGCGCGGCGGAAGGGGGAGGGGGTTGCAGGCGATGCGGGTGGCGGAGAGGGGGTTCGGGGGTGGTGGGGAGAGGGACTGCGGTGGTGGGGTTGGGGGGTGGGGGGTAGGGATGGGGTTAGGGTTAGGGTATTAGGGTTAGGGTTAGGGTATTAGGGTTAGGGTTTGGGTTTGGGTTAGGGTTAGATTTAGGTTAGTTAATTAGGATTAGAGGGTGATTAGGGGTTAATGACTAACGGAGTTTAACGCCGTTAGTCATTAAGGGTAACTGGATGTATTTTTTCAAAAGTGAGGGGTATATGGTGCATTTGGAAACTCGAAAGGGTATATGGTGCAAAAAAAAATTTGTCAGGGGTATATGGTGAAAAAACCGTTAACAAGTGATTTGGGCTCCCAAATGACTTAGGAGTTCGGTCATCAGAGTTCAACTAAACACATGTCTTCTTCTGTATATAAGCAAACTTAGCTCTCCAAAAGTCTAATCATCTAAGAGCATGTCTTCTGCTTGAGTGCATCATATTTCTTCCAGTGCATATACACCCAGAGTTCAATATCTATATCTCTATCTTCCTCCGGTTGCCTCTCTATCTTGTCCTTTCTCTCTCTATAATTTGAAACTTAATAATTGGAGATAGGTGAATAAATTTTTACTTGATACTTGGAGCATATTCGGCAATTGAAGAAGTGAGGGGATTGACGGTGGAGCAAGAATAAATTGGAGAAAAACACATCAATTCGAATTGCAATTGAGGTGAGTTTGAAATATTTTCAATTTTTTTGCATGCGAGACAAATTAGAGATTCCATGGAAAGAAATTTGTTTTTTCCAATTCTTATTCCATGAAAAGATTGATTTTTAAACTCTTTTTTTTATTTTTAAATTATAGTTCTATCTGTTATTGCGAGACAAATTAGAGATTAGAGATTCTCTGTTTTAATTCTATGACCATTATTTTTCTTCTCAATTTTTTTGGGTATAATTTTTTCGGTTATAAAAATTGTTACTTTTACAATTGTTGTAATGCACGAAAATGTCTCCATATTTTTATCTGAATGAAAATGTCACCCAACTTTTCTTTTATTTTTTGTCAGCGTTTTTATTGAAAAATCAATTTTTTTTTGTTAATTTCATAAACTATTCTATAGTTGAATATGATAAATGGTGAAAAGACGTTCTTACTGTATGTTTTTTTGGGTATTTCCCCAAAAACAAAAAAAAAAAAAACCTATTTGCAATGAATATTAGTATGTAAATGATTTGCAATTACACACTTACCTTGCAAATGCCCCTTTTTGCTGATATTTGGTTGACGAAATTGGTCAATTGTAACTGATACTTTCCTTATCCTGCTGTCGTGAATGAAATTCGCACAAAATACATTATCAAAATCATTAAATTGGATGTTGTGAATAATAAAGAAACACATTTTAAGTTTTGATGTTCGGAAGAAGTAGGAAAAACCTTGTTATTATTTGCTTGTTCACACTGATGCCCCACGAAAGTCGTTGCTTGTTGAGTACTATTAGTGAAAAAGTATCCTGTATGAATAGAGCTTGAGAAAATGAATGATGTATTTATGAAATTAAATGGTAAAACAGTGATTTATTATGTGATTACCTGATGTTGGTCGTATAATAGTATTGTAATCATTCTGTGTTTTTGGGTGATTCTCTTTGTGGTTTTCAGAGGTTTGAGAAGTGGAGATAATAGGAAGGAGAAGAGGAGGAACTGAAGGAGTGGTTTTTCAGATTTTGGTTGCAGTTTTTTCCCCATGTAATTAGGGGATTGAGTTGGGCAATACTTGTTCATAACTTACACGTTGTAATTTTTTTCTTTTTGTTTTTTTTTTCCTTATTTTTGGTGGTTTTCTGAGTAAGTTAGATACTACATTTCTTTTTATTTTTTTATTTTTTTTATTTTTTGGTGTCCTACCCCTCTTGGCATATAGAATAGGGATAATAGATATATTGACATGGGCATAGGTCGGGTTGGGTCTGTTTAGAGACCCCGCCCGCGAGCTTGGGGCAGTGGCGGGCCTAGCCTGGACCGAGCCCGTGACCACCGGGCCGGGACTAAATTTTCGATATTTTGTCCACAGCGCGGCCCGGGCCTACTGGCCGGGCTCGTGCCTCCTACGGGACGGACTCGTGCCTCCTACGGGACTGGCTCGTGCTTCATGTTGTTTTTTTTAAATTCTTAGCAATTTTAGACTAAAAGATGAAGAGAAGGGGTGTTCGGTCCACGAGCCATATAGGCGGGCTCCTGCCGGACCGGGCCTGAAATAAAATTTCATGACTGTGGCAAGCCTACGGCCCACATAGCGAACAACGAGTCGGGCCCAAGCCTCAAACGAACTTGGGCCTGGCCAGACTGTCCCGCGTGCTGGCCTGGTCCATGCCCACCTCTATAAGAGATATAGTTATGGTCAAATTTAGCAATTAACACTTGGCACAAGGCAAGTGAGTGTGGTTAAATCTTCTAATCACATATTAACGTTTTGCTAATCGTGTCTTTTCGCTAATGACATTTATTAAAATATGTTTATAAAAAATAGATGATAGTTACCCATAAGTGTCAATTTTTGCCTATGAAATCATATTGTACCCTTCATTCTTTATACTTCTTTTCTTCCCTGGTAAAACTGTTCACAAAGAAATCTGATGGAAGTTGCTACCAATTTGATCATACAATTATGGAGATACTGGAGGTGTATTAGCCATTAACACTTCCAATAATCTTGACAGTGGGGCTAATGATATCTAAAGAATGGTAGATTAATCACGTACCTAATATCTCCAAAACCTGAAACCTGAAACTCTCTCTACCAAAAATCTGAAAATTTCGAACCATAAAACACAGCTGAAAACCGAACCAAGACTCAATTTTTTCGAGTTCTTTGACAAAGCGAACCAAGATCCTATTGTTTGCTTCGATTTTTTTTCAATCTTCATCATAGCTTCCCCTCTTCGAACCTATTCTCGCGGATCTCGTAGAGCAATTATGACAGAAAATTCCTAAAATAATCCACCAAAATCGGACCAGCCAATTTTCTAGGCTCTAATGACAATCCGGGCAACATTATCACTCCGATTCAGTTGAAAGATTATAACTTTGATGAATGGGCACGCGCGATTCGCATGTCTTTGAATGCAAAACGGAAATTTGGATTCTTGGATGGAACTATTCCTAAGCCTACTACGGCGGAAAAACTGGCAGATTGGAGCACGATACATTCGATGTTGTGTTCATGTCTATTGAGCACGATCTCCCCGACAGTGCGTACGTCTGTATCGTTCTTTGAAAACGCTCATGATTTGTGGGCTCGTATGAAGGAATGTTATTGTGTTTCAAACGACACAAGGATTTGTCAACTCAAATCTCGGATTAGTGATTCTAAGCAACAAAATGCTTGAATCTTTAGGCGACTATATTGGTCGATTGACTCATCCGTGGAAGAGCTTCCTAGTGGGGCGCAGATGCAGAGAGGGCGTAGAGAGGAGGATGTTGAGGTGTTGGGACGAGGGAAACGAACCAAAATCCAAAATAAAAAGTTGCAAGATTTTGTGACTCATACTGTAGTGAAAAAGAAAAGTTCATCAACTCAGGCACCTGTTTCAACATCGTCCTCATGTACTCCCTATCCTATTACACATTATGTTAGTTGTGAAAAGTTTTACGATAAACATCGCAGATTTCTAGCGACTATCATTTGCAACATGCAACCTCCAAAGTCATTCAAAGAAGCTACGAAGCATGAAGGGTGGCGTGAAGCCATGGGAGGCGAGATAAAAGCTCCGGAGGATCAAGGAACATGAGAATTGCAACCTCTTCCTCTAGGCGAAGGCGTTGGGGAGTAAGTGGGTGTATATAGAAAAATATGATGAGCGGGGCAAAGCTGCAGCGGTTGAAGGCCGATTGGTTATATTTGGTCATCATCGGGGTAGAAGGAGTTGATTATAATGAAACTACTTTTGCTCCTGTAGCAAAAATGACAACAGTTCGCACTTTCCTGGCTATTGCAGCGGTGAAAAAATGGGATATTCATCAGATGGATGTCCACAATGCATTTTTACATGAGGATTTGGAGGAAGAAGTGTATATGAAAATTCCTCCTGATTTTCAGGAAGGAAATACTAATCGATGTGTAGGATGAAAAAATCATCGTATGGTTTGAAGCGAGGCACCTAGGTGTTGGTTTGCCAAATTGGCCTTTGCTTTAAAGCCTATGGGTTTAAAATGATCTTATTCGACTATTCCTTGTTCACTTTGACCATGTTCTTATATGTGGATGATATGATTATTGCGGGGAATGCTCAGGAAGCTTTACTGAACTTCAAATCTTACATTGACAAATGTTTTAAGATGAAGGATTTAGGTGCTCTGAAATATTTCCTAGGCCTTGAAGTTGCCAGGGGGCCGCAGGGAATTTTTATGAGTCAACGGAAGTATGCCTTGTATATTATTTCTGAGGCCGATTTGCTCGGTGCCAACTGCCAAGTCAGCCGAGTTTCCTATGGAGCAGCACCATCAGCTTGCTTTAGCTGATGGTCCTTTGTTTGGTGATCCAGAGAAGTATCGCAGATTGATGGGCAGGCTGGCATATTCTGTTCACATATTGTCACAGTTTATGCAGGCTCCTAAAGTGGTTCATTGGGAGGTCGCTTTGAGAGTAGTTCGATATTTGAAGAAAAATCCAGGACAGGGTATATTATTTCATTCTGATAGTGATATCTGCCTTGAAGGGTGGTGTGATTCTGATTGGGCTAGTTGTCCTATTACTCAGAGATCCCTGAGTGGGTGGTTTGTGTTGTTGGGATACTCTCCTGTTTCCAAGAAGACTAAGAAGCAGCCTACAGTGTCTCGGTCGTCTGCAGAGGCAGAATATCATTCTATGGCTGCTATAGTATGTGAATTAAAATGGCTTAAGCAGCTATTTGGTGATCTTGGAGTTCAGCATCCGGCAGGGATGAGATTATATTGTGACAGTCAATCTGCTTTATATATTGCCAAGAATCCAGTGTTTCATGAACGTACTAAACATATTGAGGCTGATTGCCATTTTGTTCTTGATGCGGTAACTGAAGGTCTTGTGAGTCCATCATATGTTCCTACTAAGTTTCAGTTAGCAAATATTTTTACAAAAGCACTTGGTAGGACTCAATTTGAATTTTTGTTGTCCAAGTTGGGCGTTCGAATTTACACGCTCCAACTTGAGGGAGGGTGTTAGGACTCTATTTATGTTATTTATTAGCAAATAGGTTTGTTATTCCTAATTAGTGATGAAGTAAACTTAGGATGTATTTTTTTTTTTTTTGACAAAAACTTAGGATGTATAAATATACTTGATGGATGAATGAGAAGGGTGACGGAAATTGAACTAAATTTAACAGTTTTTCTAACAGTGGGTATTGGCCATTGGGTGCTACGAGGTTGGTTTCTAATTTGCTTAAATAAGGTTGGCGATAATTATCTCTATTATATAAGGGAAGGGGGGAGCTATGGTGTCCCCCTTTGAAGAGACTGTTTTACCCCTCTTTCGTTTCTAAATTACAAAACCAATTTTAATTAAAGTGGGGCTTAAAATAAAACTGCCGAAAATACATTATAACAATCAACCACAAGTCAACTGAAATCAATAGAATTGCATAATTCACGTCATACAAATCACTCATATGAGGAAACTTTATAAAAACTAAAAAAATCTAATCTAATTACAAACTATAACTCATTAGCAATTACATACTCCATTCTCAAGAACAATTTACAATTACATACTCAGAAAAATTACCAATACACTACAACGTCAATACAAATTACAAACTAATAAAAGCATACGATTTCGACGGGGAGATTACACATTTGTCCATTGGCGATTTGCGAACTTCTAAAAAATGTACATAATTCTTTTTTTAATCTTGCAAGTTATTTCAAATCAGTTAAAAAAAAACTAGCAAATCTTACGTTCGAATGCATGTTCAAATGTAGTATCGATAATTACATGTTCTAAGAAAAAAATATAATAAAAATGATACATGAATAATTTAAGTCTGTATTGTATGGTATAAATTTCGAAATAATTATTAAAAAAATCAGTACATGTTTGTAACAAAAAAAAGGCATTACAAATTATAAATCAATTTCGAATGTAATAACAATGACATAAAAATCAAACAAAAAAAGAAACTACATTAATTTGCCAAAACAAATAGTGAAATTGAAAACAGATGAAAAAGCGATTGATTTTCTTTTAGTAATCCGTGGAATGAAATATACAAAACCAGATCTGAATTTTGAAAAAAATAGTATTTCATAATTTAAAAAAGTGTATAAAAATAACTTTTCGATAATAATTTTTTGCAAAATAAATGTAATCTTATAAACCATTAGTACAAAACTGACATTTCTTATGAATAATTAAAAATCCATAAGCAAAAGGTCTTTTACGCAATAAATTATGCTAAAATTTAATTACTTTGCATACAAAGTTTGCCAAAGCAGTAGAAGAAGTCATGGGAAAAAAAAGGGAAAGAGAAAGGAAAAGGGGATGATTCAAGAACCGACTAGGATTGTAACTAGATTTTTGCAAATTCCAAATTCGAACTTGACCATGAATTTTTTAAAAAACCATCTTCACAAATAAAATTTCAAACATAATGTAACCGGATCTTTGAGAAATATAATTAACAATTAAATTTTTTGGGACGAAATCAGGAACATAAAATGTAAAGAATTACCTTCATCAAATTTGAGGCCCCCCATATAATTCGTCATCCAAATAAACCCCAATTTTAACCCCATTGCGACGAACGTTCTTCAACATTACCACCCAGATCGAAATGAAAACCCAGAAAGACCCACAAGAACAGAGATCAAAATTACCATAAAAAATAATGGAGCGTTGATGGGGTTAATTTTGACGCCTAGGGATTAGCTTATAATGTGGTGTTTGATGTTACAATAACCATTAGATCTAATTAAATCTCAATCTTTTTAAGTGAATATCAAAAATAGTGAGGATAAGGAGATGAGTCGTTCTTATTTTTTTTAAGAAAGGGACATGTAAAGTTGTAGGTAGGACACGAAAATGTGGAGGATTAGATGAAAAACTAAGTGACATTCATCATTCATATGGGTATGTGGGGTGGATAGTTATATGGGTAGGTGGGATTGATAGTCATATGGGTAGATGGAAAAAATTATGTTGGGTTGCTACTTTGCATACAGGTGGCTTTGTGGCTTTGGGCTACAATTTTTTTTAACTATTAACAAACAACTAACATTAATTAGTTACTCAGTTAGTTATAAGTGAAACAACAATATTACATATTACATATATAAAATCATGAAGTGTTTTTAATACTATTTGTAGGTATTTCAATCTTTCGTATTCATTAAATGGAGGTAAACGTAGATACGAACTTTTATTTTTGGTTTGTTTTACTCTTGCGAGAGAATGCTTACGCCTAATAAGTCGCGCGCATCGCGTGCATAAAATCCTAGTGGGGATAATGACAAGAATTTCGGTTGTAATGCGGTTGCTGGTGATTCATATATGGGGTTAAAGACAAACACAAATATGATTTTTTTTTTTCTTTGATTCAGATAAGGTACAAGACCAAAGGAAAAGAGAAGAAAAAAAAACACAAAAAAAGATTCTTGATTTTATTTTGTTGTTGACTTGTTGTTCAAGAGTGACTAAAGCACTTCTGGCTTTATCGTATACCCGGGTGATCAGTGAGATATATTAAAAGCTATTTTCTTGCTCATTGTTTATTTGAAAAACTACAAATAATGAGCAACAACTGCAAAATGGTGAAAGCTCCAAATGAGCAAATGAGCAATAAATAGCCCCGAGTAAGTACCAATGCGCGTAGTAAACCGCAGCGAGACGAATCCAGACAATTTGCATAGGGAGGGAATAACTAGTAATTTTTATACACCCATTGAAAAATAATATATTGTAATATATAATATATATACCAACTTAAAATAAAAGGAGGTTGCCTTGGTAATAGAGATGGCCAACAGTGCGGGCCAATCCAGCCCAGCCCCGCTTTGGGCCGTGTGGTGAGCCTACAAAAGCCCTGGTCAGCCAACTCGAACCGGTGAAATTGGTGGGTGGGCCGTGGGCCGATTTTTGAGCCCCGGCCCACGAAAGCCCGCTACTAAATCCGCCTAGCCGGGTCCACGAAATCGGTCCAGCCTGGCCCATGAACCGGACCAGCCCAGCCCAAGTAATTATTCAACCAAATTGTGTATATTTTAATCAAATTGTATATATTTTAATCAAATTTCATATATTATAATTCAATCAAATTCAAAAATAATGAAATTATTCATTAATATTAATAATTGTATATATTTTAATTAATTTTAAAGGTTTTATGTAACAATAATAAATGATTCTAATGACTAAATAATTATGAAAAAAAAATTCTCATGCCGGCCCGCTAGCCCAGTAGGCCCACAAACCACCAAAACCGTTGTTCGGGACCGGGTGGAAAACCGGTAAAGAGGCCGGTGTGGGCCAAGATTTTTCGGCCCGTGGACCGGCCCGCCCAAACCGTGAATTTCACGGTCCGGTCTGGGCCGTGAAATCTCAGCCCGGCCCACTAAGGCCCGCGGACCAGCCCGCACCAGTGGCCATCTCTACAGTTGGTAACTTCATAGCTTCGCCAATGCACCCAAAGTGTAGTGATGTAGACGAGATTCGATCCTAGGTATTGGGTAACACCCCTACAAAACTTTACCAATTAAGCTAGATGACAAACACATAAAATTCTCAATTATGCATAAACAGAGTTACTAACAATATCACATCATTATTAAAATTCGCGACGAGTCACACGAAAAACCTGCTGCATATTTTTTTCCTTAGATAATCATTCTTATCAAAGAAAAACCAAGATCAAGACAGTGAATACAAATCTGTCTCTATCTTGAGAGGATCATAATTTACTTAATATGAAAATTCTTTTCCATTTCAAGATTTTACTCAATCCCAAAATTGTGGAATCTAAGTGACATTGCTTCTCTACCTACCTTTATATTCATTACTCTAGCCTTAAGACCTAAGTTGCGTTGCTTCTCTGCCTTTCTAACATAAACTAGTTTATACTAGTATACTATTGGCACCTAAGTCGCGCTGCTTCTCTGCCCGTCCTATATCTAGTACATCTATATATATATACATAAGCTAGTGCACATCAAGTCATCAATGTGCTAAGTTAGATTCATTTTCCTGTAAACTTTACCTCTAATATTGCACAATAAGCTTAGCCAAAGATGACAAAAATAACGAAACTTTTAGCTTATATGTTCTTGTTCCTGTTTCTCATTTCGGGTAAGTTACCACTTTTTAATAGTGCCAACATAATAGTATAAACTTTAATGTTAAGTAAAAGTAGGATTGTGTTGTAATATTGCTTATGATAATTTTGTATAACGCAGGAACAAGTTCAATACAATTGATATTCAAAAACAAATGCTCTTACCTTTGTATGGCCGGGGACCTTAACAGTGCGGCCCACAATTACCATCAACCGGCTTCACTTTGGAGCCTGGTGCTTCCTCCACTCTTGCTGCCCTCCCTTCTTGGTCAGGTCGCATTTGGGCTCGAACACGTTGCTCCCTTGATGCCGCCACGCAAAAGTTCGTTTGTGGTACCGCGGATTGTGCATCAGGTAAGTGTGGGATCTGGCTAATACTATACCAACACTTGATTACGTGCTTTCGATTGCATATAATAATTTAAACTTTGGCTCTGCTTTAATGTCATGGAAAAGGAGAAAATTAAATTGGTAGTACAACTTACAAGTACACCAAACAACTGAGGTCATTCGGTTTAATTGGAGAAGTTTTATCTACATGATACTCAAGACTTCAAATTTTCCGTTTACATCATTGTTCACCATAGTTTTCTATACAATTTCCTTTAAATTATAAGTAATGGAGAGTGTCATACTTCATCAGTCATTGATGAGATGGAAATTGCACATTAAAAAAGAAATATGTGCATGTATTTTGTTAGATCAAGCATATTCTATTTTCCAAATCACAAGTGATACAAGTTTTGAAGAATTTAATAAGTGGTCTTTTTGTTGTGTTAAAGAATTAATATTTTGCATGGTGCAATCGATTATACAATAATTTAAAGAATTAATATTTTGTTGTGGTCTTTTATGTACTTGATCTTAAAGTATATCATTGGTTCCACCTTGATCTTGCAGGTCAAATATCTTGCAATGGAGCTGGGGAATCCCGCCCGCCACCCTAGTGGAATTCACCCTAAATGGGTATGACAATAGAGATTTCTATGATGTAAGTCTAGTTGACGGATACAATCTGCCGGTGTCGGTACTGCCCGTGAGTAGTCAAGGTTGTAACTCAACAGGGTGCCCTGCGGATGTGAACAAATCATGCCCACCGGAGTTGCAGGACAAAGATTCTCATGTAGGTGATGTTAAAGCATGTAAGAGTGCATGCTTGGCCTTCAATAAGCCGGAGTTTTGCTGCACTGGGGCATATAGTAAGCCACAAACATGCCCACCAACGAAATATTCCAAGTTTTTCAAGGGGCTTTGTCCTCAAGCTTATAGTTATGCTTATGATGATACCACTAGCACTTTCACATGTCCTAGTGGATCAACGGATTATATGATCACCTTTTGCCCTTAGTTGTATACTCGTATTCCTGATAGATGTCATAAATCATTATAACGACTAGTAGTCGTCTTTATAGAAAATACATTGAATTGTTGAATTTACAACCATAAATACAAAAAAATTATTTTGCACATTGGGTGTTTTTAAAGTTAGACCATGTTAAAGAAACTCGAACTTTACATGTTAGATGGTAAAAACAGGCGAGTCGAGCTAAATGATCAGGATCAACACTAATAAGGAACAGGCGATATCATATCTTACATGTACTTAATATGTACAAAAAAATGTTTAAGAGACTATTATGAGGCTATCAATGTGGTGCTATCCAATGTGTACTCTCGTAGAAGATTATAATGAATTTTTATCCTAACCAGGATTGAAAGAGGTATATCAGGAATTGGATTGCGAATCGTAGGATTTTCAAGTGTCATGCCATCTTTTGCTATATTGTCTACCTATCTTAAATAACATATTTCTTCCATTCCATTATTATTGTAACATCTCCCTTAGCACACTTTTTAAGAAAGCCATGTGAAAAGGAGGAAGATAAAGATCGATAAAAACTAGGACCCATGTGATGGAAAAAAAAAAAGACAAATACGAAGTGGGACCCATATAATAGAAGAGTATAGGTTTAAGATATTACCAAATAGGAGAAAGGTTGCAATTAATACAAAACTGTCAATAAAAGGAACATCGTAATTAAAAAAGAACAGAGAAAGTATAAATTAGTAATAGTACAATAGTGACCCAAACAAATCATGTTTGATGAAGCGGCTAACTGAACCAAAAATCAGATCGCATATTGGAAGCGATATAGAAACGAAGAAAATCAATTCTAGATTTGAATAAACACCATTTGCAAAAAAACCAAAGGTTTAGGATAGTATATTCAATAAAATCTACAAACATACAAAAAGTGAAGCATCACAAGGAAGCAGTTTTCTCAATTAATGCGACGGTTGCGCATTTCTGCCTGCTTCATGAAAACAGAGAACAACTCAAGAGAGCTTTGCCACAAATGGATCTAGTAAAGTCTGGCCATTAACTACCTTTGTTGTAGCAATCAATATATCATATCCCATCAGTTCCTGTGAGTGATAAATTGCAATTAGAGAGGGTTAACTAGGGAATTTTGATAGAGTATAAAACTGTTCCTGGGGCCTCAACCATCAGCTTAAGCTGATGGTATCAAATTTAGACAAAATCAGAATGGCAGGGCTGCAGGGGTAAGAATCTACAGCTCCGTGGAAGCAGTTGATATTAGTATTTGCTATTGAAAGCCGACCTACCACGGCCTTCTTCAACCGGGCACAAATACACAATATAAAGAAAAAAAATACGTGCACAAATGCATGCACACATAAATGGAAGCATAAAAATGTTGGATAGTAAAATCTTCAACAGTTAGGTCGCAATCTTATGATTGAAGCATAATGGGGATCATGGTCTTATAGAAGTTCATAGATTTTTGTCAAAGTTGGATGCAGATGTGACTACCAGCTTTCCACTCCACCTGTGCATTCAGTGGAGGCAGTACATGTACTGTAGTGGTAGGTAATACAATTAGACTGGAAAGGAAATTGAGATTATTTACCCCTATAGTGATAGTAGTTAACGTAAATGAATTAAGGTGCGTATGCCTACTAAGTTAACTAAAGATTGACAGCTCAAATTATGTCCATCAACAGTAATTAAATCATTTGAACAAACCTGAGAGCTGAGAAAGCGGAGCGCAGATATTTCGGCAAATGTCACCCCACCAATAAAGACAACCAGAACCAGTGACCGTCTACCAGCAGTCGCTCTAATACATAGGAAACCGCACAAACCAGAGACATCAGTAAAGCATCAGTATAGGATAGTAGAATTCAAGAAACGGAAGAGAATGTACAAAAAAGATTCAGGAATATTTCTGATACTTATTTTCCAACACTTTATAGCATAGTATCTGAAAGGAATTATATCACAAAAATAGTTGCTTATATGTTTATCAAAGAACCATGGTGAAGATAAAATCAGCTCATTGTATTTCAAACGGACTCAATCCTGAGATCCACATGGTCATGAAGAGAATGAAAGATCATATTACTTAAAACAAAGAAAGTAAGAATAATATGACTTGTATATTCCCCTCGAAAAAAAAGGACTTGTATATTAAGATTTTGTAGCTAGTAAAGAGCATATACTTGTCAGCATTAGCTGATCCTCCTGATAGTGACTCCAATGATGAACCACGTAATAGTGCCCCCTAAAGCCAACATAAAACAATAAAGGATCAGTTAACCAAGTAAAAGAGGTTGGATTTGTATACACATTTGGGGATAAGAAATGCTCACTCTTTTAGTCTCAAAGTGTGGTCCAGGTAGTAGCTTTAAAATTTCTTCGATGGAACGCCTATGAAATCAATTGTAGAATCAGCACCACAATGCCCAAGAAAAAAAGATCTTTAGAATCATAATCAGCAAAATTATAAATGTCACCCTCCCAAACAGATGCAAAACAGCATATGGAGAGACCAAAGAATTTGAATATACAAGAGGGGAAATGCTAAAAGCATACGATACAGAAAGCAGTTTTCCCAAGCCCCCAACATAGTAAGGTCCCCAAAGGTTCTTAGATAAACAGAATGCGAAAGACTTAGCATCTAAGTTAAAAAGCAGGGACCTAAGCCTACAAAAATAGAGATATGAGACGCATGGTTAAATCAGTCAGAAATTTTGAGCTGCAATAATGACAGACACCTGTCACCTCAATAAATATTTAAGCAACGTCCACGAGCATACTTAACACAAGCCAAAAGGTAGATTACACAAAGATGTGGAGACCAAGGAGCACATAAATCATTGTTCCTGGTGACCTGGTCTCAGACAACCCAACTAGTGGGAATAAGCAAAACTAGGACGGAGAAATAAATGAACACAACATACACCACCAATGGAGTAGAGAGATACATAAAGGCCTAAGGTGTTTGAACTGTAACTCAACAACTTGACTGGTATCTACACTCACACGGGTTCATATTTATAGACCAGGAGTGATGCACTATTTCAAGTGCCTATAAAAGTGGTAATCTTTTACTTTACAACAACTTATGACCTACAAAGCCATTCATGTAGTATTTTTGGTACGGCCAATCTTTCTTTCCATGCTATTGCTCCAGCTCTGGTGTCCCTAAGTCATGCAAGGTTACTGAAACAATGGATTTGTTGATTCGTTATATGCAACAGACACATAGGTATCACCTAATGAAGAATGATTCAAGCAAAAAGAGTAGTAGCAATCAGTGAGTATCCAAGGATCCTAAAATCTTCATACAAAAAACATTTGAGATGTATTGATGCCCAGAATAATAGAAGAAAAGTATGCAAAGTCAAACTAAACAGGACACACAAAATTTATAATAGAAACAAGTCTAAGTAACTTTGGCGGTCTATCAGAACTCAGAGCCAGTTTTCCTCACCATCCAGATCTGATGGCTTGCTGGATCAGACGTACACTAAGTGGTGCATATCCAGAGAAGACATAAGATATATCGTTGGGGCTGTCATAAACCATACGAAAGAGAACAGTCAGCATAGCAACAATAGAGGTGAAATATAGAGTACTAGAAAAAAATAGAAAGAAAGCAGTATTAGTAGCAAAGAAGCTGCACAAAGAGATACTAACATCCCCAGTCATACACAACAATCTTATCACCAAGATCATGAATGAAAGCTACATTTAAGACTGTTCTAGCCCACAAAAGGTTCATGAAACCTAATTTATCATAATCCAAGAGGGTTACAGGAAACAATTAAACACACCAGACCGAAATGCACTATGCTATTAGAAGAGTAAAAAGACTGACTTCCCTTAGCCTTCCCCTTACAAGCAACAACTTGATTAAAACAGTTAATGTTACATTGTTTTCTTTTCTGCCAGGAAGAATAACTTTACTAACAAATGAGAAGAAAAGATGAGATGAAGAGGAGCAAGAGTACTTCTAAACGAAATAAAAGGAAGGACGTCTACTGAAACTTTTCGTATTTGTCAAAGGAACTGAGAAGAATGACACTGTGACTTCGGGAAAATGGGTGCTCACCTATTGTTTGATCAGGAAAGCGGCAGATACCAGGGGTAGAAACTATTGATTTAAAACACTGGAGTTTGCTAAGTGGTAACATAACGTATAGAGTCTGACATCTGCCCCGTGGTGGATGTATGGAAGGAATTGTGCACATAAGCTATGATATAAGGCCCCAATAAACTATATCAGTAACTCTGACAGTCGTAAGGCTGTGAAATTCCTTGTGCATAAATAGCTTCCTGCATGCATGATGTACCTTTCTGTCTCTTACATGGAATCAGTAAAATTAAATTCTCTATGAGAAGAGGGGGGGGTGATGGAGTAATCTCGAGTCTTATTCTTTCGAAGTTATGACCAAGCAATGGTTTACGAGGCCATGTATCCCCTCTTAACAGAAAGCAACTCCTGGGAATTCAATCTCTCTCACTCTCTTAAGCTGTATCCTAATGTAAGGACACAAAAGGGTGAGGCCCTCTCCCATTATATAATTTTAAGGACAGATCACTAATTAATAAGAAGGCCCCCTTCATAATTTTAGTATGAAATTATATAACAATTTCCTACTTTTTGAGATGGTATAACTTGCTATTTTGGATATTCCTTAATCTTTCCCACTTGAGGAACGTACATGAGAAAAGTCAAAGCTTAGAAAAGGAAAGACCAATTTCTTTCTGTAGTCGTGATTTTATTCGCCTATGCGGTGTGAGCGCGTATTTGACTACCTCATTGAAAGGTTTCATTAAAAAACGTTTTGAAGTCGCCAACAAGTCTTTAAAAGAAGACTCATAAACCTAATTGGATATCTGGGAAACTTAGGGACTTATCCAATGTAGATTTCCCCTTCATGACTCCACAGTTGGCCATGGAACCAAATATTGAGTTCGAGGTGAGGGTATGAATAAGAGCAACAATCAAATTCGCCCATTACTGGCCTCTACTTAATATGATTCAATTAAAAAACCAAACAATATTTTTCGGCACCCTAAAAAAAATTAGTCTAGGTTGGTTCATTAAACACATAAAAGACTATTTTTTTAGAAACATGTTATTAAGCAATCATATTACTGGGTTCTTAGCATGTCGTCGGAGGAGGATGCTCGTACTGATGCTGAGGAGGTAGGTGGTATTCGAGCGACTCAGCATAGACGGCTTTAGAAAGCCACTGGGTGGACTCTGAATCAGCTGCATTGCTATCTGGAGAACCGCATTTTCCATCGCCCGCTTACGAGTTGTGTGAGTTTTTGCAGTGCGTCTTTTGTTTTTTGATAGGTTAGCCACTTAGGTGCGTGATTGATTTGAGTTGTATTTGCAGGTTGACGGCGAATTAATCCTAAATAGCTAACCTATCAAAAAACAAAAGACGCTTTGCAAAAACTCACATATTCAAGTAGCGAGGAGATGAAAATGTGGTTCTCCCGGATAGCAATGCGGGCGATCCGAGTCCACCCGGTGGCTTTCCAAAGTCGTCTATGCTTGGTCGCTCAAATACCGCCTACCTCCTCAGCATCACTGTGAGCATCCTCCGACGATGACATGCTAGGAACCCGGTAATATGATTGTTTAATAACATATCACTAAAAAAAAAAGTATTTTATGTGTTTAATGAACCAACCTAGACTAATATTTTTTAGGGTGCTGAAAAATATTGTTTGTTTTTTAATTGCATAAGACTTGCTATGAATCGTATGAAGTAGAGGTCAGCAATGGGCGAATTTGATTCCTGATCTTATTCGTATCCTCACCCCCGAACTCAATAGTTGGTTCAATGACCAACTATGGAGCCATGACGGAGAAATCTACATCGGATAAGTCCCAAAGTTGTCCCTAAGTTTCCTAATACGAGTCTTTCTTTAAAGACTTGTTGGCGACTTCAAAACTTTTTTTTAATAAAACCCTTCAATGAGGTAATCAAATACGCGCTCACACCGCTTAGGTGAATAAAAACACGCCTACACTTTCCCACTTGATATAATTGTAGTCCCAAATCACTCTAATTTTTCAACAGGCTATTACAACTTTTTCTTGATTTCTTCACGCTCAGCACCAATTGAAAACAAAGAAAAGAAAGAATAAACTACTTTAGCATATATAGATAGAATCTCCCAAAAGCTCATGTATATGTTAGATGCTTGGTTCTGATTTGAACCAAAGCTTCGTAAACTTTTATAGCTCCTACATTAAAGTAGATTTGCATAGCAAAGCTAGTATCAGTGTATCACTGTATTGGTATCTTGAATAAAATGTACAAGCTTTTTTGTCATCCCTGATAAAACCATACCCCAGCGCCCAAATCCAAGAAAAATGATTCAGGAAAAAAAAAAATTAGGCATAAGGAAATTTGGAAGTACCTGCTCACATGCCACTGAATGTCGAGGAACAAAGTAAAGAAAATACTCCCTTTGTAATCCCTTTGATGTATTGTCATGAATATGTAAGGAGATATGTTTCATCAATTCAAGTTGATTACACACAAGGTACACTATTTTTGTGCATTCAGTTTGTAGAGGCTCAGGTGACAAATGACGCAACTCTACCCCATGTTCCTGTCCCAAAAGCGAATAGATTTCATCAGAATCAACACAAGTTACATAGCCAACTAACTTCGACTTGACCGATCAAAAAAGTTTGCCTCTTTCCACAAATCTCTTCGTAAATTGAAATATATTTCGCCCTCTTTTGCGTTGAGAGTGAACATTTGCATAACCAAAATACACCATTGGAAGCAAAGTTATCACAATAGAAAAGTTATCACATAGACTTTGGAGGGGACAGAAAGGACGATATATAAACATGGTTATCTTACATATATCTCTATATTGTTGTGTACAGGAAAATACAAAATAAGAAAGCAAACCTAATCTCTTTTCTTTCTCAAATAAATAACCATGACAACCTTTCATGTAATTGGCAGACTTCAGTTACCTTGACCAAACTACTCATCAAAAACCAAACTATTATATTTTATAGGTGTATGCAGTTCTTCAGACATTAACCCATGCATTTAGTAGATTCATGCACCCCGTTGTTATGCTCATAGTTTGCAGTTTCTCTTCATTTGAGATTCTCAAATAATTACTGTGACCTATGTAAACACTACTCAGCTCAATAAACTACATCGCTACTCCTCATTCCTCTAGACTAGTCACTAATCCCTACTTCAAGTCTTTCATTTGACCTGTATACCCAAGTCCTCATCTAATCAAAACTTCAAACAGATAATTCCAACCTAATGCACCCTTTTGAGACACTCTAACTCCCAGATTTTTCTCTGGTCTATGAGACTTATACTTAGCTAATAGGATAGGACAAGTGTTTGACACGCACACATTTCCAAGTGTCAAGCTCAGCATTTTATGAAAATTTTGTACGTTTACAGCCCAAAATAGTGTGTAAGCGTGCAAGCTCATGTTGGGGTGTCAGAGTATCCAGCACAAGTACTCAATCTGAGTAAAGTTTCTCTACTACAAAGCAAACTAACAAAGCTTCCTAGGTAAGTTTATAGTTAAAAAGAACAAACGGTAAGCTATACAGGCACTCAGAAATCAGAATAAAACATACAAAGATAAAATAAAATTCAACCCTTTACAGCAGGATAAACAAGCTTATATCGAAATGAGTAACCTTAAGAAGTGCAGTCTGGACAATGAGTGAGATAGAGCCACTGAGCTTCGGATCGATAACAAGACATTTCTTTCCACGAATCTATAAGACATAAGAAAAGAACATAAGAGTAAACTTATGTCAAAAGAGGAGCTCCATTGAAATAATCAGCATGTAAAAATAGAAAAGAAAACTGTAATGTATGCCAACATAACTCACATTTTTCAGGATAGTTATCAGCTCTTTCTGTGATTGCTCTCTATTAACAAAGTTTGAAACAAAACAATGTTGAATTAAAAACACATCAACAACAACAAAGTCTTAGTCTCAACCAATATGATCTGGGGTCCGCTAACATGAATCTGTCATAAGAAATCGCTTTTGAACTAAAAACATATAATTGGCAAAAATCAAACTAATACTTGTATATGAATTGACAAAAAAGGGTACCTGAGAGCAGCTAGATTAATGGGAGCATTATCTAAATTAGGAATTTGAGCCATTAATATAAGAGTCTTCTTCTCCTGTAAACCAAAAGTAAACAGAATAACTGATTTATGAAATGTATATAAATCCCAATTACGGAGAACTTGTCGACTGATTTACCTGGGGTTCGTGGCGTCGCGCGATGGGGGATGGTGGCTGATCGTGGGCGCGCGATGAAAATTAGTTAAGTGCATAAGAAGATGATGAAGAGAGTTGTAGGAGTTAAAGAGATTAAAGTTTCTTCATCATAAACTAACCCCTCATTCAACTGGCAAATGTCTAAAATTCGAAATAGAAAAAGAAAAAGTTCTCTGTTAGATATTAAGGGAGAAAGAGTTAGAGAAGTAGATGTAAATGCAACTTAATTGACTGCACATTTTGCTGATACAAGTACGGCGGTTTTTTTTTTTTTATTATTTTGAGTGGTAGGTGATAGGCTGATAGCCTAGTGGTGTTTGTATCACCTCCGACCGATTCTACAAATCCTGGGATCGAGTCTCACCCCTTGCAAGGAAGAATCCCCAATTCCCCCTCCTTGCAAGAGACTTCATCTTACCTTAAAAAAAGTACGTGGTAAGAAGAATTTCCTCTGGACTGTCCTCCCACCAAGATTTAACCTTGGTTTTTCATGTGGGAGATTAGAAACCATATTATTGGATCCAAGAGTCATTGGTATACAAGTAGGGCGATTTATACACCAAGGGTGCCTACAAAGTTACGACTATCACTAGTGGAAAAACAAGGAAGGGTCGCGGTCAAAACGACCCTAAGGGTCGCGTTTTTGGCAAGCGGCCCTTCCCATGCGGCCACTTCAATAGATAAGAAGGGGTGCGGTTTTTAGCCGCAACCCTTCACAACGAAGGGTGCGGTTTAGGCCAAAAACGCAGCCCTTATAAGGTTGAAGGGGCTGCGTTTTGCTTAAACCCGACCACTTCTCTTTGTGAAGGGTCGTGGTTTTAAGCCTAAACCGCAGCCTATTTAAGTGAAGGGTTGCGGTTTTAGGCTTAAAACCGCAGACCCTTCACATTCAAATTTTTTAAAAAAAAAATAAATTGCACCCACCACCGTACCCCCGCCCACCCCCTGCCCGGCCAGCACCCCACCCCCGCCCACCCCCCCGCACCCCCCCACCCTGCCCACCCCCCGCCACCCCCCAAGCACCCCACCCCCGCCCACCCCCCTGCCACCCCCCACCCCCCCCCCCGCCCACCCCCGCACCCCCACCCCCCCCCACCCCACCCCCCGCCCCACACCCGCCCCACCCCCTGCACTCCCCCGCCCGCCCCGCCCCGCCCCCCCCCCACCCTCACTCCCCGCACCCCCACCCAGGCCACCCTCCGCCACCTCCTCCACCCATTCTTGCCAGCCACCCCAAGACCCAACCGCCCCCCATAGCCCGGCCCAGCTGACCCACCATGGCGGCCCCTCACCCCACCCCCCGCCCAAACCTCCCCCCGACACAAAAAAAAAAATCCGATCAAATTGCAATAATAATATATGACAAGTTTTTGAACGTAATATAATAATTAACTTTAAATATGTATATATTTAATAATGTGAAAAAATGTACATAGAATTAATACAAACTAGTAGATGTATCATAAGCAATCATCGCAAATGTGGGACGCCAACTTATCTCGAACTTCATGTAATTCGTCTGTGGTGAAGGCCCTCAAACGTGGTGTGTTATTCATATAAACCTTGCAAAACAACCAAGGAATAAACACATAATATAAGAATTCAATCATTTACGTACCGTAGTTAGTAGTTCTAAAAATGACATATACCTTCCCGAAATTCAATCAAAAACAAATGCAAGCCTAAAACTCTACACACTAGTTATATTATACCTTATATTATCATATTGAAAAAGAAAATGGAGTTAAATGAAGCGATAAGTACGAATTAGACGCGAAAAGGCAAAAATAGGCCTAAAATGCCCTTTTCGTTCCCAAAATTCAACCTACAACAATTGCAACCTAAAAATCTACACAATAGTTACATTATGCCTCATATTATCATGTTAAAAATGAATTTGGGGTTAAATGACTCGATAAATACGATTTGGAAGCGTAAAAGGCAAAAATAGGCCTAGAAATGACATTTTCGTTCCCAAATATATGCATGTGCTACTTTGATTTCTAAACCAATTAATACCTATTACCAATCGATCTAATCTAAACTAACATATACTAATAAGTTACATACCTTTTGAAGATCATCGGCGTTAGTGCACTGGTTGACGATATCGAACATGTACCTCAGCACGTAATAGCCACATGCAAGTCCATCTTCTTGTAGCGGACACTAAATGTTCACCAAAGGATGCATCCAATGACATTCATGTTAATTAGATGTGTAGTATGTGGCTAAAAGTGTTTCTATATAAGGACAAATAAATTAGTCATGTTACCTCGACTGATATCCAAACAGGAGCTTTTGGTGCTCGAAGTCCTGTTGCACTAATATGCTTCATCACACTACATCAACAACATTATTATAAGATTAGATGTACTAACTGTTTATATATTTAAAGATGATGAATAGTGTGTAATATTAATAAGTGCGCATATATTGAGTTTCGATTAGGCTACCTATATAACAATGATTTAATTAGTAAGGTCTGTGGTGGTTGTCGACGCAAAGAATCAAAGTGGTAGACTTCGTTACGTGACAAACATATCGCAAGCAGTGTCCAATGAGCCCTACAACAAGAAAATATAGTTATTATTAATCTTAGAACAATTAATAGGTCAATTTAAGTATCGAATAATAAAAGTAAAGCGAGTTTAACAAGCATACTTTTCAATATAAGGAACAAGAATGATCTGATAATATCCAAAACGAGATGATGCTTTGAAACTCATGTCGAGATACTCTTTCACTTCGGCTTGGTTTTGTAAGCAATTGTCATCTCGTATTATGTTTGGACATAACCAACCAAACATTGCACTAGATGTTGCAAGCAATTCATTGTATAATAACCTGAGAAATTATATTGATTATATTAAAAGTAAACCAACAATTACTTATTATGGATTTGAAAACTACTTAAGGAATATATATGTATATGTATATTTAATTTATATACTTATGTATTACCTCATGAATGTTTGTATCATGGAAACATTCAACTCTACCCCACATAAGAATTCTTTAATATCAACCTTTGAAATGAATGTCGATGAGTCCTCAAGGTAGTGGAATTGTTGCTCCCCCAAAGCAACCTCAATTGCGCTTTCATCGGGTAAATCGCTAGCGCACTCATGTAACCAAAAGCATGGCGTAGTAAGGCTCCGCACCACCTCTGGATCGATAATAAGTGGATTTTTTGTCTTAGAAACATTTCCCGTCACCACATTTCGTTCACCTTCATCACGTAAACTTGCTTTCTTATAAGGTGAACATGCCTTCTTTCCCTTCCTGGCATGTGAGTCGGCCTTCCCCCAAACCTAGTATTTAGTTAAAAGTAAAGATATTACTTGACTATCACGGGAACTATAAAAGAAAACACGCATATATATATATATATATATATATATATATATATATATATATATATGAATGTTAATCATTGTACCTCATCCGAAAACCGCACCAATGCACGCGGCCCACGAACATAAGCGCCAAGGGCATCATTTAGTAACTGTAGACCAACTTCGGCTTCGGCGGCGGAAGAGGTAATTCTTCGAAACCCGACACAATTTCATTGAGGGTGACCACATAGTGATTATGACCCACTAACCGGTTATGCAATCGTACTCGGTCACTAGGGGGTTGTGCATGGCCATGAGCTACGAGGATGAAACTATCATAACCATCTCCTCGAGCTAATAGTTCACATGGTGTCTCTTCCTGTAAAAAAAACTCTATTTATAGTTAGTCTATGAAACAACATATATATAGTAAGAATTTCATGCATTTAAGAACGTAACAATAGTTGTTTAACAAAGCAAAGGGATTAAGTGATTACCTTCAACTCGGGTCCTACAGGTGGATCAGGCGGCTAGGTGTAGTATCACTACCCTTCTTGAATGCAGCAAAAGTCGGTAAACCCATTTGCTCCAAAATGGCGTTGAAGTTATGGGTCATCTCCTCCCTTAGCTCCTCCCGAATTGCAGCTTTCATAGCCTCCACATCTACTGACGCTGCCGAATTCACACCACTTACACTTGATTTTGTCGCTGTAGTGTATTGATCACCATATACCTTTCTCAAACCGAGGCGGAAACCTCCTACACCCTCACGCGTCCACTATGGTCCGGTCCTAAAGTTTCGTGCAATGCATCAATGTGTCCTTTAGGAGTGAACTCACCAGTTGCCTCTTTTTCCTTCAAGCCAATCTACATAAGTATAAGAGAGAAATGCTTGTGAGCGCAAAAGTTATATTATATATACCTTATATAACCATATAATCTGTACTTACAATGGCGTTGGCTATCTGTTGTGTTCCGGGGTCAGGCAAGACTCTTTTTCCCTTTGCATCAACCCCATGCATCGAACACCACCAATCGAGGACTCTATCTGGTTGCCGAGGCTGTGCAACTGTCGTCATTGAGCCACTCCCCGTTGCCGTTGTCGACCCTATTGTGGGGTAATGGCTGAACATCCACTTCTCTCTCGCCTCATTGTACGAATGAGCAACCAAATGATGATAATACTTCCTAGCTTTTGCACTCGAGCTACTTTTCTCACGACTTGCCTAAAACACACAATTATAAACAAAGGTTAGCTACGTACGGTGCTATACAATAATACTGGATCTAAGTTTATTGAATCTTAATAAAATATTCTTACAATAGCTTGTGGGGTTGTTTTCTTGGCAACAAATGCTTCCCACTCTTCAGGTTTGATAGTTTTCCATATTTGAAATGGTAATTTGGATGGTGCAGATGATGTTTCCGGTGAAGCCTCAGGATCGGCTTGTGTTTCTACGCCGTAGATGTTCTTCTTCTTTGTACCTACTACTTTCCTCCGCTTAGTGATCCACCCGGACACTAACTTAGCCTTGAAATCTCCGAATCTCACGGGCAACCGCGGATAGAAATACATTCTTCTTGGCTTCATCATCTTCGATATTGAATTGATTCTACAAAAAACGCAGTTCACAAATTAGTTTTCGCAAATGTTGTAATTTATATGCTATAAGTAATATTACACATATATTTAACTAAATAATTAAGAAACTAAACGTTATTGTACTTGAAACTTACCATGGTATCTTCCCATAGACACCGCTTCAATCCCTCGGGCACCTCTTTCCATGAGTGCAAAATGGAGAGTTTATGCATGCAAATGCCAACTTGCATGCCATACTTTTGACGCCACTTTCCACGAGGTTGACTCATGTTATCGTACTCCAAAGTCATATTTGTGTGTTTCCCTAGTGACTTTGTAGGTCCCCTTCCTTTTCTCTTTTTCGTCGCCAATGACTTCCTAGGCATTTGTGCATTTATCTCTTCACGGCGAAATCGAGACAATTTACCCCGTTCCTTTCTCGCATCGAAAGACTCATCCTCGGTAGTGTGTTCAGCACCACTTGTGGTGTTATCCGTATGCACATCCGCCATCTCCCTGAAATTGTACAAATAATGCATTAATATAACAAAAAATTAAAATTAACATTGCCACTAAGGGGGTGGGTGTGGGGAGGGGGTTACGTGTGCAAGGGCAGGCAGCGGTGCGGGGGAGGGGGGGGGAGCGGGCGGCAGTGTAGGGGAGGGAGGGGAGGGGCCTGCGCGGGGGAAGGGGGGGGGAGGGGACTGTGCGGTGGGGGGGGGGGGGGGCGAGGAGGGGGGAGGAGAGGGGGATGTGCGGTGGGGGGGAGGGGAGGGGGTTGTGCGGTGGGGGGAGGGGGGGTGAAGGGGGGAGGGGAGGGACTGCGTGGGGGGGGGGTGTGCGGGGGGAAGGAGGGGCAGCGGGGGGGAGGGGAGGGGGCGTGCGGTGGGGGGGAGGGCGGCGGGGGAGGAGAGGGGGGCGTAGTGGGGGGGGGAGGGAGGGGTGTGCGGTGGGGGGGGAGGGGGAGGGTGCAGGTGTGGGGGAGGGCGGCGGGGGGGGAGGGAGGGGCTGTGCGGTGGGGGGGGGGAGGGGGAGGGGTTGTGCGGAGGGGGAGGGGCGTGCGGGGGGAGGGAGGGGGCGGCGGGGGGAGGGGAGGGCATGCGGTAGGGGGAGGGGGCGTGGTAGGGAGGGGAGGGGAGGGGGGCAGGGGGACGGGGAGGAGGCTGTGCAATGGGGGGGGGGGGAGGGGAGGGGCGTGCAGGTGGGGAGGGGAGGGAAGCGGGGGGAGGGGAGGGGTGCGGTGTGGGGGGGGGGGGGTGCGGTGGGGGAGGGGGAGGATTTGGAAGCGAAAAGGCTAAAATAGGCCTAAAATACCCTTTTCGTTCCCAAAATTTAACCTACAACAATTGCAAACCTAAAAATCTACACAATAGTTACATTATACCTCATATAATCATGTTCAAAAAGAATTTGGGGTTAAATGACTCGGTAAGTACGATTCGGAAGCGAAAAGGCTAAAATAGGCCTAAAATGCCCTTTTCGTTCCCAAAATTCAACCTACAACAATTGCAAACCTAAAAATCTACACAATAGTTACATTATACCTCATATAATCATGTTCAAAAAGAATTTGGGGTTAAATGACTCGGTAAGTACGATTCGGAAGCGAAAAGGCTAAAATAGGCCTAAAATGCCCTTTTCGTTCCCAAAATTCAACCTACAACAATTGCAAACCTAAAAATATACACAATAGTTACATTATACCTCATATAATCATGTTCAAAAATAATTTGGGGTTAAATGACTCGATAAGTACGAATTGGACGCGAAAAGGCAAAATTTGGCCTAAAATGACCTTTTCGTTCCCGAAATGCAACCAAGAACAAATGCAAGCCTAAAAATCTACACAATAGTTACATTATACCTCATATAATCATGTTCAAAAAGAATTTGGGGTTAAATGACTCGATAAGTACGATTTGGAAGCGAAAAGGCTAAAATAGGCCTAAAATGCCCTTTTCGTTCCCAAAATTCAACCTACAACAATTGCAAACCTAAAAATCTACACAATAGTTACATTATACCTCATATAATCATGTTCAAAAAGAATTTGGGGTTAAATGACTCGATAAGTACAAATTGGACCCGAAAAGGCAAAATTTGGCCTAAAATGACCTTTTCATTCCCGAAATGCAACCAAGAACAAATGCAAGCCCAAAAATCTAGACAATAGTTACATTATATCTCATATAATCATGTTCACAAAGAATTTGGGCTTAAATGACTCGATAAGTACGATTCGGAAGCGAAAAGGCTAAAATAGGCCTAAAATGCCCTTTTCATTCCCAAAATTCAACCTACAACAATTCCAAACCTAAAAATCTACACAATAGTTACATTATACTTCATATAATCATGTTCAAAAAGAATTTGGGGTTAAATGACTCGATAAGTACGAATTGGACGCGAAAAGGCAAAATTTGGCCTAAAATGACCTTTTCGTTCCCGAAATGCAACCAAGAACAAATGCAAGCCTAAAACTCTACACAATAGTTACATTATACCTCATATAATCATGTTCACAAAGAATTTGGGGTTAAATGACTCGATAAGTACGATTCGGAGCGAAAAGGCTAAATTAGGCCTAAAATGACCCGAGAATCGGGTCACGTGGCAATGGAATGCCCATCGTGGTAGCGGCGGAGGTAGTGAGAAGTGTTACAAATGTGGAGAGCATTCCATTGCCATGTGACCTCACTCTCCACATTTGTAACACGGTCCCACCACCACCGCCACTACCGCCCCCACCGCACTCCCTCATTGCCATGTAGGCGTAAAATGACCTTTTAATTTTCGTTTCCGAAGCCTAAAAATCTACATAGTTACATTATAAAACAAAAAAGAAAATGAAAGATAGTAGTGATACCAAACATGTGTTACAACTTACAACAATGCCTTCACAACAATGCCTCACCCACCCCTATCCACCCTCCCCCAGCCCCTCCCCCCACCCCCCGTCAAGCATCCCCGCCCTCCCCCCACCCCATGCCCAGCCTCCCCAGCCCTCCCCCACCATCTTTCCAAGCATCCCCTCGCCCTCCCCCACCCCATGCCCAGCCTCCCCCCGCCCTCGCCCACCCCATGCCCACCCTCCCAGCCCCTCCCCACCCCCTTTCCAAGATCCCCTCGCCCTCCCCCACCCCATGCCCAGCCTCCCCAGCCATCCCCCATCCCCGCCCAAGACCCCACCCCCCTACCCACCCTCCACAAGCCTTCCCCCATCCCCTACAATCACATTTTACAACACAAAATAGAAGAGAAATTAAATAAAACAAAGAGGAGAGAGAGTGAGAGGGGAATTACCGACAATGCAGTAGTGGTGGTGGTGGTGGCGTCAAGGCGCGCTGGGAGAAGAGAAGAAGAAGGAGCTCAGGCAACGCTGAGAGAAGAGAAGAAGAAGTGTGCACCGGCGATGGGACGGCGCTCCGGCGATGTGTCGGTGCTCCGGTGATGGCAGTGCGAGTTAGTGTGAGGGAGAAGAGTGAGTGTGCGAGTGAGTGTGAGGGAGAGGGAGAGGGGTGAGCTGAGTGTGCGAGGGAAATTTGCGAGTGAGTGCTACTGTGTGTTGCGCGCAAAACTCACAGGCTGAAATGGGATAGGAAGGGCTGCGCTTATCCTAGAAAACGCAGCCCTTCGTGTATGAAGGGCTACGTTTCAAGTCTAACCGCAGCCCTTCACAAAAAGGGCTGCGGTTTCCTTGGAAACCGCAGCCCTTCATACAAGAAGGGCTGCGTTTTTAATAAAACGCATCCCTTCTTGCGCAGCCCTTCCTTTTTTTTTCCCCTAGTGTATACTACAGTGTACAATACAATTGCACAGTAAAGGTTGATTATTGACTTATCTACATTATGTTCTCAACACTCCCCCTTGAATAATCATCCATAGACGTTGGAACTCACTGCCTTGTTAAAAACCTTGAAAAAAAACCAGTGGGATAAAAATCAAGACGAAGGAAAAAAGAGTGCAGTATGTATAATACTCCCCCTGAATTTAACACATATCAATGACGCATTCCAATTTTGTACACCAATTCTTGAAATCTCTTTGTTGGGAGTGATTTGGTGAATAGATCTGCAAGATTATGAGATAATTGAATTTGTCGAACATCAATCTTTCTGTCCTTATGGAGGTCATGGTTGTAGACGAGTTTTGGTGATAAATGTTTGGTCTTGTCTCTTTTCATAAACTCTTCAATAACTTTTGTGATGCATGCAATGTTGTCTTCATAGATCACAATTGGATTTTCTGCAATTGATCTCATCCCGCATTCTTCTTGAATGTGAGTAATCATTGACCTGAGCCACACATATTCTCATCCTGTTTTATAAAGAGCTATCAATTCTGCATGATTTGAGAATGTAGTTGTCAAGGTCTGTTGTGTTGATTTCTATTATATTGTAAGTACCTCCATAAGTGAACAAGTAATCGGTTAGTGATTTCACTTTCTGTGGATCTGATAAGTACCTAGCATCTGCATATCTAATAAGTGATGCGTTTGGATTTGATTGATAAAACAACTCGATATCGTGTGAACTCCAGCTCTTATTAGAAAGCCATCAGTGTCTCAATATGGCCTAATTTGCAAGATAGCCAACTCTATATCAACATTTTATGATCATTCCTTGAAAGAACTTTCTTTATTTGTGGGGTTTAATTTTGGGAGGTCGTAGGTCGCTGTTATGATTGGAGGCCTCGATGGTTTGTAATGAAATTATTTAGTGCTAGATAACACTATGTTAGGAGTGTATCCCAATGCCACATTTTAATGTTTTGAGGAGATATGAATACAAATGAGTGTTGACTAATAGAAGTATTTGAATTTTTTTTTCCTTCACAAAATGGAGTTGTAAAACATATGCGACCTCAAGGATTTCTTAATAGCTAATAACTCATTACCTAAATATGAATCAAACCGAATTATACTTGAGCTCTTTCATGTTAGAGATGAAGTTTTTGAAGAAAGCTAACCACTAATCACATGTTAAGAAACAAGTCAACAATTTGGGATAGAGGGTGACTATCTTATCGTGAATTCGTGATATTTGTTGATTTAGATATGACATTAGTATATATTTTTTTTTTTGGCCCCACTAGGGGTCCATGGTAAGATGAAGGGCCTTGCTAGACACTTTTTGAGAATGGGGGATGGTAAAGGGAATCCCTCTCCCTAAGTGCCCCATGGTCAGATGAAGAACCCTGCTAGACTAGAACCTCTCGCAGGTTAACCCGGCCCAGGTTTGCGGGCATACACTTTTTGAGAGTGGGGGGATGGTAAGGGGAATCCCTCTCCCTAAGTGCCTCTAGTGGAGATCGAACCCTCAACTTTGAGGTTGGAATTTGAGGTTGGAATTTCTTTCCTTACCACTAAACCAAGCTTAGCTTGGTACAGTTAATTAGTATATGCAATTTATGCCTTGTATCTTTATACTTCATAGTAAATTGGGGGCCCATCAGCACCTTTTTAACAACATTTTTTTTTTTGCAAGAGTTCCGATTCATGAACCACTCAATGTGACAATCCTTTGATCCTATTCTAGAGTTGTTGAAGGAATGTCTTGCTACTGAGGAATTTTCTTAGTTTCTAGGGAGACAAATCATGAAAAGTTCTTTATCTTCATGCATTATTAGAGTGAGAGGCTTGATTATTCTGTTAGAAATAACTTATTGGTAGTAGATTTAAGCAAAGCCCAGATATGACAGTTTCACGATAGCTTCTTGTGAGACCAGGTGGTTCTTTACTTCTTTCTATGTTAGAGAATTGCTACTTACTTTCTTTGGAAAGTGGTAAATTTCAATTTATCTGTATAAATCTAGGACTTGTTTGGCAACAAGATTATATTTTTTTTTTTGATAATTTTTGTTTCATTACTTGTACCATAGAGGTACCAACTCCATTAACAGTACATGAAAACTAGCCCACAAGAGAGCATGCAGTAGGGTCTAAAGATAGACGCAGGATCAATATTTCAAAATCCTACTTACACATACTGCATCTGAGAAAAAATTATGGAAATGATAAGAATGACAAAACTAGGGATAGCATCATAACCAGGCTAAAAATTCAGAATCCCGAACAAGTCCTTTTTTTGCCAAGGAGTCAGCAACTACGTTCGAGCTTCTTCTCTTGTGAACAATGTTGATAGTCATCCAGTTCTTCCTCGCGTTTCGAATGAAATTGAGTTGAAAACTGAGGTTCCAAGGCCCACCTTTATCTTCATTACACCATGAGACCGCGTTAACGGAGTCGGATTCAATTAAGATATCATTGTGCTTTATTTGCTCGCTGCTAAGAGATATCTGAATTGCTCGGTAGATTGCGATGATTTCAGCTGAATTAATCTCAATGGGGGGAATTGGGCATGAAAATAAACACATAAAATCACCTCTGCAATTTCTCAAAACTCCCCCTATTGCTGACAGATTTTTTCGCGGCTCAACTCAAGCATCCACATTCCATTTAAAGGAATTGGATTGTGGAGGAGACCAAAGTGCTATTGGGCCTTGTAAACAAGAGGTGTGAGCTCTATCAGACCAAAGAAGACAACGGGGGTTGCGCAACACTTCACTAGAGGAGTAGGGGAACATGTCGTCCCACCCTTTGAGCCACCAACTCAATCGAAGCAAGACAAGGTCTTGTAGTTGATTGATAGAACATGAGGTGCTATTGAAGATTCGAGCATTGCGCTCTTTCCAAATAGTCCACACTATTACAAAGAAGCTTGCAAACCATATTTTCTTGAAAAATTTACCTTTTGAACCGAAAGTCCATTGATCAAAAGCATCACGAAGGCTTGAGGGGAAGACCCATTGTAGATTCCAAATATTGAGCCACCACAACCAAAGTTGACGTGATTGGCAACAAGATTATATGTCAAGTAATTTTCAGAGATTTGACCAAATCGAAACTGTATTCAAGGTAAAAAGTGCTGTTTGATGAAGTATGTTTTCACTTTTAAGGTATCTTTTAGTGATTGAGAAATGTATCTTGGAAAAGCTCAATATATGCTTTTGGGGGTGGGTGTAGTTTCGTAATTAGTTTTTGAAGGTGTGATGTAGTTCATGCTCGTTCTTTTACTAATACAACAACCATTTTACCAATAATTAGTTATTTCTAAAGTTCTTTTGACGTTTTAACAACTACTTTTTAAACATCTACCCGCTAGTTCAATAGTAGCTAATATCTAGAATAACTAACATCTATCACAAAAACTACTTTTATCGAACAGAAGATTGTGAGGCTGTCTCATTGTTCTCGGAACTAATATCATCCACTAATAAGAAAATGAATGATTCCATATAGTAGAGTACAAAATCAGTTAGCAGACAAAAACGCTGTATTAGCTTGCATTTTGCAATTTGCCCCGTGAACTAAACCTACTATACTACATTATAGTACCTTCTTCCTAATACTTTAATTCCTTAATTAAATTAACTAATAAATCTGAAATTTTGTCAGGGAAGATTTTATGCTCAAAATTATTCCGTACACGGAAACAACTCAGTAGTTTAATGGAAATGTCCACTAGGGCTAAAGCTCAACTTCTTTTATTACTGAAATTATATTGTTTATTTATGATGTAAGCTATGATTATGCTTAGTTAATCAACTAGAATAATGATAAATTACTACTTCAATACCATACATACATAAGATCTGAAACTTAATGTCTGAAAGCTGTACATTCGAAAAAGGAAACAAGAGCGAAGATATGTAATTAAAGCTAAATTTGATTGATTGACCTAAGCACATGAAGCTAACCCTGTACTACTCTAGATATGATTATATGAATTTGATTGGAGAATAGATGCATGCACTTTTTCTTATTCGTCCTTAAATTAAAGATGCAAAATTGTGTTAGGCGCGATGTTTTTCTTTATTTTGTGACTTAATCTATCCATTTATAATTTGAAATTTTTTGTCACCAATACTGAGCCTAAAATCATATTGGAGTATATTATACTCTCTCCGTCTTTTTTACCTACTACATTTTTTTCTAATGGATCTCCTTTTTATTTGCTATATTTCCTTGTTTGTCCTCTTTCTACCGTATTTGTTAATTTACCATAAATTATGGTTTTCATAGTACTCTTCTTATTTCCTAAATTCTTCATAATCATGTAACAAGTAAGAGCATGTTTTGTTCAACTTTGTGCTTTGAGAAATGGAATCAAATATCTATTCCTTTTCTTTTTATTTGGTTCGACTTTTCCTCAATCCATTACCATTACTTGGTGGTAGAGGTGGGCATGGGTCGGGCCAACGAGCCCGCGCAAGACCCGGCCTGGCCTGTTGCCCGCTCTGTGGGCCTGCCACGGTCAAGAAATTTTATTTCAGGCCCGCACCGACACGAGCCCGCCTATATGGCCCGTGGGTCGAATGCCATTTTATTTGCTTTATAGCCTAAAACTGCCAAGAATCCAAAAATATAACATAAAACACGGGCCAGGCCCGCTCCCGCAGGATGCATGAGTCCGACCAGCGGGCCTGAGCCTGGCTGTGGAAAAATCTGGAAATTTCAGACCAAACCCGCCATTTCCTCAAGCCCACGTGCTGATCCTGTGAACAGGCCCGGCCCATGCCCAGGTCTAATTGGTGGTAATGGATTCCTAGTTTGTTAGCTTCCCTCCCCCCCTCAAATAACATAATCTATTTGTTGGTAGTAACAATTTCATTTATCTTTCCTTTTCAAAGTTTGTACCAAACACCAAATAAAGATAATAAGTTTTTGTTACCACTCCAGTCCTTCATTTGATTCATTTCTGTTCCATTCTATGACATGAAACAAACATGCTCTAAACAGCAACAAAGAGGTAAATGAAGACAAATTAAGGGAATTACCTTTTAGGCTTTTACTGTATAAATTACAGAAAATACTGAGCATTGAAACAGGTAAACAAAATCCAAATTATGTGAACCCTAGCTAGATTTTATTATGATGTCATTCAACCCTTTTGTAAGAAAAAAGCAGCACAATAAGGATCCTTAGTTGGGTCCCCAATCTATAGAAAAAAAAGTTTGGGCAATTAAAACTAGGCTTGGCTGTCATCTTCACTCCAAACACCCACATGTCATCCTAGTTTTTATGACTCCCATGCCCCCACTTAACTCACACACATGCACAAATCCAATTACATATCCCTCTCTTTATATTCTTAGTCAAATCCACTCCTTCAAAACTCCCATTTGCTTCCCCTATTCTAAGCAAAAGAAACTCTTTTTCTCTCTACAATGTCCACTTCCAAAAGAAAGGTTCTCCTAAACACAGTCTCAGTAAACTTAGGTTGTAGCTGTAGAAGGCCAATATTTTCTTCCATCTTTAACCCAAAACCAAAATCTAAAACACCCAAATACCAAAAATACCAAAATCAATCCTACTCTTCCTCAACTTCAAGCACTACTACAACAACTTGGGTTAAAAATGGAAATTTCTCATCGTCCTCCCCTTATGAGTATTACCCTACACAATCCACTTTCTCTCCTTATATGGACACAACCTCCTCCTCCTCCTCTTCTCAGCCGTCTACGACAGCCGCACCCGATGCATATGGCCGGGTGCGGCCTAAGTCTGTGGCTGTGGAGAAGGATTCAAGTGATCCTTATTTGGATTTTAGGCAGTCCATGCTTCAAATGATAGTGGAAAATCAGATTTATACAAAGGATGATCTTAAGGAGTTGTTGAACTGTTTCTTGCAGTTGAATTCTCCTTGTCTTCATGGGACTATTATCCGGGTTTTTACTGAGATTTGGAATAGTTTCTTCTTCTCAGGAAGACCTGATCACTCTTCCCCTCGGTTCTATGTTCGGCCTAAGTCCTATGAAATTTAGTCGTATTAAGGGTAAGACTGTGTACATCTGAACTATCGACCTCTTTTAATGGACTAAAGAAAAGTGTTCAAGGGATGATTTTGGGAAGAGTATTTTGTAACATTTTGGTGGTAGTACTAGTTAGTAACTATGTAGCACGGAAACGAAACGTTTCAGAAACCGAGAAACTTTAAGTTCTAAAATTGGAGTTTCGGGAATGGAAACGTTTCGGTTCCGTTCGGTTAGTATGTGTAGATGGATGCATAGTATTCTAGGTATTTTGTGCTAGCTATGGTTTTGTTCCTCCTTTTTTGAGGCAAGGGAAAAATCTCTAACTTGGCTGTATTTGTAAGTCATGATGATCATGTGATATGACTAGCAATTGTAAAGATGCTTTACCATTTGGTATGAAGTTGATTTTTCAATTTGTTAATGTATTTTGTTTGAGGAGGATAAGTTAGGTTAAATCCTGATTAAAAAGGTTAGTTAATTTGTAATTTGTAATTTGTATCATCTTATTGAAGAATGAAAATTTGTGGTTATGGTGCTCATTTTCAATTTCAGTAGCACTAGTCCTGTCCTTTTCTTGAAGAAAAACGGAATTTCATATCTAATTTCTATTTTAAGTTGGGATTCGTGATTGCCCTTTTTAGGTATATGAAATGAAAGGTACTACATGGATTCACACTTAGTCATCCCCTTTTTTTATTATTATCATTAGCATCCTCATGTTTTTGAGTGCTTTTTACATAACGAATCATTATATTTTGTCCTAGCTATAATATACCTACATTATTTGTATCTCAGACTTCCATCGTTTATTTTTACTTACAATGGGTTAACTTTCACGCTTCCTATTGCATAAGTTTAATACTTAATATATTTAATTACCGATAATTAAAAATTATGAAAAGTAGATATTCGGAAAATATACATTCAAACGGATCTAACAAAATCTCATCTAAATATGTTTTTCCTTAAGTATAAATCACCAAAGGTAAATTAAACTAAGTAGAGTCTGTAAATCCCCTCAAAAAAAAAAAAGTAGAGTTTGTAAATAGTGTAAAAGTAAACCGTTGCAAGCAAAAAAAGAAACGAAGGAAATATTATTTTATTGATTGTTATTATTAGTATAATTTAGGATTTTTTGTCCCAAACTACCACAACTTTTAGGGACTTTGCAAAAAACTACCTTAGCTAAACAAAATTGTCCCAAAGTACCTTAACTATACAAAACCACTGTTGACCACCACCAAACTGGTTTTCTCATGCGTTGACCACAGTTTTCCGATAAGCAAAAGTCACGTGCCCGACACGTGACTCATTCTTTTTGTCAATGGTGGAGTTGCAACAAAATCGGCTGTAACCACAACACCGGCTAAACGACGGAGCTGCAACAACACCAGTTGTAACCACAACACCGGTGAACAACGATTACAACATCAGCTGCAACTACGGCGGAGCTGCAGCAACACCAACAGCAGTAAGGAGAAAGAAGAGGCGTGCAACGGTGTGGGTTGCTGTAGACGAGAGGGAGAAGGGATTTTGAGTGAAAAAGGCAAAAATTACAGGTCATTTGCTCGACACATGACTTCAGTGACTGGGAAATCGTGATAAACACATGATAAAACCAGTTTGGTAGTGGTCAACAATGGTTTTGTATAGCTAAGGTACTTTAGGACAATTTTGCTTAGAGTGAGTTTATCCCTCATACTCAACTCCAAACATCAGACTGTGCCACATCAGCTTTCCACTAATTTTTAATTCTACAGACTCACTTCAGACTCATTCCAATTTTATACATTATTTCTCATACTCTCTTCAGACTCAGTCCACAAAAAAGAAGAAGACACATGACTTTTTTTACGGGCCAAAAAAATTTCCTTTGCATGACAACAGTTTTAGGAGTTGTCTTGAATATCAAAACCCAACCCAAGACTCTGTCCAAGACTTTAACCAAATATAGCTAAGTCTTGTGAGTCTTGCCACAAGACTCTGTGCAAGACTGCTCTCAAGACTCTCAATATTCTCACCCTTAGTTAAGGTAGTTTCTTGTAAAGTTCCTAAAAGTTGTGGTAGTTTGGGACAAAAAATCTAATAATTTACCATCTTTTAGTGAATCTTTAACAAAAATTATAATCAACTAATAAAAAGTTCGATTTATATATAAATTATAGGAGAGAAAAATTTGAGGTGAACCCAAGAGTGAAGTGTACCTACTAGAATTTCAATATTTGTAGGTCCTTAAGAAAATCTTTCTCTTTCTGGGACGGTCCACAGGTTAAATTTGGTCAAAAGTGGATTTCCATTTTGTTTCATTGCTTTTTGGTGTAAAACGATGGTAGGTCCCTTGGAGCCTTGAGTTTTTCTTTTCCCTCAATTTATTTACTCCATTATTGAGGGAAAGAGATGGAGCCTTGATGAGTATTATTAAAGCATAAGCTTAAAGTATTGTTTTAGGCTTGTTGATGAAATAAAGACCTAGGGATTTGGAACAGGAATAACTACTATAGCTACATAGGAGGAGTAGTGCGATGGAAATGGTGTGGTTCAGTTGGGTTTTAATGCATCATTAATTAAATTCCGACTTATGTCAAGTTTGCTCATTTTTCTAGACTCATCACTCCTCTCGGCTCTCACTTCTTGTTGGCTTTATTGTTTTCAAGTAGGGTTTATTGGTGTAATTATTTTTCAGCCCGCTCCTAGCTAGTTACTTTGTGAAACCCTAAACTAGGCCGGCTTCCAGTTCAATTTCTTTGCCGCGGTTAGTTCGACAAATTTAATTGTTGGAGTTCATTTGTCATATATTCGGGTCAACTATGTACATGGTATACCTAAGAGTAATTTTTGCTCGTTTGCTCATTTGGAACTCTAATTCTTTAGTAGATTTTACTCATTTGGATGATTTCAAATGAACAATGAGCAGAAAAATAACCTTGGGTGTACCGTGCTCACAGTACACATGGTACACCCGGGTGTATCATATTTTTTTTATAATTATTGTATTACTCTCTCCGTTTTCTTTTGTTGTTGTTATTTGGAATCGAGGAAGAAACCAATGCAACTTACATATTGGGCAAGATTTCACTATTTTAAATAAAATTAAATAAATTAAAAATAAAGATTCTAGCTCTTTGAGTCTATCTATGTTAAACAACCAATAATACCAAAGTTTGAGGGGTAAAAGAGTAAAAGATGACTATTAAATAGTGTGTACACGTTTATTGCAACTTAAAATCAATGGGGATTTAAATCGTAAAGCTACACTATAATTATGGAAAGATTCAAAATAAGAACAACAAATTGAATTTTCCCAATGGGGAATATAGGTTCAACAAAAAAAACGGAGGGAGTAGTTGTTAGTCGTTTTAATTTTATAAAATGTTAGCGCTCGTACGTTATCGTTTTTTGTTTTCAGTTTTAAGGGTTTTTGAAAATCAAAAACAAAAATATGGAACCAAAGAGTAGTTTTCAGTTTCCTATTGTCAGTTTTCAAAATTGACATGTTTAGTATAAGTATGACTAATTTAAGTTTATTATAGTTATATCATATGACTTTTATATTCATAAAACCAAAAACTGAAAAACAGACAGTAATGTCGAATCGGTTCTTAGTGATTACATTTTAGTAGAGGTGATCAAAAGGCGGGTTGGGTCGGTCCGGGCCCAATTTCGGGACAATTTTTTGTGTCCAAAGCCCGCTTTTTTCGGGACAAAAAACAACGGGTCTTTCGCCAAGATCGAGCCGGGTCAAAATTTAAACTATAAAGTCGTTTTTTGGTTTCCCAAAACCCGTCCCAAACCAAAAAAATCTGGCCCGAACTCGGGCCCAAAAAATCTGCCCAAGATCGGGCATTTTACAGGCTGGCGCGGGATCACTTTGATCAGTTCTAGATTTTAGTTGTTAGAGTATAAGGTTAGCGATATTGCTATATTGTACTCCCTTCCGCCTCAAAATGTAGTGTTAGTTTGTAATTTTTTTCATGAGAATCAAGGTAAGTAGACTCTTTTATCATTTGTGTAGATGATCTAATTGAATTGGAAACAATAATTTGGTACAACCAATAAGATTAAGGGATTTAAAATGAGAGGAAAGGGAAAATGTGGAGTCCATTCATGATACATCAGGGTGTACCATGTTCTCATAGGCATTTTTGTAATTATTTTGGAGTAGAAGATTAGGGGCATCTTAATTCTTTCTCCCACTCACTATCTCATCCTCATTTCCACATAAATCACATAAAATGTACAATTACGAAAGAGATTTCTCAGCAAATCCCATTCCATAATCTTCGAATCCTCCATTATCATCATCTTCTTCTTTCAGTTAAGGTCATCGTTCTTCTCTCAAATCTTTCTCTTCTTTCTCAAACTTACACACCGAAATTTTCCTCAATTTTCTCTCTCCTTTTCCACATTATAATTTACAACCTCCATACCTCCAATCGAGTTTGTAGATTCATCATCGATGACGGGGAAGATTTCATGGTATAAAGTTCGGTAGACCTACAAATTCATTTCTTAAGCATATAATATTCATCTACGAACTTGATTTGGAGCATATTCCTTTGCTCATTTGGGAAAATAAGAAAAATTATTTGCTCATTTGAAAATTATATTAACTAGATTTAGAATGTGCAATTAAAATAAGCAGAAGGTCGTTGCTCATCAATTAAAAATGAGTAAAAGTGTATTGCTCATTTGGAGCATTATATGGCTTAATTCAGAATGAGAAAATACGATTTTGCTCATTTGTGATAGGTAGCACAATTGTTTGCTCATTTCGTAAAAATGAGAAGAAACTTAGCAAATTTGATGAATATGATTAGAATAGTTGGTTCATTTTACAAAATGAGCAAAAAAAAGTTTGTTCAATTGCAAAAATTAGAAAAAGACTTACCTCATTTAGAAAAATCTAAGTTTTCATTTTTTAAATAGGTAGTGAAAACAACATAGAAACTTAGGTTATGAAATAATACCAAGATTAGAATCTTGAGACATTGAAGAAAACAATCCGAAATTGAAGAAAAACAATAAACCAAAGATCAAAATAGAGAGAGATGAGTGGTAGAGGAGAGAGAAAATAAATGAAAAGGAGGAGAGAGAAAATCAGTTTAGGTTCTTTTAAGCTTGTGCTAAATTATGTAATTCAATACCAAAAGGCTTCTAATTGGGTTGGATATACCATGTTCATGGTTCATCTGATCGAGATCTATTATAAATTTTCTAGAAAATGTGTAATGGTTAAAGTGGGAGTAAATGGGTACGATTTTTTCATGGAATATGAAAAAAGGGAACAGAATTATGGCAATGAGGATACTTTAGGTAACATTTATGATTTTTAATAGAAACAAGCTTAAGCGCTATATTTTAGGACCTATAAAATGAAAAACAAGCACATATTTTGATATAGAGGAAGTAAAATACATTAGAAAAGAAAGCATTCTAAAAGATCATTTTGGTAAATGGTACCTTTAGCAAAACAGAACCAACAAACTAGTTTTATTAGATTTTGCAAAACAGCAAAAGCTAGCTAGTTTTTACTCCCTCCGTCCCGTGATATAAGTCTTGATTCTGTTTTTACACGGGAATTAGGTAAGTGGAATCTTGTGTTATTTGAATAAATATATTCATTTTTATTGGGAAAACACTTAACATTACATTGTTTTTTTTTTCTTTTTAACTAAAAAACAAACTGAACATTTAATTTGCACTTTTTAATGTGTACAGACTAGAGAAGTCCAATGGGGTAAAAGATTCCATTTTATCATTAATAATGGTGCATTGGGAGCTAAAATTATGAGGATGCATCGTTTTTCTGTTTATAGTCCTCGACATGCAACTTCGGCCATTGATATCTTTAATTATATTAATAAAATTTCTTTTTTACAAATTATATTTAAAAAATATTCTTTAAAAAATTCCATAAATTCATTTAAAAACTAACTTTCAACTATTGTGTGAATTGACTGTGATGCATGTATTATAATAAAGTGTAAAAGTATATTTATGGCGTTATTGTTTTTTAGAATTCTTCTTCCTCCATTTTTTAATAGTTGCAACGTTTTGACTTTCATGATTGCTTATACACATCTTTGACTATAAATATCTCTAACTATTTTCTTAAAAATTATAAAAAGTTGAAATCTTGTAAGATATATTGAGATAAATTCAATAATATCTTACATGCTAAAGTTTGTATTATATAAGTCACAAATTCCCTGTTAAATACATAAATAGTGCAAAAGTGAAAATGTTGCAACTATTAAATTCGATCAGAGTAGTGTAATCTTATTCCTTATATAATACATATTTGTCGGGTAGCATTTTAGTCATTCTCTTACTATAACAATTTTTTTGTTGTTTTAATTTTAAACTATAAAGTAAAAGAAAAAGATTTAGATACAAGTGTACAATAAAATGGATTTAGTTTCAAAGTATTTTTCGAGCACTTCTCAATCTTGTAAAACTAGAAGTCTGTAAAGTATGTAACAAAAGTTATACTGAATTTATACTAGGCATCAAATATCTATGAAATGGAGTTTTTGCTAAGCTATTCCGAGCTATAGTGGGCATTTGATTGCTGATTGCAACGATAAAAGGATGCAAAAGAGATGTCAGAATTCAGATAATGAAAGAGTTTTAAAAAAGGCGTAAAAAATTATCATTACCTATAACATACGAATCTCGTGCTAGTGCACCAATAGCCCTCAATAGTTTTGAAAAGGTTCTTTTGGTAAATGAAAGCAGTGAGTAGTCTATCAATTCGAAGATGATGGTGTTTCTTACTTTTGTGATCAATTGTATCTATCTGCTTTTTTATGGCTCACGATCAATTTCGAAAATAATTTAGTTAGGAAGAAAGATATATGACCCACGTGATGAGTAGAGAGATAGAAAGAAAGAATATCTAAAAAAAGGTAGTATAGCAAGTAAATTGAAACAATTCAAAATGGTAAGTGTTGCAAGTAAATAAGAATGGAGGAAATATTTGAGAAGTGTCATTGAGCTTAAGGTCGTCATGCAGTGACTGTACTAATTAAGTATGATATAGTATTGTGTAATTAACGTACAATATGAAGGAACTCAATATATTCGTCCAGAAATTGTGTAGTATTTGTGTTTAACTCATCTTTATTGGTTGATTATAACGTGCTTTAAAATTCTAACTAAAAGAGTTGGACCATAGTGATGATTATAATGTTTAATAGTTAACTAGTGCAAACAAACTGTGTAGTTGAAGTACAATGCATGAATCAACAATTATAATACGAACACAATTTTTTTTTTGGCAAAATCCAATATACGAAAGAAATACTACTAAAATTCCACTAGGAATTTGAATTTGATATGAAATGTTGATATGAGATAATTCTCTTTCTCTAAGCTTTCTAGCCTCTCTATACGATACTTAGCCTCTTTTGACAAGAGAATCCTCCAATATGTATTTTTTTTCTTCTCAAAATCGCTAAACAAGTATTCATATTAGGGACCAGCAAGGCTTGGCCTATTGATAAAGCCTAAATGTTTAGCTTCATATTAAAGTCATGGGATTAAACTCTACTAGCAGGGATGACTCTTTAGAGGTAAGGTTTCCCTTACCATCCTCCCTTACGAGTCTGACCTGCAACTTGCGATAGGTGGCAGTTAAGTAGGGTCCTTACCCTTACCTCATTAAAGAAGAAAAGTATTCTACTAGGGCACTATCATAAAATCGATTAAAATTCGCAAAACCATGGAAACTTTGAGATTCTTGATTGCCCTCTCGGGCACACGACTCAAAAGCAATCCAAGATGTTTTAATCGCAAACATTCCACCTATGCTAGACAATCGCCTGCCCGAATCAATATGCTCGCCTAGTCATATAGGATGCATGCCTCGGCACATTGCCTCTGTACTCTTGCCTAACCAATAAAATAAAGCGAGACACAAGTATACACAAAATATTGGGACAAAAGATTTTGATTTAGTCTCAATGGGTGTCCATATTCTATATAGATGTAGCACTACTCGTGTCTATGTCCTTTGAAGGAAGGGATAGTTTTGTAAATCAAGCAAAATTCCAATAAATTCAAAAATCCTGAATTTTATAGTTGGGAAGCCAGTGATTCATAATTAACAATAATCAATTTGCGGACAGTAAAGCTACCCCTTGAAATAAGCTAAATATACTCCTGATGTTATGACTCCCGACTCATGACTGCAATAACATTCAATTGCGCCACTTACTACGTATAATCAACTGCTCAGTATATAAATGTTCGTACTTGTAATATCAAACGCATGCCAATCAATCAAGTAATTAAATGATGATGGCATGCAGATTGCAGATTCAGAAACTATAAAATTTGCTCAAATTTTTTGTTTCACATACATATTTTGTTGTCTCGTTCATAGAAACCAGACTTAAACGATGAAAACTTAAGCTTAGAATTCATTGCAAGTAAAAGATCATCATGTAATCTCTTCAATGTTGGGTCTCTGATATTTGTTTAGTAGTAGTAAATGCTCTCAATAAGTTACTCCTCCTTCACTTGCATTGAAGGAGCTAGGACAGTACTTTCGGCTACTAGCCAGGAAATTTGACATGAAAGGTCTTCTGTGTATATTTGTTTGCTTGTTAGATCAATTAATCAATGTGTACACACAAGTAGTATACCAGGAGAATCGGGTTTCACTTTTGCACCTATTCTCATATGGAGATAAAGGATAGGCATATATATGCATAATACATTTATGTATTCTCTATAATCGATAGTAACAGCAGAAGTAGATAAATTTAATTAGGTCATTCAAATCAGGTTAAGGAAGGGACAAAGTGTCAACTAGTACATATTAAAAAGCAACTTCGTGGGGATCATGACACTCCCATCGTTGCTCAATACCAAAAGGCACTAATCTAGCGAGGTGATGAGCCACACAATTGCCATCCCTTCTAACATTATACCAAGCTACAACCACAAAATTCATACTTAAATAATTAGTCATCCAGGCCAGTTGGGTCTTGATCTGAAATGGGTCAACTCATATTTCGGTATATTGATATAGATTGTTTTTATATTAAAAAAACTATTCATTAAGTCAATATTTATTTTCGGGTTGGTTTGGTTCAATGTTGTGTATTGTTATAACAAACGCAATAAGCTACGAAGAATTCAAAGAACAACCGACACAAGAATTAACGTGGAAATTCAAATTTGGGTCATTCAAACTTGGTTCCTCTTAGTTCCTCCTATTGCTGAAAATTCCAATGTGTACACTCAAATAGTGAACCATGTTAAAATAAGTTAAAATAAGTTAAAGTAACTAGTTTATAGTCAAAGTAAGTACGTCAAAATAAGTTGAAGTGAACATACCCTAATATCAAATTTGGGACATTCAAACTTCCATAAACTAGTTACACAACCTCATTATTCTCAACACCTGTGTAGGATCTAATTCATGACCCGGTCTTGGGTTTAGGTCTTGTCTGATCCCACTCATATCTCTAAATAGACGTTATCTTATGCTTCTAATTTTCTAAAAGTTAGCTAGGAGCCACCACCGTATTATTTGTTACTACTATTAATTTCAAATAAGAGTAAACGTGAAAAGAATAGTTTTTAGAAAAGGTTAAAAAGAAAATAATTTTAAATCAATAGTAACTCAATATATAAAGGTAATATATATAGGATCTAGTATTTTGAACCATGAGATAGGATATGGGGTTTATAGGTGTTAAATGAACCCAGTCCGAAAAATCTGACCCGCTAACCTGCATTCCAAAATTCGGTAGTAGAAAATTAAAGATTTTTTCATTTTTAGCGGGTTAGGTGCCCGACCCGGAAAAAATGGTGTAAACTGAGAATAGGGTCACGTGCCCATTTTTTCAATAAATGGGTACCCGAAAACCCAGTCTTTTTCCATCCAACAGAGAGACAATAATTTCAAGATGATCACAATTTTACATCTGCTCTCTAACTATTATTACTCTATCGGGGATAACCACAAAACAACAAATAAATACTCCCTATGTTCTCTTTTGTTGTTCCTATTTGGAATCGGGGAAGAAACCAATGCCATTCAAAAAATGAGCAAGATTCCACTATTTTAAATAAAGTTAAATGAACTAAAAATAAAGATTCAAGCCCTTTTGAGTTATTCTATGTTAGGCAATCAATTACACAAAAAATTTGAGGGGTAAAAGAGTAAAGTAACTACAAACTAGTGTGAACTCATTTATTGCTCTTTGAGTTACTCTATGTTAGACAACCAATTAAACAAAAGTTTGAGGGGTAGAAAGGTAAAAAATGACTACTCAATGGTGTGAACACATTTATTACATCTTAAAACTAATGGGAAATTTAATTCATAAATTATATTATTTATGGAAAGATTCATAATAGGGATAACATAGTGAAATTTCCCAACAGGGAATACAGGAACAACAAAAGAAAACAGAGGGAGTTCTAGAAAGAAAGCATAATACTACAAAACAATTCAGCCTAATGACACTGTAAGCAAACCCGATATCTGAGCACCCTACAACCCGACCGGGAAAACCGGATACTCAATGATCCCGGGCCGGGTCATAGGCCAATTTTTTAACTATCGTAAAAGCAGGTACCTGTATTTGTAGGCACCAGAAGATATACATGCTAATAAATATCCCTAATGGGGTTTACGATGAAAGGTGCAAGAACACTTGAAACTTGTCTCCTTTTCGTTCAATAAAACATGCTCTACTAATGCGTTTTATTTCCCTTTTTGAATCACTAATGGCTATTTGGAAATCTATCAGAAAATCATGTAATTTACGTGTTGTCACCTGCATTCAATCTATTCCTGATCACGTAATATGATGGGTTTGAGCACTGAAGTTGCCTACATACCAATTATTGTAGGATTTGAATCTACTCATGAAACAATACCTTCATAGTTTACAAATGTTCCATCTTAAATGGTCAATCACATTATGGATGGATAAACTTTAGAATCGTCATCAAATCACTGAAAATATGATCACTAATAGATCCAAATTTATTCCCATTGGAGTCAAGTTTATCCATGTGGTTTGAAGTAATCACATCAATTAGTAAATACAAAAGTGAGGTTTATGGTGATAATTTTTCCTTTAAGTTATACTTTATTTCCTTGTATTGATAATGTGATAAAGTAGTTATTACTGTAAATAGTAACTTTACCACTCAATTAGAATCTTTTTTCCTTTAGGTTCCCTTGTTTTAAATAGTGTTTTATTTGGTTTAATAAAATAGTAGGAAGACCTAGAGGTGAGCACACTGAGTATCAGCTCAAAATTTCAGAGATTGGAACCATTGATACTAGTTTCACAAAATCAAAACCTTAACCAGAAGCGGCGATAATTAGTCCCTAAAAATTGGAACTGCGACTTTCAATACCAATTTCCATTATTTTACGCAACCAATGATTTACATTTTAATTTTCATGCACTTTCTTTGTTCCATATTAATTCCAATATCTTCTTTAATTTATCGGATTGTTCCACATTAATTGTAATATTACCTTATTTGGCAATGTATTCTCTCCATGTTTCGGATCACATGATGACATGAATCCCTCTTTCTAACTATGTCTCTCGCTATCTTTCTCCAATTCACATAACATCCCTAAAAGCATGTCATATATGTTGTTATGAGTGTATATGAAATAGGAGGATATACTTGATAGACATGTGCAAGCCAAATGAAAAAATTATACTTGTAGTGATTTACATTTATATGTTTTAGGCCCATAGAAGACCTTACCTTATTTGGCCCTATGTAATTTATCTATCAAGACAATATTTTTTGCCCTACTACAAATCCAATATCGTCCAATACTAGATCACTAACAACTGGAAAACTCAACCAATTCTGAAAATCCAATATCGTGCAATATTAGATCACTAATAACACGGGGAAATCAACCAATTTTGAAATAGGAACTAATTTTAACTAATTTTTGTAGTTTTAATATTCGATCTAGGACCACAAGATATTGTTTCAAAATCCTAAACCAACAGTTCCAAATCTACTCCTCCATTTTTATTTAGCATTATTTACCATTTTGACTCGTTTCAATTTACTTGTAACAACCTTTTTTTTTTGTATTATTTCTCTCTATGTCTGTCCTCATCACATGGGTCACCTTTTTTTTTCATTCCCTCTTTCTCCTCACCTAAATTATTGTAATTCCCCCGCTTGTTGCAAGTCAATCAAAATGAAGGAAGTATTTCAGAACTAAACACCCCAATATTCTTAATTTTTTCTTTTTGCAATGTAAAGGCACCCCAATTTTTTTTTCCTTACCAACTTATAACAGTACAAGTGTACAACATACGGTGCATTGCCTGGGCTTCCACTGGTAGTTGTAGCTCGAGTGATACTCTTTCTAGTTTGTAGCAATTTCGAGCTGGGCCGTTATGCCTTGTTACGGAAGGGGCCTTTCGGCCTAACTCGGAAATGTGGTTTTAGTTAGAGGCGGACCCTAGTTAGGCCCTAGGAGATCCTCTTTTCGCCTAAATGATGAAATTATCAATTTAAGAATTTATTGAGCTACTATGACATAATCAACCTCTTTTTGGAATTAAAGAATGAACCCAAAAATAATATTTCCTCTATTAATTTTTAATTGCAACGCTTTGACTTTTGCACTATTCACACACCTCAATTTGACTGTATTTATTTACTAATATATAAAAATAAAAATGATTATATAAAATGTTGTAAGATTTTTTTTTAATGAATATTTTCATAATATCAACTTTTTATAACTTTTACAAATACATAATTAGAGATATTAATGGTCAAAAGCGTGCAATGTCAAGCGTAAAGGTCAAATTATTGCACTCATTTAGATACGACTTACGAGGGTTAGTATGAAGTCTAAGGAAATTTTTCATATTATTCTCAATTAAAATTAACCACTTCAGTGTGTAAACAATTCACTTATTGGCAATGATATATGGGTTAATGAGGGATGGGAGAAGAAGAAAGAAAATAAAAATATGGACCTAGAAAAGGGGTTAGATATGACGAGTTATGAGTGGATTTGGTAACAACTACAAGTCAATTGAGAACAATATTAGAAGGATTCTTCCAGATTTGGGTTTATGAAGAAATAAACTATACTTGAGATTAATATGGAAAAACGCCAAAAACTTTGTATTATAATTACTATATATCTAAAACATGGTAGTCTTATGTTAGGTTGTCTTCCGTGTGACACATCACACTCGTCTAATGATGTTGGAGATTTATGAGTAAGTGTATGTGTGCTTATCAATAAATCCATATATGCATTAATAGTGACTTCATTATAACTTATGTAATTCTTATCGATAACACTATATATGCATCATTAATAATCTCGTTGTAACCCACAACACGCCAATACGCCATCAACTAATGTTGTAGCTTGTTGCACATAGAGTTTTTTTTTTATATGTGATGTCAAATTTGAAAACTACCCGAGGAATCAAAAACTAAGTGTTAATGTTTATTATTAATTAATAATTTACCTATTAAAGTAGTATACTTCCTCCGTTCCATTTTAAATGAAACACTTACTATTTTAGGCCTTTCAAAATAAGTGAAACGTTACCTTATTTGGTATTCACTTCTCTCTATCTCTCTCCTCATCACATGGGTCCCTTCTTTTTTTTTTTTCTATCTATCTCTCTATTCTTACAAAATTAAAAGTCCGGCGCCCTACGTTTCATTTAAAATGGAATGGAGGAAGTATAATAGTTCTTGGACATAACGACTTCATTCATATATCGTTTTCCATAAAAGTTCACACACATTTTTTTTACTCATACTGCCGAATAGTAAGTTGGAATTTGAAAAACATTGGCTTGCTTCATGCCACCCAAGTGACAAAAACATGGCCTAGGAATGGATGATGAGGTCTCTTCTTGGACCTTGCTTTACGGAAAATAATCAATGCTTTAATAAAATATCTTAATTAACATTAAAAATCTTTTCTTTTTCTTGGAAAACAGATCCTCACATACTAATTAAATACCATATGAAATTCCATAATCTGTATGCTTGATAATTTTCTGGGAAACTGGAATTTTTTGTTTTACTTTGATTTGTGAGCTACTATCTCTATTAACCAAGCTATTGGACGCTGTTTACCCAGCCAAGCAACAAACACAATTTGTTTTCCAGAATCCAGAGGCATTTTGACATATACAAGCCTGCAGTTTGTTGGTCTGAATAGGGTACAATCCCTTATAAGGATTATTGTTTTTTAAGCCTTTGATGAATTACCCATTTCAAAATTTGAATGTCAATAATATGAAAAGAATAATCGAGGAACAATAATCGCCAAAAACATTATTTTTTTGGAAAAATCGACATGAATAATCTTAACTTTCACCAATCTTCTCAAAATAATCCCAACTTTAAATTATTCCAGAATATTCCCAATCTGAGGGGACCTTCTCACAATTGTCCAAACTATTAATGTTCTTACCTACACTAATCAATTTAAGGTTTATAATATATTAAAATAAATTAATAATTAGAATTATTTTGAGAAGGTATCCCCAAAAATTGGGATTATTCTAGAATAATCTAAACTTATAATTATTTTGAGAAGACTGGTGAAAGTTGAGATTATTCATGTTACTGTTCATTTTTCTTTGGGAGAATTCAAGCATTCCAATAATTAAAGAAAATTAATTTATTTAATATAGCATAATAGGTGAAGAATTTAATTGATTAACTCGCCTTCCTGGTAATCATATACCCGAAATATTATTTGTCACTTAAGATTCTTTCTTAGCATAATATAATTTTTTTACTTGCAAATACAATGCAGTGTTACTCGTTATTTTTTAATACACTGTCTTAATATATGCAACTTTAAGGGCTAACAATAATAATTAAATGCATTTTGTCAAATGATTATGCATCGATCGCTTTCATTAATGTATGATGAAGTTATGTGTCATACATTAATGAAAGAGACTCTTGGTGAGTCCTTTACCCTTAAAGACCTGTTCTTTTGGACTTATTTTCAGTTCATTTTTATTCAGTTCAGCTCAGTTCAGTTTCTCGCAGTTCAGTTCAGTTACTCTTTGCATTTCAGTTTCTCGCAGTTCAGTTCAGTTCAGTTTCTCCCAGTTCAGTTCAGTTCAACCCAGTTCAGTCCAAAAGAACGGGGCCTAAGTGGAGCACCTAGGGTGAGGGGGTTAGGCATTGTTATCGGCGGTGGATACATTGGGTGTCAGCCAAAAAAAAAAAAAACTAGGGGCTCCTTGTCACATTATCTACCGTTCCATATATTATTTGCTCATGTCTCTTCTAACTGGTATTTGCTCATTTAAGATATTGTCAAATAAGCAAATGAAGGCCCTGTTTGGCATTAGCGTTTTAAGTAGCAGGTAGAGGTTGGACAAAGTCAACACGCTATTTGGAATTTTTGTGAGTGTTTGGTAATGTAGCAGTTATAATAGCGAGTAGAGTTTGGAGTAGATGTTTTGTGGAGTTTGTGAAACGTTACACAAGTTGACATTTCATTATGTAAACTAGCGGTGCTGGTGCAAAATGCAATACTATAGTTGTTATTTTATTTTTTATTTTTCTTTTTCTTTTTATAATCCCTACCAAAGCCCCATCTTTATCTTGATCTTCTGTGCCAATCTTCTCACCTCTTTCATACTAGAGTTTGGAGTACTTCATAGTGCCATGTTTATAAATTTTTTTGAGAGAGAATAAATTTGTATTTCTCCTTTTATGGAATATGTTAATTTTTGTAATGCATATAATTTACTTTAGGTTGTATACTTCTTTTTCATATGTATCTTTTTGAAAACAGATTGACATATAATACACCCTACGGACTTATACTAAAAATCAATATATATTTTCTAAAATGACAAAATCATGCGTTCATGTTATTATTATTATTTTTTGACGGGGTTCATGTTATTATTGCTTAGTTATTGTCTAATATTTTCACTCTTAGTGTCTTATATAAAGTCATAAGGGCTTCGTACATCATTTTTCTTATAAAAAATAAGGCATAACTTTTAAATGAAAATCGATTTTAACCATTATAGTAATAAATCAAATGTTTATATATAGTGAAATTTGTCTACTACAACATGTCTAGGTAGAAAAATTAATTCGTATCAAAGGTCATGCATCAAATTAAACATTCCCGTCCCTACGATTGTTAACGTTGTCTGAAGTCTCCTTCATCTATCACTTGGAGAGTTGGAGGGAGAAAGAATAGGAATGGTAGCGCAAGATGATAAATGTGAATAAATTTATGTCGGATAATATCATAATACTTTTATAAGTCATTAAGTTGTCATGTAGAGCCCTTTTTTTTTTCTTTCCTTCCAACGTTAACATATCTCTTATCCTTGGAAATTAGTATCTTTATTTCTGAGTTATTAAATGGGAGTTTGAATATTCACACTTCTAAGGTATGGGTTTAAATGAAACAGATATAACAAATATGGCAAGAAATTTTGGGCCATTTCATTTATTTTGCATTTAGTTACCCCGTTGCAGAAAAGTGAGATTACCAAGCTAAAGTCTTCTCATGTCAAGAGAAGTAACGTCCTTTTTTTTTAGGAAAAATTGGTGCTATTCGCACCAATTTTTTCTTTTTTTTAATGAATGAATTGAAAGATACTAAACGTAGACTTTTTATTTTAAGAAATTTTACTTTACATAGAAATATGAACTTTTTTTTTGACAGAACATAGAAATATTAACTTGAGTGGTTGCCATTAGCATGAGTTTCCAAACAAGTTAAGGATTTCTAATATATATATATTTTTTTCCAAAATGGAGTATCAATTTAGGAACTTATGACAAAATTGTCTATCAATGTTTTTTTTTTTGACAATAAGTGCTCTAAAATTGCATTAAAAAGAAAAAATATTACTCCCTCCATCCCAGAAAGATCTGAACACTTGTTGGGACGCGTAGTTTAAGGTGATAAGTTGTTGTGTGGTTATCAAATGTTATTTTATTTAAAAAGTAGATGTGATAGGAGTTGGTGGGATATTTTTTATTAGAGGAGAGAGAAAGTTGGGTAACTTTTTAGGAAAATTGTCAGAAAAAAACCTTATAAAAGTTACATTTTGTGAAAAACAACCTTATAATTTTTTTTTTGTGAGAAACAACCTTAAAACCTTTTTTTTCGTGAGATGAAACCTCAGGGAGCTTTTCCGGTGTTGACCACTGATTTCCGGTGTTGACTTCCTATTTCTTCTAATTGCACTCTATTTTTTTTCCTAAACACACTCTTCTACCCATTTTCCCTCCAACTAAGAACTAAAATACTCCACTCTCAAAATTAAACCCTCTCATCACCCTTTCTTCTCTGCAAATTCCTTGCAAACGCATTGAATGAACTGCAAACTCATTGAATGAAGTGAAGAACAGCTCAATCAACTTGCAGGTAATGAGTACTCTCCCTTTAAATTATGCAATTTTTTTCTCTTCTTTTACTGTTAAAGTAATTCTCGATTTTTTTTGTTTCTCTCTACTTTGTATCAAGGGCTGGTAAAGGGAAAGCAAAGAAAGCATCTTTGAGAAGTAAAAGGGAGAAGAAGGTCGAAATTATCTACAAAACAAGGTAAATCCACAGCCACATTTCACCATAATTCTGAAAAAAAAAAATCAGGCTAACAGATTGAAAAAAAAAACAAAAGGAAATAAAGAAAAGTAAAGCAACTGATATGGCACAAGACTAATTAAGGAGAAGAAGAAGAACCCTAATTACCTTACTGGAAATTATTTTGCTAAGAGGGATTTTTTTTTTTTTGGGGAAATTATATCTACTTTGGAGGTGATAGGGTTTATATAAGGGAGGAAATGGAGGGAAATGATACATCTTCTGGTAAAAAAGAGAGGGAAAGAGAGTGCAATTAGAAGAGATAGGAAGTCAACACCGGAAATCAGTGGTCAACATCGGAAAAGCTCCCTGAGGTTTCATCTCACAAAAAAATAAGGTTTTAAGGTTGTTTCTCACAATAAAAAATTTATAAGGTTGTTTTTCACAAAATGTAACTTTTATAAGGTTTTTTCTGACAATTTTTCCAACTTTTTATTGATAAATGGTGGAGTGTGGCCCAAAGATGTGTAAAAGAAATAATATATTAATGGTGGGACCATGCCAAAGATGGAAGTGTTCAAACAAATTTGTGACAAACATAAAAGGAAAGTGTTCAAACTAATTTGGGACAAACATAAAGGAAAAGTGTTCAGACTATTCTGAGACGGAAGTAGTACAAAGTATGTGTTGATCTAGCTTTAACAGCTAGATCATGGGCCTTTTGTACTAGATTCCTACTAACTTTAACAATCTTAAATGTCCTACATTTCCTAAGCATATAGTTTATGTCACTAACTATATTATCTATTTCTATCGGGCCCTTATTCATTTTAATATAATTTATTAATTTAGAGGAATCGAAAGAGATTCTAATCTTGACAATTTCGTTCGTGCAAGCTTCTGTTATTGCTCTTAGGATGGCTAGAGCTTCAGTCTGGAGCGCCGACGTTGCCATGATTATGTCACAACCCTTGAAGACCTCTAAACCATTAATGGATCCAACCTAACCAATACCTCCAGTAAGTATTCCATTCTTACCCTTTTTCTATGCTCCATCCACCAGGATAGTACAACCATCCCAGAATTTTTCTTCGCTTTCTTGTAAGTCTTCCTTCATATCATTTTTGTTATCCCCATTCACTCTTCTACATTCACTATTATGTCTTCCTCTGAGATTATTTTCCTTTATACATCTATCAGTAATCCGAATTATTTCAAGCGGATACACTTTGCACCCCATGAAGATTACCATGTTTCTGTGTATCCAAATTGCCCACAATATGGCAACAAAGACTTTGCTATTCTTGAAATCATCCTTCTCCTGCTTCCACATATATTTCAGGTAATTCTTTAGTCAGGTGCTTATTTGGTATCCTTTCTGCGTTTCCACTTACAGTCCCAACGATAAACGTCAAAAACATTGGAATCTACTTCATGCATTATTCGGTTATAGAACCAATCAATAAACGTCTTATTATGCAACTGCATCAATGCTCTAGTCCCTTTACCTGGATTCTGGTCACGCAACTCCTCCAAATGCTCATCCAAGTACGGATGCACCTGTACCATATGCTGCAATACAAATAAGTGTGCTTGTATGCGCCTTTCAACAGGAGGTACTATCATTTTGGAGCCAAGTGTAATTTTACCCGTGAGTCTGCCCTCGTGTCGAGATGCAGGAAGTCCAATAGGATCAACATTAGTTAAGAACTCAGCCACAAAATTACCGATCTCTTCACTCACAATCCCCTGAATTATACTTCCTTCTGGTTGCGCTGGATTCCTTACTTTATCTTTCAAAGAGCCCGTATGTCTCTCAAAGGGATAGCACCACCTCAAAAACACCGGACCACATAGCTTAATTTCTCGAACTAGATGTACAACCAAATGGACCATAATGTCGAAGAAAGGGTGGGAAGTACATCTCAAACTTGCACAAAGTCCGTATCATGCTAGCTCGCGAGCATCAAGCTTCGAGGGTTGTAACGTTTTGCTACATATAGTATTGAAAAAAGAACACAGCTCTGTTATGGTATGTCTCACGTGTTTCGGCAATATCCCTCGAATTGCAATCGGTAAGAATACTTGCATCATTACATGACAATCATGAGACTTCATGCTCGATAATTTCAACTCACCGTCTAAGGTAACAAATCTTTTCATGTTCGATGAGTACCCTGATGGAACCTTAATGTTGTACAAACACTCGCAAAAAAGACGCTTCTCAGCTCTAGATAGAGTGTAGCAAGCCGGGGGTAAATAGTTCCTATCATCATCCTTCACCGTTTTCTTTCCTTTTCTTTCAATTCCTGCAGGCGACCCTTCTTCATGTTCCTTTTCTTTTCCTTTTCCTTTTCCTTTTCCATGCACTTACTCTTTTTTCTTTCTTTTCTTAGTGTCCCTCTTTTGAGCCCATAGTTCTGGTCGAAGCCCCTCACTTTCCAGATATTGTCGCACCCCTTTGCTATCCTTTGTCTTATGTGGAATATTCATAAGTGTCCCCAGAATGGCGTCACATACATTTTTCTCTATGTGCATAACGTCGAGACAATGTCTAACCTCTAGATCTCTCCAATATGGAAGCTTCCACAGAATAGACTATTTTTTCCAAAGTCCCTTATCACCAACACTCGTTCCTTTGCCGAATATCGTTTCAATACCCTTGACTTGATCATAAACCTCAATACCAGTCAATGGTCTACGAGCAACCCCTTCCTCAACTGTTCCATCGAATGCCTTCTTCTTATTACGATAAGGATGGTCGCGTCGAAGGAACCTTCGGGTGCGCATATAAACATCTTTGTGACAAGTAGTAATGTATTTAGATGATGTGTCGTCCAGGCAAATCGGGCATGCTTTCTTCCCTTTGTTCTTGTACCCGGATAAGTTCCCATAAGCAGGATAGTCATTAAGAGTGAATAAAAGCATGGCACGCAATGTGAATACCTCATCAGCATGTGCGTCATACACATAAACTCCTTCATCCCACATTTTTCTCAAATCATCAACAAGTGGCTGGAGGTAGACATCTATGTCGTTTCCAGGCTGTTTCGGCCCTGAAATAAGAATCGAAAACATGATGTATTTGCGTTTCATGCACAACCAAGGAGGCAAGTTGTATATAACTAGAAGAACCGGCCACGTACTATGTTGAGAACTAAGATTGCCAAATGGGTTCATTCCATCCGTGCATAGGCCAAGCCTCAAATTTCTGTCCTCGGCACCAAAGGTCTTAAGACAATGGTTGATACCTTTCCACTCAGGAGAATCAGCCGGATGTTTGAGAAAACCGTCCTTTTTCCTTCGTTCTGCATGCCACCTCAAGTTCTTAGCATCTTTTTTGATTGAAAACATGCGCTTGAATCGTGGTATAATCGGAAGATACCACATCACCTTTGCTGCAGGACCTTTCTTATCACCAACCCCTGCGCGCCTGTAATGCGACTTCCCACATCGAGGACACTCATCCATATTTTCATATTCATTTCGATATAGCACGCAATCGTTTGGACAAGCATGTATCCTCTAATACTCTAAACCGAAGGGACACATCAGTTTCTTAGCATAGTAGTTCGACTTGGGTAGTTATGGTCGTCCGACAACATATCACCAAATGCTTGCAACAAGGAAGTGAAACAAGAGTCACTTATACCGACTTTCGTCTTGATATTAAAGAGTGTTATCACGGCCGTCAGCTTGGTGTACCTCGTACAACCGGGATACAACGGTTTCCGAGATGCCTCGTCCATGCACTCAAAAATACGTGGCCGTTTGCCAGAATGATCTACCCCCGCCATCATCTCCTCGATATGATCCCCTTCATCATCATCATATTCTACTTGAATATCCTCATATTCATCCTCGATGTTGTCATTCTCAATGACATCAAACTCACCTTCTTCATGCGCATCGTTAACAATGGCATTTCGACCATCATACATACCCTCCTCACCGTGCCAAACCATACATAGTAGTCTTGTCTAAACCCGCGACGAAAGATATGCTCCCTAAGCGACTCAATGCTACTAACGATGCTCACATTACCACAATCAACACAAGGACAATAAAACCCCTCGGTTCCCTTTGCAGCCTGATGACTTAATGCAGCATCACAAAATTCAATGACCCCATCCACGAATTCACACGTGTCACGACTACCATACATCCATGCATGATTCATTTCAACCAAACCTAGCTCTAATTAAACACAAGCAAGAAGTACCCCATGTCAATGACAAATTTCACTACATTATTAGAGTTTATACACGATATATATTTAATGAAATTAGGCATGCTTTCCAAGGGTCCTTATCACTCCAACCTAACCCATCCTTAGATGTCTAATCTCACTAGTGAATGTATTGCCTTCAGTTCGAATCTACGGAAAATCCGGCAGCATTTCCCTACAGTTCTCCAAGTACACGATGTAGATATATAGTTATTTATATCTACATATGTACCTAGAGAACAAAAGTAGGGAAACGACGAGCCAAGATTTTCCTCTAGAATCGAACTAAAGACATACATTCACCACCTAAGTGAGATCAAACATCTAAGAACAGTCCCAAACCGAGGACTATTCAAGACTTACTCCTAATGAGTAAGTCTCGAACGGGTATCTAGGCATATGATATGATGATGAAAACATAGGTTTTTAAAAACAACAAAACATTTTACATCTAATCTCAATTCAACGATAAATATATACACATTTGCACATATATATAAACCAATTTACTATGAAATAAAGTTAAATATGAGTGATAACATACCAATATCAAGGTTGTGAATAGGGAAATCGAGCTCAACACTCCGTCCCTAGCTAGCTTCAATAATCAACAACAAAATTTAAAAGTTAACATTAGTATAAATTAGCAATTCAAACAAAACTAAACTAAACTAAGCTAAACTAAACTAAATATCTAAACCAATAATCAACAACAACGTTTAAAGTTCGAACCTAACTAGTTAGTAAGTACAACAACAACAACAACAACAACAACAACAACAACATCATCAACAACAACAACAATAGCTACTACCAACAACAACCACAAAAATAGCAACCACAACAAAGCCCTAGTTTTTTTAACCTAAAAATCAAACTAACTACTTTAAATAAAATAATTAACTCAAATCAATCAAATTTACACCCTTTAACTATTATACAACCTAATTTCATTAACAATTATTCATAAAAGTACAATTAATTATAAACTTGAAGCTTATGAGAAGGAATGGTGGAGGTAGAGGTAGAGAAGGAATGTAGGTACCTAAGAAGAGGTAGAGAAGGAATGTAGGTGTTTAGGAACGGTGGAGGTGCGGCGGTGGTGGTGCAGCCACGGAGGAGGACGCAGTGCAGCCACGGAGGAGGACACATCAGGTGAGGTTTGTGGTTAAAACCCACCGAATTAGAGAGGAGGACGCAACAACTGGTGGTTGTCGGGGTCGGGGGAAGGTGGAACCCAGTGGTGGTGGAACCTAGTGGTGGCAGTGGTGGTGGTGAACCCTTGCGTGAAATGTCGAAGGAATGAGTCATTTTTTTGAAAGGAAGGACGAAGGAGGGAGTTAACAGTGATGAGAGGGAGCCAGGCCTCTTTGACGCGAAAAAAAATACAAAATAAACCGCTGCGGTTCATAAAATCGTAACGGTCAATAGCGAACTGCAGCGGTTAACTGTTAACCGTTGCGGTTTTATGAAGACCGCAGCGGTTTGTTAGGCCACCTTTCCCACCCAAATTTTCGACGATTTACCGCTGCAATTCTCTTAAGGACCGCTGCGATTTTGTTGTGACATATAGCGTTTTTTCCACTAGTGAAGAGGATGATTGGACTTAGCCAACGAACTTATATAGATAAGATCGTTACTAAGTTCAATATGGAAAACTTTAAGAGAAGTTTTCTACCCATGCAACATGGTGTTTCGCTTAGCAAGACTCAGTGTCCTTCTGGACCTGATGAGATTAAGCGAATGAGTAATGTTCCTTATGCGTCAGCTATAGGGGCCATTATGTACTCCATGATTTGTACTCGCCCAGATGTTTCATATGCCTTGAGCATGTGTAGCAGATTCCAATCAAATCTGGGTGACGCACACTGGAGTGCAGCTAAGAATATCCTAAAGTACTTAAGAAGGACTAAGGATAGTTTCTTAGTGTATGGAGGTGAAAGTAAGTTAATTGTTGAGGGTTACATAGATGCGAGCTTCCAAATTGACAAAGATGATTTTCGATCCCAATCTGGTTTCATCTTTTGTCTAAATGGAGGGGCAGTGAGCTGGAAAAGTTCAAAGCAAAGCACTGTCGCTGATTCTACAACAGAAGCTGAGTACATTGTTGCGGCAGATGCAGCAAAGGAAGCCGTTTGGATGAAGAAGTTTATTCTAGAGCTATGAGTAGTGCCTAGTGTTGGAGATGGTATTGTTTTACATTGTGATAACAATGGTGCCATAGCTCAGTCTAAGGAACCAAGATCACATCAAAGGTGTAAACATGTACTTAGGAAGTTTCATCTCATTCGAAAAATCGTTGAGAGAAAAGATGTAATAGTTAGCAAAGTTCATACGGATAGAAATGTCGCTGATCCTTTGACTAAACCATTGCCTCATCCTAAGCATGAGAGTCATACTAGGGCTATAGGGCTTAAGCATGTAGGAGAGTGGTTTTGATTGTGTACTATTTACTTTTAATTAGTCCACAGTTGTAGTTACTCTTGTGATATGTTTGGTTATGTTTATCAATAAAAGGTTATGTTCTAATTTAATCTTGGTTTAGTATTAAATAAAACGTTCAAAGTATTTTATAACGTTTGATAGGATTGTCAAATATGTGATTTGACGAATGAAACCCTATCCAGTGAACAGGAGTTATAATATACATTTGTCCCTAGTTCGAATCATTAAAATTGAACGTAAATGATTCTGTTTCATGGACTAGATTACAAGTTGATTGATAGCACAGTTTCATGGGCTATGGGGACATAGAGATGTCTAGTCATTTGCATAGGCGTGTATAGTTGATACACGTTGGACAGACCAAGTGGGAGTTCTCTAAAAGGTTTATGAGAATCTCATTAATATATTTAGTGGATTCCTTAGACATGAGTATGACACTATTCTTACTTAAGGATTAGTATGTTTTTGACACTGCAAAACGTCGTGCCATAAAAGGAGGCTATAAAGGCAGTGATCGGAACTGCTACGAATTGAGTGGGAGTTTTGGTTATACAAGACTGGATAAAGTCCTCCTAAGAGTTAGGATTGATGTCTTGGCCTCTTGAAGAGCGAGAATTGAAAATGGATGGCCGTGCTCAAATGGATTAAGGAGTTAATCATTTGTTTCGACAGTTCGAACTCGGATTTCAAGAAACAACTTGAAAGTTGGTATGGTTTGCATATGATGTTACCATGTCATCAAGTTAGACATTAAGTGACTTAAGGAGTTTGAAGGTTACACACTTGTTCTTAGACAAGTGGGAGATTGAAGGATTTTGTCATCGATCAAGTGTAACAAACTAAATGTATATGGACAAATTTTGGAGATAATATATTCAATAATATTAGGTGACCGCAACGTTTTGCTAGAAGCTAATTGCGGTTTGTTGGGCTAGTATAATTAGGCCAACTACTAATATATATTGGGTCCTATGAGGTCACACAATATGACAACCCTTGGATAATTACCCAAATCCATTTGTGAAATGGGTTGGGCGGTTTTTATGACATTATGAGGCAAAATAAAGCCTCGTGAAACACCTCTTTGTAACCACCTCATATAATGATATGGGGGTTACAAAGGTGGGGTGATTTTTACATCATCTTGTGAGAAAAAAAAAACTGATTTTCTTCTTACTCTTCTTTCCCCTCATTTGGTTACTACACACCTCAAAAGCAATGGAGTTCTTCTCTCTTCCATACTAGCATATGTGGTGATCCAAGGGTTGTTCGTGGACCAAAACTAGAGGAACGACGTTTGACGTTCTAAAGGATCTCCACTAGAAGGCTCGGGGTGTAAGAGGAATTCACGCATCAAGAGGTATATTCTATACTCTTAGTAGATTCATGTTGATTTATGCAAAGATCTTGGTGTTAGATGTTTGAGTATGTGATACTTGTTTTCCGCATTAAGCATCTAAATTCCTACACTTTCTGCATAGCGGATCATTATTGAGAACACCTCCATTACTAGTATAAATAAGTATGGTGATAAAGGATTGCCCTGCCTGAAGCCACATGATGGAATGAATTTCCTAGAAGGTTCTCCATTAACAACGATGGAATATGATATAGTGGTGACACATTGCATAATCCAGTGAATATATTTCTCTGGTACGTAGTCCCATCTCCTTTAGCACCCATTCCAAGAACTTCCAACTTACCTTATCATAGGCTTTGAACATATCAATTTTCAGTGCCGCAAAATAGCTTTGGCTCCTCTTGTGCTTCCGTAGCTTATTCATCACTTCATGGGCAATGAGACAGTTATCAGAAAGTAACTGACCAGGCAAAAAAGCGTTGTGCGAATCCGACACCAGGGTAGAAAGGAAAGGTTTGAACCTATTAGTCAGCACTTTAGAAATAATTTTGTAAATAACATTGCATAGACTGATAGGCTTGAATTGGCTTGCCTCATTGGGTCTTTCCACTTTTGGGATCAAACAAATGTGAGTGTAGTTCCATTCCCTCAACATGTATCCCTTGTTGAAAAAATACTTGACAACTTCAAAAACATCATTTTCC